>CM063497.1:5037701-5095201 GCA_032207245.1 Pardosa pseudoannulata
TATGTTAGTGTAGGAAAAATTTCGAGATCGTATTCCCTTTTTTTCTTTTAATAAATTGTCTTTGTTCTTCTATCCTCCAAAAAAGTAATGTTCTTCTTTTGTGTTCTCGAACAAAAAAAAATTCGAATAAAAATATAAATATTCTGTGTTGTCGAAATGAACACAATTTTGCAGTCGAGACTGAAAAAAAGAACGATTTATAATTTTTGGTAATGAAATGCATAAACAAACCTAATTTTTTTCCATAAAACTTTTTTTTAACATAATGCTCGAAAATACTTAATATGCCTTGTTTTATATAGTATATTGTTTGTTATTTTGCATTTTTTTTTGTTATATTTATCTTATTTCTCGGTGTATAGTTTTTGGCCGGACATACTGCCGTATAATTGTAATATCCTGTATTGTCCGGTAGAGTGACCGGATGTGCCGGATGGAGTGTGTTGGCCGGATAACCATTGCAACCCTATTATATAGTTATACTTAAATATAATAATTTTATATCATTTCAATTTTAACTTAAGGGTGTTTTTTACTAGTTCATAATCAGGGTTGGCATGATTTAAATCAGTTGGCTTTTTTTTTAAATCGTTGATTTAAGTCATTTATTTCGCTTCTTTTAAAACCTATATTCCAAAGACAGAAAGGATAATTGGGAATCAGTCAGCACAGTCATACCAATAAGTAAATAAGTGTCGATAGATAGTAGCCCCGTTTACATGTGCCAGTCATGTACCCTTCTTTTTACCCGGGTAAAGGGATTTTGCTAGGAGGGTCGGAGAAACCCGTTTACATGGTCAATTATTTCTACCCTCCATTTCGCCGGGATCGTCGCTAGAAGTCACGTGATCATACGGGACGGGAATCATCTGTAAGCGCAAAGGATGATGGGAAAGGAGAGTAAACTCTGCTATTACCCGGGTAGAAAGGTGGGTTCTTTCTAACCCTCAATTTTTTCCCTAGCTAGGGATAATTCTTGAAAGGGCAGTACAATTCGCGTATCTACCCTGCATTCTACGCTGCTTTTGGCACATGTAAACGGGGCTAGTATGTGCTTTCAGGGCCGTAGCCAGAAATTATTTTCGGAGGGGACCAAGGGAGAAAGGCATCTTTATTTGTGAATGGTACTTCAATTGATGAAGGGGAAAGCACTGTATTTTAGAAATACAGTGCTGTATTTCCGGCTAGTCGAAAGAGAAGATTTTTATGATCTGAGCGGTCTTTTTCTTTTTTTTTTTTTTTTTTTTTTTTTAAGAGAATAGCTGTTTATGTTCATGAACAGCTAGGCAGATAGCCAGATAGCAAACACATACACAAACGTGGGACATTGTCTATCTACAAAATGGTCTTTCAAAATTTCGGGGGGGGGAGACCAGTCCCCCAAATCCCCCCTGCCTACGGCCTTGTGTGCTTTCCAAGAACTGAGGGGTTGTTATCAGAAAATATGGAGTAGGGGTAGGTACAATGACTAGTTATAACTGGTGGAATTCATTTTATGTAATGAGAGGTAAAGAGAGCATTACAGAACTCGAAATCCTGTTTGTTGTTCTTCTTTTGGTACTGTTCGTTCTAGCCTTCGTAACCAATTAGGAATGGATAAAGCATCAAAGCCAGTGTTTTTATTGAAACAGTTAAATCCGTAATTCGGTGCTTCAAAAATATTGAAATAATGGTGATTTGTTTTTTTTTTAAATAAATAGTTTGCGTTAAAAGGATATTTAATTTGTTCTTTAAATTGACATCTTTTTCAGTTTGCACATTCCAATTACAAAATAATGAAATGTATTTAGATTAAATATGTATATACATATATAAAATTTATAGATTTAATTTTAGGTAATCGGTATGTAGAATATACTACATAGATAAGATGTTACTTCTTATAACAAACTATCTATGCATATTGCAAAAAACATAAAAACAATTGAAATTAGTATTCAGAAAAAAAATCAAAGAAGTCCGATTTAAATAAAAAAAAATCTGATTTAAATAAAACAAAGCTGATTTTTTTTTTTTTTTTTTTAAATTTATGATTTTTTTTCTAACCCTGGTTATACCAGCATTGTTTTTGCTTCTTTTCTTAGACACTCAAAGGGGTAGTGGAGCTGCAAAGTTATTGTTCGGTACTTATCGACGTTCCCCCCACCCCTTAAGCGCAAGGGTTGTGTCCAGCGCGTCCCTTTCCTCTTTTCTGTATTGTAACCAGAGTGTGAGCGTTCGGACCCCGTCTAGGAAGGTCGAACCGTTGTCCGCGTCTTCCATGAGATCGCTTCTTTAGAGCCCATAGCTCTTTTATATCACTAATATATATATTTATTGTCAGAGCCCATTGCTCTTATATGACCCTTTCATATTTTTTTAATTAAAGTTTTTTGTTAAGTTTTAAAATTACAGTCCACTTTATTATCGTCCTTAACAGTTATTATTATCATTTTATTTCGACAACAGAGTCGCGAGGGAAAAAAGCTTGAGAACCGCCGAACTAGTCAACTCAAACCGCGATCCCAGCTTGTTTACATATCGTACAACAAGACGTCGCCACGAGAGGGTCACGTGCCTCATCCAAGGCTGCCGTCGGTTATTTTCGACTCGCGGCACATATATATATTCTTTGTTTATTTCCCTTCCCTTATTTATTTATTCCACGACTTGCCGTTTCGCGCGCAACCTTCGGTTCTGGTAATTAAGGATCCCAAATTAATAACATATTTATTACAAACTTTTAAATTATGTTACATGCCAGGAATCAGGGGCGTAACTAGACCCTTTTCCGCCCGTGGCAAAAAAAAATTGTTCTGTGCCCCTTCCACCTAATATAGTGAGAAAATACATAAACATGTTATACATATGTATGCATGTATATGTGTATATATATATACACAAATATATACGTATATATATGTATATATACACACATAAATATGTATACATATGTATATATGTGTGTGTATATATATGTGTATTATATATATATATATATATATATATATATATATATATATACATATATATATGTATATATATATATACGTATATATATGTATTATAAATAAAAATATAAATATATATATATATATATGTATGTATATATATATATATTTTGTATATATAATATTATATGTATTATATATATATATAAAGTATATGTATGTAAATATATTATATGTATATATATGTATATATATATATATATATGTATGTATATATATGTATATATATATACACACATAAATATATATACATATGTATATATGTGTGTATATATATGTATATATATATATATATATATATATATATATATATATATATGTATATATGTGTGTATATATATGTATATATATATGTGTGTATATATATATGTATGTAGTATATTAATATATATATATATAATAATAAATATATATAATATATATATATATATATACGTATATATATGTATATATATATACACACATAAATATATATACATATGTATATATGTGTGTATATATATGTTTATATATGTATATATATATATGTGTGTATATATATATGTATATATGTGTGTGTGTGTATATATATATATGTATATATCTGTATATATATGTATATATATACACACATAAATATATATACATATTATATATGTGTAAATACATATATATATTATGTGTGTATACATATATATATATGTGTATATATATATGTATGTATATATATATATATGTATGCGTATATATATATATATATATATATATATATATATATATATATATATATATATATGTATATATATACACACATAAATATATATACATATGTTATATATGTTATATATATATATGTATGTATGTATATATATATATATATTATATATATATTATGAATATATATAATATATATATATATATATATATATATACGTATATATATGAATATATATACACACATAAATATATACATATGTATATATGTGTATATATATATGTATTTATGTAAATAATATATGTATTTATATATATATGTATATATATATTTGTGTATACAAATATATATGTATATATATGTGTATTAATATATGTATGTATATATATATATATATATATATATATATATATATATATATATATAAATATATATATGACAGGTTCCCTCTAAATGATACTAGAGTCCTGAGTACATTTTCACAGCTTTATTCAAATCTCAGAGCACACTACTCATCCATCATCTTCAATGGCGTCGCACATTGGTGCCTAACTTTTAACAAAGGCAGGCTTAGCTGCCTCGGGTAGCCACAGCTCTGACTGGAAATGTCCACACTGGTCTCTGCTCCGATTACTGGGCGTGAGCCGTATTTATGTGGCTAACTCCTCATGCTGCGTCACTCTCAGTAAAGAATCCCTAATTAAAATCTTTTAAAATTAATCTACAATTTAAATCCTGACATATATATGTATATGTATATATATATATATATATATATAGAGAGAGAGAGAGAGAGATGTATATACATATACAGTGGACACTGCTTAATGAGATCAGTTTGACACTGTGATTTGTGGCACTGTGGTTTTCATTATAAAGTCAGCCGCCCTTTCCTAATAGCTAACAGTCATGCAGATTTAAATGAAACGAAGCATGGAGGGTTTTGTAGATATTTCAGTTACTTACGGAAGTTTAATTTTTCCTTGCATTCAATGTCATAGAAAAGTCTAAAACTTTCTTTGTTCCCAGGCAACGTCGGGTATAATCAGAGAGTATATACATACATAAATATATATGTATACTAGCATATTGCCCGTCATATGACGGAATCAGTAAAATTTTTAATTTTTTAGGATTGTACAGATACCCTATGAGGCAGGTAAAGAAATAGTTTGCTTTTTGGCCGAGAATTATCGTTTGACAAAAATAATCGATTAAAATTATCACTTATGTACCTAATCTATTATTTAAGCCAAATATAAAAGAAAATTATTTAGGTAATATCTAAGTTTAGGGATAAAACGTATGGAAATCATGCAGAAGATATTTAAATAATCTAAAATAAATGATTAAATGAGATAGTTAAAGGAATGACGTCATTATGCTAGAAAAAATTGTTATTTTTACCTATTTATTATGTGATAAATTGATAAATTTAATAGCCTGCTCCTAAAATAGGGCTTGATATAATGGCATTAAATGCTCGAAAAGGGGGACGAGGTGAATTTCGAACGTTTTAAATATGACAGTATTTTTTGCTGTGATACGATGCTTATTCATACCAATTTATTTTAGAATCGGATCTATAGTTTAGGAAAAAATAAACTTTACTCGCTTTGAATTTTGCTAACCCTAACTCATAAAAATTCCAATATGGATGCTCTATCCATACCACGTCCAACCGCTTCATAAATTCGAAGACAGATAAATTAGGCTATTATTACATTACGAGAAGAAAGTTTAAGTCATAAAAAGTTGAAAAAATAATAAACATTTATTTTAAAAATAATAAAACAATTCTGAAAAACAACTTTAGGAATAAGAATTTAAAAGAAAAAGCAGAAAATATTAAATTAATTAGACATTTAGAAAAATTTGGCTGAGTCGGGGACAGAACCATCAACTCAGAAATACGCTGATCAAATCGGCTACCGAATGTGCTAGGCCTACACATGATGAAGGAACTAATTTGAGTATATGAGGGTCGAGTAAACACAGTCCAGTTTAAATATTACGCTCTGCCCTCGCTGCTCCCTCTTATTCTATATTAAATTCATATCAAGAATGAAGTTAGTATAGAATAAGACTTGAAATAATAGCAATAAACGCTCAAAAAGGGGGAATATAGGGTGGATTTCGAACTCGCTTGAAATTTTGCTAACCCTAACTCATAAAAAATCCAGTATGAATGGTTGTATCTATTCCAGGTACAACCGCTTCATAAATTTGCAAACAGACAACTTAGGCTATTATTATATAGGGGATATAAATATATATATATATATATATATCAGATTCATTTTTAAACTCTTAGAAAGTACTGTCTATAATATTATATTTTATTCACAATTTATTTCTAGTTTAATCACTCAAAAATATTCAGATGTGCATTTTATAAAATTAGTTTTTGTCAAATAGAAATATGTTATTACTAAAATTTAGGCATTTTTAAAAACTTAATTGTGAAATATTGTAGAGCATTTATTGAACATGCCTTGTCTGGTTCATTATCATTAAGGAAACAGGGTTTATGTTGTTATGCCGTGTATTTCAAGTAGGTCCTTATAAAAAGTTACTTTGATCCTTAGAAAGTCCTTAATTTTTGTTCTAGAAAAACAGCGGGAACTCTGTAGATGCATATGAATTTGTTTAACTACCAACCAATTCTCCATATATGATCTTACATAATACACCAACAGGAAGTGCAAATCCCACTAAATACTAGCCGACATGTTGTGTAATAATGGATATTTCCCAAGAAAATGGAAATTCCTGATAGCTTCCAAGCAAAGAAACGTTTAGTTCTAGATAATATATGCAAAGCAAATATGGGAAGTTGTATTCTTTTCCAACTGTAGACAATATAAAAAATATAACACTAAAGTCCAAGAAAACAGTTGCTTCATGTGTATGAAACGTGATCAGGGTTGTTAGGTTATTAATATGTGATGGTTTTAAGGTATTCTTCTATGTTGAAAAAGTTCATTTTTTGCCAAAAATCATAATTATCATAATATTTTTTATTTCTCTATTGTAAAATTTCAACTTTTAGGCTTCTAAATCTGTTTTTATTTTATCTCTATGACATTTTAAAGAAAAGTTACAGCTGTTTAAACATCAGCGACAGCTGTCAAAACAAAACGGAAATAGCAGGAACCAGAAGTTGTGAATTTACAGCCTTCTAAAGAGAATTTTTTGGACAAAACTTTTTAAATTTTCATGAAGATTAGTTTAAACATTTTCCTAGTATTTTTAATCATTAGCAACTTGGCAATCAGAAAGTTTTGAAGCAAGAAAGTGTGGAGAATTTTAAACATGAATTTTAATTTTTTAACAGTTAAAACTGCTTTCATAAACTTCGAATGTGTTTTTCTCAGAACGGTATTTTTAACAAAATGTTGAAACTTGAAATGGGATTTCTCAAAAAGTTCTTAGAATATTTTGTTGAAAATTATTATGAATGCTTTTGATAATATTTACTAGTGAATGACCTGAAAGCTTTAAATTTGGGTAATTTTTAACAATGTTACACTCCTAGTTAGATATAAAGATAATGAAAATTAGTTAAAAATTCAATGTCTATGATTTTGAAGGACTCACATTTTTTACCAAATGTAAATTAAGCACAGATTTCAGGGATTCACGAGTCCAAAGTATAAGAAATGTGTTGTATAAAAAAATATTGAAATAATTTGATTTATTAAAAAAAGAGACCTTTTGAAAAAACCCCAATGTTTTTATTAAATTTTCTTTATTTATTAGAAATTTTATACAAACTGCTCCAAGAATAAATTTTTTAAAAGCAATTCTCTATGATAATATAAAATCTAAATCTAAAAATGTAAAAACATGAACTAGTTTCTATGTTTAAAGTAAAAAGTTTTCCGAACGTAGATGGATACCTTAAAGATTTTAACCATGGCTTTATCTGCCAAATCAAAAATCTGCTTTTCAAAAAATCAAAAAGTTGTAACATTTGTGTTATGTGCTATTACAATAAAATTATGCAACCGCAAGCCATTCACTGTTATATATAAGTTAATTACTTAACTATTCAACATTTATCCAAAGTACAATTTTACTATGAACTATATAATTAGGAAATTTTTTTATTACTAATTAACTCTGATTTACTAACAATTTATTATAGACAAATAAACAATATAGTCCAGAATCGCTTGATTTAAAATTTTTTAAAGTTTTTATATCATGCATAATCATATACATTAAATATCAAATGTTACCTCATAATATTAATCTTAACTACTAAAAGATTATATATATATGTAGTAACAGTTTTTCAGTATATTTTTGGATTATCACTTATTTTTAATAAATAATTTCTCTTTAAGATAATCTAATTTTGTCTGGTTTTTAAAGTCAAATGAAAAGATTTCATAGGTAATAAAGAGTTCCATGTATATTGCAAAAAATATAAAAACACAGCAATAATTAAAATTAGAATTCAGAAAAAAATCAATTAAATCTGATTTAAATCGAAAAAATCTGATTTAAATCAAATAAATTCCAATTTTTTAAAAAGTCATGATTTTTTTCCAACCCTGAATTTTAATTTCGGCAAAAGTTAAGTGACTACATTGCAAGACTGCAATCTGCTGATCATGATATCCGTTCGGGATAATACTTAAACAACTAAAACTTTTTTTATTAATCTGATAATACGTTACATAGATAATCTGTGTAGCTTTGGAATAACTAACATTTTTTTTTTCAAATGTACAATCAAATGTAATCAATTTTCGCGCAGAAGAATGCATTTAATTGAATGTGATAAAAGAAGCGAATACAAATATTTAAACAATAAATTATAAAAGTGCGATTCACGAGAAAGAAAAATGCTCAAGCAGATGCTACAAACAGCACAAAAATTTCATATTAAACGAAAGAGAACACGTGACACTATTTAATTATTTATGTTTAAGGATAAAAATAAATGAAAAAGATACCATATATACGTACCATGTGTTTACAAATAAAAGTGTTAGAACACGTGCCGAACACGTCTAATTTATAGAAAATATCCCGATTGTGGGTATTTAAATTCATTCAAAACATGCAAATTGAAAGTTCTAGGTTAACACTGAAAACAAAAAATTTTATTACTACGATAACAGAAACACAAGTTTAAAAGGTTCAATGTTCTATTTGTTATCACAAGATGCGGAACTCGAAATCAAAATAAACTTCGCATTGCCAATTTCAGTTTGTTAAATTGCATTTGTTTATCGTTTGTAAAAGCCAATCGGTTAAAATAGTTTTCTAATAATTTTACTTTAACTATAATTAAGCATTTTAATTTTGTGAAAATGTATTTGCACTTATTATTACATGGTTTTTAACTACTGTTTCTTCGTTGTCATCGATTAAAGATCGTTGTGTAGGATCAGCTGATTTTTAAATAAATTCAATTACTAGTCTCAGAATGGCAATCGTTATGTTTGTTGTCATGTGATAAGTTAAATATCCGAGGGGTATACTAAGTAAATCTTAAAAAGTTGAGAATTGATATAATATATATTTAGCAATGGAGCTTACATCGAATCCAAAGCTTTCCACAATATCTGATGATATTGAAAAGGAGGGTATGTAATTATGAACATAAAACGGCATAAGAACAATTTCATACAATTTACATTAATGTATCATAATAACCACTCAGAGGTTCTTTTGCGTTATAACCGTATATAATTTAAAATTTAAAGTTTTTTTCATTCGTTGTATAATTTTTATCTTACTCTTATGTGTATTAAATGTATTGTTTCCAATTCTGTGTTCAGTCTCAGGTTGTGTGTTCTATGTAGATAACTAATCATTCTATAGTTTAAAATATAGATTGTTTATTTTATGCTCAAATATGTATACTTAAGATCAGAATTAGCAAATTTGTAACTTACAAGTGACAAAAAATTTATTTAAATCTATTTGTTTATCATACTGATATGTATATTTTGTTATAAGTAATTAGAATATTTTCTGCTTAAATGATGATGAGTTTCAGGTTAGCAATATTTATATTTGTTATTTATAATATATTTATAATGATATATTAGAGATAATAATGATATTAATGATATAATAATTTATTTATTTATTTATGTGATAATGTAGTTTAAAATTTTTCTTAAAGTTCTATTTATCCTTGGTTTAAACATATTAGGAATATAACTTTATTAGTTACAAAATTCTTTTTCTAATTGAATATATTTTTGAAATATATATATATATATATACATACATATAAAATCATATAAGAAGCATATATACCGCTGATCTTCTGGGGTTGAGATAATAAATTTGGGATGTAATATTGAAGCAAAGTAGAAAAGGAGATGGATATATATAATTATAATGTATAAATATATATTTCTTTTAATTTGTCTCGGACTGGCAACGTAAAAGTCTATCTGCACGTTGTATAAAACCTTCTGGCGGGCTGTAGTCTGCCCATCCCTGCTCAAGAGCATGAAATTTACACATATTTAGTTGTTTGTTACACCATTTTATTGATGTGAGCTCTTCTACCCAAGAGTAAATGAATCGAAACACTTATAAAAATACAATTTTTGCAGCAGCAAACCTGTTACTGATATAAAAACTTTTTTTTTTTTTTTTTTTTTTTTTTTTTTTTTTTTTTTTTTTTTGCTGTTTTTATATTACATTCTATAGAATTTCTGCTCGAGTATACAGTTTCATCTCATAAATTCATGTTAAAGTGATGGTAAAATGCATTTTTTGAAAGAATAGAATTTAGTTTTTGCTCATCTGTAATTCAAAAACTGTTCCAAAGTCATAGTACATGAAATATCAAATCATAGTTCGATGATTGAAATTAAAACTTTAATTTCTTCTTGTGCTCATTGTTATAATCATGGTTGGCATGATTCAAATCAGTTGATTTTTTTTTTTTTGAAAAAATCATTGATTTAAATAATTTTTTTTTTCACTTCTTTTATAACCTATATTCCAAAGACAGGAGAATTGGGAACCAGTCAGCACAGTAATACTAATAATTAAATTAGTGTTAATAAATAGCATGTGCTTTCCAAGAATTGAGGGGTTGTTCATCAGAAAGTATGGAGTAGGGGTAGGTACAATGACTGATTATGACTGGTTGAATTCATTTTATGTCAGGGGGGGGGGTAAAGAGTATTACAGAGCTTGAAATCCATTTTTATCTACCCAATAACGACAGCCGTGACTTCATCTGCCGGAATGGAAAGACAGTTTTCTTCTTTTGGTATTGTTCGTTCTAGCCTTCGTAACCAATTAGGAGTGCATAAAGCTTCCAAGCTATTGTTTTTATTGAAACAATTAAATCCATCATTCCGTACTTAAAAAAATATTGAAATAAATGTGATTTGTTTTTTTAAATAAATAGTTTACATTGAAAGAATATTTAATTTGTTCTTTTAATTGACATCTTATTGAGTTTGCACTATCTAATTACAAAATAATGGAATGTATTGAGATTAAAATTTATATATTTAATTTTAGGTAATCAGTGTGTAGAATATACTAAATAGATAAGATGTTACTTCTTATAACAATCTATTCTATGTTTATTGCAAAAACATAAAAGCAACAATTAAAATGAGTATTCAGAAAAAAATCAAAGAAATCCGATTTAAATAAAAAAAATATGATTTAAATGAAATAAATCTGATTTAAATCAAATAAATCTGATTTTTTTGATATTTTAAAAAAAATCATGATTTTTTTCCAACCCTTGTTATAATTGAAAAGTATCGTATTATTTATACAAAAAGCTGTTTAATAAAATTTTTCTCTCATTTTAGGTATTCTTGATGCAACTGGAACTTTGCAACAGAGAGCTCAAGATATTCGATCAGAAATAGTTAATTGGATGTCTTATAGACAGTACGTTTTCCAAATGATTTTTTTTTTTTTAAATTTACCATTATTTATATAAAGCATTAGAAGTCTCTAACATCTCTTAACCCTTTAGAGGACAGTGGTTTTGCAGCAAAATCACCCGTTAAACATTGTTTTCTCTATTTTTTGAGAAATATGAAAGTTTTTTTTATGTTTTTGACATTTAAAACTTACAACAAATGATAGCACTGCATTTATATTTTCTTTTGAAATATATGTATTTAAATTTGCTGCGCCTGGAAAGTTAGTAATTCCATTTTTTCGCTTATGACCCCATGCAAAAATATCTATTCAAACAACTCTTATAAATTCTTAAACTATTTATTTATTATACTTTTTAAAAACATTTATTGTTCTTCCAATATAATTAATATTTTAAAAAAGTATTTTGTTCAAGCTGTACAAGATGATGAGTTTGTCAGTTAATCCCCCATCCTCAGTCACTCTTAGAGTATCCTCTAACGGAAACCCCTGTAAGGATTGTAAAGAAAATTTTTAATACATTTTGCATTTATAAGATGCATAGGTAATATTTATAAACTAATTTCATTGACTTTCAAAGAGTTTATGTAGGTGACCTTTAAAGGGTTAAAGTCCAAGGATACACATGCATTTTTTGTACTTCCTAATAAGGAGAAACTTGAGATAGACTAGGGTGGTTTTATTTTTGACATGTGATGTTCTATCCAGTTTTAACTATGATTTTACCCATCATGTTAAAAAACTGTTAGTCAAAAAACGTCAAATACTTGTAAAATTTACATTATATAATAATTTGTTTTTTGAAAACCACTCTGGGGTTTTTTAGAAATATAATCTTATATAACTTAAAATTTAAAACTTTTTCATTTGTTGTATAGTTAGCTAATTAAAAAAAAATAAGTATTCATGCATATATTGTCATCATATCTGCTTCTTATAAACATTAAACCTACTTAATATCTCATTTAGTGAAAGAGTAATAAAAGAAATAAAATACCTTTCCAATGTCCCAACCTGCCCCACTGTATGGGGTAGGTTGGGACACTAAACAACAAATACAAAATACTGTTCAAATTATTTTTATCAACTGTTATAAAAGAGAAATGGCTGAAAATTGTTCAAATTAATATATTTTTTTAACAAATCTTATATTTGATGCCAGCAAATTCTTCTTTAAAATCTAACAAAATGCACCTTTGGCCTATTGTTTATTTAGGAGAGGAGTGTTCAACTTCACAAGAATACAAGCATTTACAGCAGAATACTTTCTGTTTGTTTTTGTTGTTCTCACCATTTTTTCTGAAACAAAAAAAGGTTTATAAATTAATATTTTGACATGTTAAATCCATGGTTTCCGCGCACCTGGAAAGTCATAGAAAATCATGGATTTAGACAATGGATTAATTTTGTCATGGAAAGTCTTGATTTTTCAAGCAAAATGAGTAAAAGTCATGGATCCGCTAAACTACCGATTAAAAAAATGCATTGACTTGTTTAGTTCTATTTTTACTTGTCATTTGACTGAAGTTACTGAGTTTGGTATTTTATGTATTATCCTATTGACCCTATTGCCAAATAAAATGGGTTCGCCAAGGAAACTCGAAGCAAGAAAGCCTAATAGGTGGGTAAATGTATATTATTCTGGGTTTTTTTTTTCTTAAATTGTAGATTAAAATTTTATTAATATGATAATTATTTTTTAATAAAAATGAGTTAAGATTTTTGCGCAAAATATAAGTTTATCTCTAGGGATATTGTATATAAACATTATTGGGTTATATTCATGGTCACCTGGATGATACCAAAGTACCCCGAATTCAAATTGGAAACATTTTGATTGAAAAATAGCTATAGGATTAAACTTAGGTATGTAGATACAACAATTTATTTTTATGTGAGTTTATTAACACTTATAAAGTAAGTTTATAGTTTTTTATGATAAAATTCCTGTCATTTCTCTAAAAGCATATATTTTATTTGTATGTACATCAGAAGTTTTATTCATATATACTTTTAACGAAAGCTTTTTAAAGTCGTGGAAAATGATATGCTAAATCAGGGAAAAGTCATGGATTTGAAAAATTTTATTTTGGCAGATACCCTGTAAATCATCAATTAAAAATTAGGCACCAAAATATTAATTATTTTGCTTGAACTGATATTTGTTTACACTTTTTAAAGTGTCCCAAGGTGCCCCATCTGTTTGTGTCCCAACCTGCCCCATTTTACATAGTATCTTTTGGTAACTACTATACAGTTAGGCTTAACAATTCAGTTTATTTATTAGGATAGAAATAATAATAAATGAATAATCTTTCATAACAATACACTTTTTTTTTTAATTTTCAAATTTTTTTTTCAAAAAAATTACTTTTTAAAATGTGCATTGATGTAATTTTGGGTTATTCAAAACAAAGAAAATGAAATTGTTCCTTACCTATAAGCACTATCTTCATCAAAATTCTTTGAGAAGTGAAGAGGAATGTCATCTATCAATACACATGAGCACTACTTCCTGGCTTCAAGTTAAATCCTGAAAAAAAAAGGTGTCCCAAGGTGGGCTATGTCCCAAGGTGCCCCGCCGAACGATGGCCGAATGGCAGAGCGCTGTTCTTCGGTACCGGAGTTCGTGGGTTCGAATCCCAATGCTGGTATGGATGTTTGTAGCCGTTCGGAATCGGCTTTAAACTGTAGGTCCTGGTCTCATTAGCCCTCGTGTGCAAAACAGTAGACTGTAGCGCTCCAAACCAAACCAAACCCAAGGTGCCCCACTCTCCCCTATATATAAATATAAATATGTAATAAATATATGAAAGTATCCATTCATATGATATTGTTAATATGACTATTTTGTATCTTTTTAATGTTCTACTAAGAACTATATCTCCATCCTGATTATGGTATTTGATCAATAATCAGGATGTAATTGAAATAATCTATGATCATCTATTAACATAAAAGTGTAAATTTAAAAAATTAAAAGTATGCATCAGTGAGGAATGACTTAAAATATAAATTATTAACCTCTGGTTTGGTGCACCTCGAAAGTCAGGGAAAATCATGGATTTAGACAATGGATTAATTTTGTCATGGAAAGTCTTGATTTTTCAAGTAAAATGAGTAAAAGTCATGGAAAGTCATGGATCCGCTAAACTACCGATTAAATAAAAATGCATTGAATTGTTTAATTCTATATTCACTTGTCATTTGGCTGAAGTTACTGAGTTTGGTATTTATGTATTATCCTATTGACCCTATTGCCAAGTAAAATTGGTTCACCAAGGAAACTCAAAGCAAGAAAGCTTAATGGGTGGGTAAATGTATATTATTCTGTTTTTTTCTTAAATTGTAGATTAAAATTTTATTAATATAATAATAATTATTTTTTAATAAAAATTAGTTAAGATTTTTGCACAAAATATAAGTTTATCTCTAGGGATATTGTATATAAACATTATAGGGTTATATTTGGCTATTATTCGTGGTCACCTGGATAATACCTAAGTACCCCGAATTCAAATTGGAAATATTTTCATTGAAAAATGGCTATAGGATTAAACTTAGGTATGTAGATACAACAATTTATTTTTATGCATGGGAGTTTATTAACACTTATAAAGTAAGTTTATAGCTTTTTTATGATAAAACTCCTGTAATTTCTCTAAAAGCATATATTTTATTTGTATGTACAGCAGAAGTTTAATTTATATATACCTTAACGGAAGCTTTTTAAAGTCGTGGAAAATGATCTGCTAAATCAGGAAAAGTCATGGATTTGAAAATTTTTATTTTGGCAGATACCCTGTATATAAAAATAAGTTTGCTTCCTTTTGTTGGTTGTTAACGCAACTTTTTCTAAGTCCCTCATAGCTTTTAAATGCTCATCTGCTGCTTCGGAATTAGTAAAATAACACATGAGGTCATGTATGAGAGAGATAACTTCAACCAATAAACAGACAGATGTCCATTTGTTATCAGAGGGGGGCAATCACTGAGAGAGGTGGAAAACTCCGACGATGAGTCTATGCAAACAAGAAAAGGGGAAAGGAAGAAAAATAAAGGCTTGAATTCAGGTCGTCTCCAATTTTGCATTGACTTTTTAAAAATAAAATCCGGAAACTCGTTGAAAACATGAAACTGACCCTATAATCTATAACAAGAAAAAGAAAATGACTGTACAGGCTGTGCACTTTAACATATGTTCCCTATTAAGTTAGACGAGGCTTTAGAAAACGGACCCTATAAGCGGGTGATCATATAGCCAGTACTGACTGTATTATGAAAGGTTTAAAAATGGTTGGCATTTCTGAAATATTGCAGGGCATTTATTGAACATGCCTTGTCTGGTTCATAATTATTCATAATTAAGTATGATCCACAGGAAATAGGGTTTTTGCCGTTATGCCATGTATTTCTTGTAGGTCCTTATAAAAAATTAGTCTGGTCCTTAAAAAATCCTTAATTTTTGTTCTGGAAAAAGAGTGGGAAACCCTGTACTTTGGTACATGAGATGACCTGCATCTCCCCAGACATTATTATATGTCAAGGGGTTAAGAAAGAAATTTCAAAACTAAAAAGCAGCAGTATATTTGCTAAAAAAAACCAAGCTTTCTGAATTCGTTTCTGTTTTAATCAAATAAATTTAGAAAAATACAGGCTTGCAATTCCGTCACTTTTCTCACCTTTAGTCACTTTTTTTTACAATTGATCACTTTTAGTCACTTTTTAAAGTAAACAGTTAATTTTAGTCACTTTTTTCATGGTGTATCACAGCAAAAGTCTGTTGTTGAAAAAAGACAATCTGAATTAATAACAAAATATTTTAATAAAAGACCAAAAATGTGATGCTCTAATCTTATTTTTCTTATTAAAATGTAATTAGTCGTATGGTTTCCAGAATTTAGTGATTTTAAAAAGTCTTAAAGAAGTTCCTGAAATCTACATTTGTACTGAAATGTACATTTAATACATTAAAGTAATTTACGTCAAAGCACACATTTCTCTTTTTCTTCACAATTTTTGTTTAGATACTCTAATCTAGTTATGTAAATATTTCAAAACATCATTAATATATGCAGAAAATTGTAATTATAAAATTAATGTATTGTATGTATTCAAATCTAATTTATAGATTTTCTTGAATAAAAAGCAATGTTGAATTGTGTTAAACAAAATTTTTAACCTTTTTGTATTTGACGCTAAAATCATGTCTTGCATGAATCATTTGATTTCGAGTTAAAATAAATAGAAAATCTTAATAATAGCATCTGTAATGAAGAGGAGAAAAAATCACATTTTTTTCAATGTTTAGTCACATTTTAGTCACTTATTCTGTATTATTTGTCCCTTTTCTCACCTTTTTTTAAAGTACCTCAGCAGTTGCAAGCCTGAAAATTACAAGGGAGAAAAATAATAAACTTGAAATACTAATTCTAAAAAAAAAAAAAAAAAAAAAAAAACTTTTCCAGGATAAATTAGTAAAGAATATAGGTACTAAAATTCCTCAGCGCAACAGCCCTTAGGGGGCCAGGGCCTACGGTGCCAGTCTCCGTTTACGTGACCAAGGACCCTGGGGTGCGAAGCATATGTTCTGGTTAGGTGAAACCCCCAGTGTTTAGTTCCCAAGCATGCTTGGTCCTCAGTTCATCTACCCACTGAAGGGATGAAAGGCTGAGTCAACCTTGCCCAGCCTGGGGATCGAACCTTGGACCTGTGTCGTGGGAGCGCAAAGTGCTACCCCAATGCCACTGGGCTTCAAAGAATATAGATAATTAGCATAAAATAAATTTGTATAAATGTTGGGTTATAGTTGTTTTGTTTTATATTTTATATTTGATTTATAGTAATTATTGAATTGAAAATTAAAAATAACATATGAAAAATCATGAGTGTATTTTGAATTTGTTCTTCAATGTAGTATTGATAAAGTTAAGATACTAGTTAAAGAAAAATTGTAGCCCTGTTTTCAATATGATAGTAAACTTGAGCAGAGGTGTATGCTAAAAATTTAAAATCTGAATATGCTGCTGTCAGTTGTTTTTCAGAGATTAAAAGAGAGCTTTTTAAAAAAGTTCAAATATTTTTTAAAAAACTCCTTATTTTTCAATTTCAAAAACCTGTATGAACACTTTTATACAGGTAATAGTAATATTTCTTACTTCTGCCATTCTGAGTTGAGTATGTTTACAATGGTAAAAGTGACCATGCTGTGGCTGCTTTTTAAAATATATGTTTATTAATTTAAATCAGGGTTGGCATGATTTAAATCAGTTGATTTTTTTTAAATCATTGATTTAAATAATTTTTTTCACTTCTTTTAAAACCTATATTCCAAAGACAGGAGAATTGGGAATCAGTCAGCACAGAAATACCAATAAGTAAATAAGTGTCAATAGATAGCATGTGCTTTCCAAGAATTGAGGGGTTGTTATCAGAAAGTATGTAGTAGGGGTAGGTACAATGACTAGTTATGACTGGTGGAATTCATTTTATGTCATGGGAGGTAAAGAGAGTATTACAGAACTTGAAATCCAGTTTGTCTACCCAATAACAACAGCCGTGGCTTCGTCTGCCACAATGGAAAGACAGTTTTCTTCTTTTGGTATCGTTCGTTCTAGCCTTAGTAACCCATGAGGAGTGGATAAAGCATCAAAGCGAGTGTTTTTATTGAAACAGTTAAATCCACAATTCGGTGCTTAAAAAATATTGAAATAATGGTGTTTGTGATTTAAATAAATAGTTTGCATTAAAAGAATATTTAATTTGTTCTTTAAATCCACATCTTATCAAGTTTGCACTATCCAATGACAAAATAATGGAATGTATTTAGATTAAAATTTATATATTTAATTTGAGGTCATCAGTGTGTAGAATATACTAGACAGATAAGATGTTACTTCTTATAACAAACTATTCTATGTTTATTGCAAAAAACCCTAAAAACAACAATTAAAATTAATATTCAGAAAAAAAAAAATCTGATTTTTTTTTTTTATTTAAAAAAAATCATGATTTTTTTCCAACCCTTATTTAAGTTCTTATATATTAGTTATAATTACTAAATGAATCAATTTTTTATTTATGTTCAAGTGTGCTAAATGTTGTATTTAAATCTTATATTTGCTAAAATGTGTAGCAACTTAAATGTTCTGTAGTAATTATGAAATTTTTTAAATATCACTGTCACTCATTATAATTAACTTGAAATTTCAGGAAGATAAAACAAGAGTAGAACTTTTTAAACCTACAAAGCATTCTAAAAAGAAAAGTGATTCAGTGTGGAGTCCCTTCTTAAGTCTTTTGAATCGACCTGATGGATTCATTATGAATATGGTAATTTTATTGATTTATATGTGCTGTATGTATCATAACCATTCAAGCAAAACTCACTAAGGCTGAGGGATTGCCGACTGGTTAGGGTACTGGCCTTCGGAACCGTAGTTTGTGGGTTCAAATCCCACTATAGCATGTTTGCTCGTAGCAAAAATAAAACTCCCCTGCTTACATAAACAAACACCACGTGCGAATTTAAAGAGCGATCATAAAACATGTCATTCGGAAACATTCCTTTCCTGTGATGTTTATATAATCAAAAAACACTTGTATGTGTATCATACTACTCTCCTATTGAGTACAAGGTCAAATCTACATGTATCTAAAACTATATGGTCATACAATGCCATCTTGTGTCAAAAGTATAGTTTTTAAAAAGTTCCAGAACACTGGCACAAATATGTGACAGTCGGGGGTGAACAAGAAAACGCTCTGGTGTGCCAGTATGTCAGCCGGGAAGTGAGTGTGTTTCTCGCTGGCACATATACGTGACAGTACTCACAAAAGGGTTAAAGACACCATGCCGAATGATGGCCGAATGGTTAGGGTGCTGGCCTTCAGAACTAGAGTTCCTGGGTTCGAATCCCACATTAGCATGGATGTTCGTAGCCATTCGGAATTGGCTTTAAGCAGTAGGTCCTGGTCACATTAGCCCTTGTGTTGCAAAAAGTAGACCGTAGTGCTCCAAAACCAACCAACCAACACTAAGCCCACTAAGGCCAGAGGTAATTCATTGGATGGTTGAGAATACTGGCCTTTGGAACCAGTTCATGGGTTCGAAAAGTGCATGTTTTGTTCGTAGCAAAAAAAAACTCCCTGCTTACATAAACAAACAACGTGTGAATTTAAAGAGCAATCATAAAAAACATGTCATTTGGAAACATTCCTTTTCCCTCATGTTTATATAATCAAAAACCACTTGTATGTGTATTTATACTACATCCTATTGAGTACAAGGAATACTACATGTATCTAAAACCATATGGACATACAATGCCATCTTGTGTCAAAAGTAGAGTTTTTAAAAAGTTCCAGAACACTGGCACAAATATGTGACAGTCGGGGGTGAACAAGAAAACGCTCTGGCGTGCCAGTATGTCGGCCGGGAAGTGAGTGTGTTTCTTGCTGGCACATATACATGACAGTAGGCACAAAAGGGTTAAAGACACCATGCCGAACGATGGCCGAATGGTTAGTGTGCTGGCCTTCAGAACTGGAGTTCATGGGTTCGAATCCCACATTATCATGGATGTTCGTAGCCGTTCGGAATCGGCTTTAAGCATTAGAGCCTGGTCTCATTAACCCTCGTGTTGCCAAAAGTAGACCGTAGCGCTTCAAAACGAAACCAAAACTCACTAAGCCCAAGAATTAATTTAGATAAAATTCAGAGGTAATTCACCATATATCAGTTTTGGATTTAGTGACTTTTTTTCAAATACTGATGATATGTGATCATGCAGGTTGATGTGTATTTCTTTTCTAAATGTTTGAGAAATTCTAAAACTTAAATGATAGTTTATCAGTTAGACTGTGCATTTGTGAATTTCTAAGTATCTTCTTTTTTTTTTTTCTCAAATACACTCAAACCTTTCTATCTCGAATCTATTGGGAGTAAAAAAAAAAAATTTGAGATAGACAGGTTTTGAGGTACACAGGTGTTATGAAAATAGACTAAGAAAATTTCTTTACACAATAGAAAAGATTGAAAATTTGAAGTACTTTTAGTTTTATTTACATACCTTACAGAAATTAATCCATTAGGAGTTTTTGATGCAAAACATTTTTAGACTGGATCAATTTTTAATAGTATTGACACAGAGGCGAAACAATCCTGATCAAAATTTTTTGGGGATTCTCACCCAATCCCTGACCAAATAACCATCGAGAGAGAAAACTACAAGTGTATTTCCTGGATATGGTAACTGGTGCGGTTGTTAATGCAATAAGGCTCTAAACTGGAATGTTGTGTGTGTATGAAAATTTGAGATACACAGGTTTGGGGGAAAAACTAATTCGAGATAGGTTTGGAAAATACGTTAAATTCTTATTGAAAATGTAGGGAAATTGAAAAAATTCGACATAGACAGGTTTTCGAGATAGCAGATTTCGAGATAGACAGGTTTGACTGTATATTCAAACATTGTTATATAGCGTTGTTTTAAAATGTTTAAGCCTCTTGCTGTGCATCCCATGATTTCCACAAGCAACATAGATGTAGTAAAATTTGTGCAACCTGGGATTTTCATAGGCATGCATTTTTTCTGTCTATTTAACTGTGCAACTCGCTCTTTCCCTGTTCATTCTTTCATTTTGGATTTACTGCAATATTTAATTGTTTATTTAGCTGTAAACTAGCAGATGGCTTTAATTGTCCACATTTCTTCAAAATATAGAAAAATTTTTTGTAGTGTTTTGTGCACGCTTTTCATAACTGAAAGATGTCTGGCAGGAAGTGTTTTGCAAGTGATATAACCTATACTCTTTTGGGCTGTAATATTTTATAACAGCCCATGAGTGGGTTGTGAAGTGGAGTCATAGTCCATTAACTATTTAAAAACAACATATCATCATCTATGGCAAAAGATAATACATTAGTTCTAAAGTAAACAAAATATTTATTTAACTAAAACATAAGTAGGTACAAAAGTAAAATGATAAATGTAAACAATAAATAAATAAGGAAGAATTTCACAGATGACGCTCTTTGCACAACATAATAAAACCTGAAGAATAATTCACAGTACCTTATACATGCACATAGGTATTTAACTATCAACAAGGAAGAGGTAACAATTTTGCCGGAACTTCCTGCAAACCAGGGGAAAGGCAAAATGAAAAACCAAAAGGCCAGTCCGAGTTTTAGCCTTTGCCCGTCATTAATACTACATCCAGTAGTTCAGCAGCCAGACAATTCCGCAGATGTTCAACTTCACGTCATAGATTAAGAAGTGCTGATATATTTGAATTTGCATATCTAACATACTCCTGACGATATTTCCAACACTGATAGCACTTCTGACTCTGATTTCAAGTATATTGAAGATAGTTATAGCGAAACTGATGAGAATTTCTCGGATTCCTCTGCGGATAGGGATGAATCTGAAAATTCATTTTCTGTTCAAAATGTTCGACAGTGGTGCAAAATGGATATGCAAAATATTCTGCCAGCTCCTGCTTCATTTTCTTTCCTTGGCAATCCCATACTAAATTTCACTATGGCAAATAATGCAACTGTTTTGGACTATTTTGAACTTTATTTTGACGATGTTATGTTGCAAATAATCGTAAAACAGTACATGAGAGTAACAGACCCGTGAGACTAACTGCTCGACACTTTGCTAGCCATATACACTCAAATCCCATCAAGAAAGAGCCTCATAGATAGTGTGCTGTCTGTTTTTAATAAAAACTGAAGGTGGAAAAAACTTTTAAAAAAAATGGCGAATTTGGTGCGTGTCAAATTGTCTGTTAAAATTGATGTTCTGCCCACATATTACCTTTTTTATTTTATTTTTTCTCTGTAAGTTGCGAGTGGCAACAAATGATTTTTTTTTAGTAAAAACATGGTTGTTCTTTTGTATGCGAGAAAAAATGGCTCTTGAGTTGCTTTTGTGTTTTGATATATTAATATTATTTACGCCATAAATTCTTCTATATGACATTTTCTGTGTTTTAAAGATCTTGCATACGTAAATATAATAAAAGGTGATTTATATTAAAAGTGCCTTGCTTTTTAGCAATTATTTAACACCATTGAGAACATTCTTCAGTATCATACTTCTTATTTCGAAACGCAAACGGGACACAAGGATTGTGAGGTAGGACTTTGCCTCGAGCCTTGTTTCGAAATTTATCATACAAGACTTAATTTCTAATAAATATTTTATAAATCTTTTTCATTTTTTAATTTGTATAAACGTTTTGCTTTTGTATTTTATAGAATAAATAATAATTTAACCAAGATTAATTTTCAAAATTTAGCTTTTATATCATTATTCTTCAGTTTCATTATTCGGAACACCTTCTTTTATGACCTAATTCTATATTAAAAAAAACTCTTTTACAAAATTTTTTTTGTATATTATAACTCTAAAATGTATATAGATTTGAAATATGTAATAAAACATATGCAATTTTTTAACCTATTTTGATAAAGAAAAAAAATACACAGCGAGAGGGTTAATAATTTCTGTTAAAAATTTTGGCTGTAATACAATATTTTTAATTAATAGTTAGTAATTACTGAATATTTTCATTGAAACATAACCTATAACTTGTAGTTTTTAAAGTTGGGTCTTAAATGTGTGCTAAAAACATGTTTTGTTAATTTTAGTCATAAATGATGGTATTTAAATGTGGTAGTGTTGTAGAAAACTGTATAATACTTTCACTTACATAGATATTATGTGAATTCTGCCTCATTTATATCCCTAATAATTTCTAGTACAAGAATAAAAATAAGCAAGTCATCTATACTAAAGGTGTATCATTGATACTAAATGATACATAGATGAACACAATGTCCAACAACCAAGGAAAACTGGGAATTAGACAATTCTGGAAATATCAGTGAATTATCAAAGACTTTTTTTTTTCTTTTTTTCTGCTAAAAAAAGGTTAAAAAAAATAGCCAAATCTGCCAGTCAGAATTTTGAAAAAGAAACTCCAATTGCAGATCTCTTGTACATTTTTTTAAAAACACTTATTCAATGTTAAATAATAATATGGAGAAACATAAAAAAGAATCTCCAGAAAATGAGGCAATTGAAGTTCAAAAGAAAAATTCCAAATCGATTAAACAGCAATAAGAACAAAAATTATTAATAATCAAAGAAAATGAAAAGCAGATGAGTTCTGTCATGGACAAATTAAAACCTTAATAATGTACAGTTTTTAATTAATATAAAAAAAAGGCAAAAAAGGAGACCTGCAAGAATTCTCGTAGTTTCTTTTTTATAATTATTTTAATGAAACTGATGAATCCTTTGTACGTTGTGCAGATTATTCTGTATACCCTTGTGAAGACTCTCCTTTGTTCAGAGCATGCACCAAATCAACTGATCGGAAATCCCACCTCTTGACCAGTCTACAATAGCGTGGCGTCGCAGAGTCTGGGATGTTGACAGTTGGATTGAATAGATGTTATACCCTTGATCAGTCATGTTAATTAATCCTTGGGAATTTCAGAATCAGAACAGCTAGTGAATGAGAATTCAACTGAAAAAACTAGCTGTAACCTTAGCTGGAATTCTCAGGTAACTGGAATTGGAACTGACCCAAAAATGGTTGGTGGGACCGTAACTGACCTCGAGGTATAAAAAGCCTAGAATTTTGTGACTCAGGGCTTTTTGACATTTTTTTACGGAGGTTCTTTGATCTCATGGAGGATTTCAGGTCTTTTGACCTGAGCCAGCTTTTTAGCTTTTTAGTGATTGCGTTCGGGAGACTCGTAAAGTCCGCTCATATAAGAAGTGGCAGGGTCTCGAATACCGAAGATTGGGTTGCCTTGCACCCTTGAAGAGCTTCCCCATTGGTCAGATTTTTTAATCTTTTATTTTCCCAACTGTGATTGTTGTGGCAATTGAGTGCCATCCAAAAATCCTCTACATTTCTACTTGTTTTGGGGCGAATTAGAATCCCGTTATATATATAACAGTATTTACTCCAGAAAGAATAAAAGTAATTTCCAATTTTATCGTGACTGTGATCCATCTTCACACTATCTCTTCACTCGAGAACATTGAAGTCGTCACACCCTAAAGGCAAAAAAGAATATTTCTAAGTCTTAAAGATTTTATTTGTATATATTAAAATTGATATCTTTATTTAAATATAAATTTGTACCAAAAATTAGTTTTATAAAATAATTGAAATTGTGTATTAAGTATTGGGGATTTATCAGTGAAGAAATTGCGAATTACATTGCATTATTAGGAAAATATTGGAGAATTTTTCAATGTTTGGATATCCCTGAACATCCTGATAAAGTAGTGTTTCAAAAAACTATAATAGTTTTACTGTATATTGCATTCCTTTGCAAGATTTGTATTATAATAGACTTTTCTGACAGTTATTTTTGTTATTTATTGTAAAATTTCAATTATTGCAGACTAGTCGTATTATTGCTAAACTTGCTTGCTGGAGCAAAGAACTGATGGATGGATCTGATTTGAACTTTTATTTGACGTGGTTAAAAGAACAACTGAGGCAACCAGTAAGTTTTTATCGAGAACTTTTATATTTGTAATGTCTGTAATTGTTACTATGCAAGTTTGCTTTTCATTTCCATCTACAAAGTAAAGGAAATACAGTGAAACCCGCTTAAAAAGTTTTCCAAGGGCCTAACTCATTAAAACTTCTTAAACGGAAAATAGGTATTTATGTGAATGTATGTGTGTGTATATATATATATATATATATATATATATATATATATTTGTATATATAAATATAAATTTATATACAGTAAAACTGACCTAAGAAGTTTTCTAAGGGAATGGAAAGAGAAAGCTTCTTAAAATTAATTTTTTAAAAACAAAATAATTACATAGATAGGTTTGGTTTTTCTCAAAAATTTACATTTTTTGCACACTTAAAAAAACAGCTAATAAAGGAAAACAACACAATTACCTTAGAATATCTTTAATTCAGCTCAGAAATTTTGCTTTAAACACCACTGGAATTGATTTTACAGAAAAAAATTGGTTATAGTTTTTGTTTTTGTTTTTTATTGGCAATTTGTAATTGATAACAGTCCAGCTGTCTTAAACTTTAAAAAATTTCTTTAGGCATATTTTAAATAAAAATGATAACAATCATTTTCAGCCATAAACATTGACTATAAAACTCTCTCTGTTTGCAAAACAGAGAGAGAGGAAGAAAAAAACAGTAATCGAAAGGCAGCTATAAACACGTTCTGTGAGTAAATTTAGAAATGAAAGAAAACTTTTTAAGCGGGAAAGAGTTTGGAACAAAATTTTATAAATGGGTTATTTTAATATTGTATGAATAGGGGGAAAATGGGTACTGAAAACATAAACTTCTTAAGCGGGAACTTCTTAAACAGGTTTTACTGTATTGCAATCACAAAAAATTTCATTGTTCTATTTCAACAGAAATACTCATTTTGACCTGTGTCACATGCATGTATTCACTTTGGCAACTTTCAGTTAACATCTGATTGTACACAGGGTTCCCATGGTCCTTAAGAACTCCTTAATTTTAGCCTTCATTTTTAAGGACCCTTAAAACTACTTCATTTTTGTCAAAGGTCTTTATAAACTCCTTAATTTTTAAATTGGAACTTGATCAATTTATACATCGTCATGTGATTTGCTATCAGTTTTCGCCGTACTCTCCAAACTTTCTGGTTTTGTAAGTTGGAGTTTAACTTGTGCCAAACCGGTTCTGATTTTTTTTATTTATTTATTTTTTTTTAATCATAGTTTACTTCCAACTTTGATTGTGACCTCAGATCTGGTTTATGTGCCTCAGCCAATGTTAGCAAACACAAGTATTTGACTGGCTCAGACTCCAAACTCACTATTCTCTGAATATGAATTCCCGACTTTTGTCCATTGAACTACTACATGTCAGAAAGAGCTCAGGGAGTGCAACTTACTATTTATATTTAAAACATAGTTTCTGCGCACCTGGAAAGTCCTGGAAAATCATGGATTTAGACAATGGATTAATTTTGTCATGGAAAGTCTTGATTTTTCAAGCAAAATGAGTAAAAGTCATGGAAAGTCATGAATCCGCTGAACTACCGATTAAAAAAATGCATTGAATCGTTTAATTCTGTTTTTACTTGTCATTTGGCTGAAGTGACTGAGTTTGGTATTTACGTATTATCCTATTGACCCTATTGCCAAGTAAAATTGGTTCGCCAAGGAAACTCAAAGCAAGAAAGCTTAACGGGTGGGTAAATGTATATTATTCTGGTTTTTTCTTAAATTGTAGATTTTATTAATATAATAATAATTATTTTTTAATAAAAATAAGTTAAGATTTTTGCACAAAATATAAGTTTACCTCTAGGGATACTGTATATGAATATAATAGAGTTATATTTGGCTATTATTCGTGGTCACCCGGATAATACCAAAAGTACCCCGAATTCAAATTGGAAATGTTTTGATTGAAAAATGGCTATAGGATTAAACTTAGGTATGTAGATACTACAATTTATTTTTATGTATGTGAGTTTATGAACATTTATAAAGTAAGTTTATAGTTTTTTTATGATAAAATTCCTGTAGTTTCTCTAAAAGCATATATTTTATTTGTATGTACATCAGAATTTTTATTCATATATACTTTAACGAAAGCTTTTTAAAGTCATAGAAAATGATCTGCTAAATAAGGGAAAGTCATGGATTTGAAAAATTTTATTTTGGCAGATACCCTGTATAAAATATTCTTCCCAAATATACCACTCACTTGTGTTGATCAAAGAATTACTCAGAATAAGACTTATTGAATTTTTGTATATTAATTTTCATTTCCTATTTTAATATTTGTATTGCAAGTTCTTTACAGTGATATTTATGAAATACTAATTAAATGTCATTTTTTGTTTATTATATCCTTTGCTTTGTCTATGTAATTACTTATTTCTTCGGTAATGTCCTGAAAATTTGATTCGTACCTCTGGTACAAAACTAGTTCGAATAACTTTCAGCAGCTCGTAGCTAGAAAAAAAAAATAATTACTTTTTATGCAATTGAAAAAATTGTGTTTGAACAATACAGAGTAAATGTGTTAAAGTATTCTAGGTTAGATATTATATAGATTTTTCTCTTTTTTCAGAATAATGAATATATTCAGTCAGTAGCTCGTTGTCTTCAAATGATGCTTCGCATTGATGAATATAGACTCGCATTTGTGGCTGTAGATGGAATATCCAAGTGAGGATAGTTTGTTTATTTCAGAATTTTTTCATTCACCCTGAACCTTCCTTTACTTTTTGTCTAATAAGATAAAGTCTCTGTGAAAAAATTTAATGTGCAGAAGGTTTGCACTCGTCCCAAAAATAATGGTATTATTTTAAAAACTCCGTTCTAAATTATGATTTTGTTCTCAAATTTCTGAAATTATTGAAAAGAATAAATGGCTTAAAATATGATCATTCATCATTAAAATTCTGAAATTATTTAAAAAGAATAAATTTTTAAAATATGATTATTTGTCCCGAAAATATTTAAATTCCATAAAATTTCTTTCATTTTAATAAAACTTTTGTGTCTCATTATTGCAATAGGCTCTTCAAAAAGAAGTAGCTACTATTCAAGATAGTAAATCAGTTGTATTAAAAAATTTCCAGAAATAATTTTATGTTCCTTTGATATTTTTAATATAATATTCTAACAAATTTTTGTAAAATTGATTGTAATTTTCAACATGATATATCAATTAGAAATGTTATTAAAACAATAGCTGGAGACCATACTTTGTTCCCGAAGGTTGAAGTCTCTTAAGCTGTGGGAAACTTCTGAAAAGCCCTGTGTGAATTCTATACTCAGATTATCGAACATCCTTCTCTTATAATGAATAATGACTAGATGTTCAAGAAATTTGATTTCACTGACAACTTTAATGTTATCTTTCCCGCTGCGCATGAGTGGGAGAAACATAAAAAGCTTCTCACACGTGCTGATTAGGTTTGGTTTACAGATGGCTCCAAAAAGCCTTCTGGTGCTGGGTCTGGTGTTTTTTGCATCCGAATTTCATTCTCCTTGGGTAGACTAGCTTCTGTTTTCCAGGCTGAAGTTGCTGTCATTCTTGCTTGTGCAAATAACTGCATAACAAGGGGAGAAGGGTGCCAACAGATGGTTAAAGATCTTCTCGGACAGTCAGGCTGCACTTATGGCTTTGCATACTTATTGCTTCTCCTCCAAAATTGTGTGGGAATGCTATAGGACCATCAACCAACTGGCTATGGTGAATAAGATAATCCTAGGCTGAGTTCCTGGATATCTTGGGAAGTACGGTTCTGAGCTTCCCTTCACTTAGCCTGAACCGGTACTTGGTTTTCCTCATAATGTAGGGAGAAAGACTGTTAAGGACCTCCTAATAAGAGAGACTTATAGGTGTTAGCTTAATTCTGGTAATCAAAGGCAGGCTATAGAGCTTAACCAGGGGCATACCTGGATGATGGCTAAGGAGCTACTTAAGGTCAATAGGAACAAGGGTGGCCATTGGTCTGTTGACAGGTCACTGTTGCCTAAAGAGGCACATAACAATATTGGCATTGCGGACAGCCTGGTATGTAGGGGATGCCATATGGCAGAGGAGAGTTCCTCACACATTCTGTGTGAATGTGACTACTACTCTGCCGAGAGATTTCAATTTCTTGGTCATCACTTTATGTAACCATGGAAATTGGCCAACTTCCCTGTTAGACTGCTGCTTAGATTTATCTCAGCTATTGGTCTCTCTGAGACTTAAGGGTTGATATTTTTAATTTATTGCTGGGACTCTTTTGTTCCAATAAATGGGGGGGGGGGTTAGTACAATAGGCCTTGAGTCACAGTGCTGGTGCTCTTATAAGCCGCCCCACCCTAAATCTAAATCTAAAACAATAGCTAGAAATCTTTATAAGTAATTTATTATTTAAGTTTTCTAAACTGATAAATATTGCTGCATAAAGAAGTATTGCTATAAAAAAATAAAATAAAAAAGTATAAAATATTTTTAGTTTATTAGTACCTTTTATGGTCAAAAGCTAGAAAACTTTTTTGACAAATAAAAAATCTTTAGCATACTGAAAAGGTTTATTAAGTCAGCTGCCTTTTCCTAATAGGTAACATTCATGCAGAGTTAAATTAAGCAAAGCCTGGAGGGTGGCGGTTTTGTAGATATTTCAGTTATTTATGGAAGTTTAATTTTCCTTGCATTGAATGTAATAGAAAAGTCTAAAACTTTCTTCTTTCCCAGGCAGCATTGAGTATAATCAGCTAGTACACACACACACACACACACACACACACATATATATATATATATATATATATATATATATATATATATCAGTCATTCTTAAATACTCAGAAAGTACTGTTTGTAATATTATATTTTATTCACAATTTATTTTTAATTTGATCACTCAAAAAACTTTAGATGTACATTTTTCAAAATGTTTTTGTCAAATAGGTTTATCTTATATTAATTTTTAGGTATTTTTAAAAACTTAATTCTGAAATATTGTAGGGCATTTATTGAACATGCCGTGTCTTGTTCATAATTAAAACATGTTCCTTAGGAAATAAGGTTTATGTCATTATGTCGTGTATTTCAAGTAGGTCCTTATAAAAAGTTACTTTGGTCCTTAGAAAATCCTTTATTTTTGTTTTAGAAAAACAGCAACCCTGTTTTAATTACTTTTAATTGTATTCAGAGATGTACTGTTACATTTTTAAAGTCCACAATTAATATTTGCTGATACAATTTAAAGTAATCAATCACTTTTAATTTTATTGTACACAATTAAAATAACATACCAAAGATTTTGGGTTTTTGATGGTTTAATGTAGTTAAAACATAGTGTTAAACACATGTTACACCAAATACACATGTTACATCAAAACACATGTTACACCAATCCTTAATTTTTGTTCTGGAAAGAGAGTGAGAACCCTAGAGTGAGACTGTAGTTTTGTAAATAAAGAACACTAAAGGAGCGTCATTATGGATAAGACCAAATGGAAACAACTATTAGATTTAATCTTGACTTGAGACAGTCTGCAGCTCTTTGAAAAAAGAAGTTTGTGTGTCATGCATTGATTATTCATTAGTGTATTTTATAGTTCAAGTTATGGAATCCCACTTTATAAAACTTCTGGCATATTCAAGTCAGAATTACTGACTGCTTATGTATTTTGAAGTATATCTTATAATTACTTATTATTCTGATTATAATTTGAAATATTTTATTGCAGGCTTGTGACAGTTTTAGCAGGGAAAGGAAATTATCAAATTCAGTATCAGTTAATATTTTGCATATGGGTCATGACCTTTAATGTCACTTTGGCCGAGAAAATGAACAGGTAAGATTTTGATTAAAATGTTACTTACGATAAAATTTTTGATTTTATTTTTTGACATTTTTTTTCTGGAAATTTTTGAAAACCATTATCTGTAGTTTTTTAAGTGAATATTGTGCAGTCAGTACCTGCTATAGGGTCACCTCACTTGTATGGTCAGTTTTCTAAAGTCCCGTCGAACTTAATAAGAAACATGTGTTAAAGTGCATCACTTATACAGTCATTTTCTTTTTCTTGTTACTGGTTATAAGGCTAGTTTCATGTTTTCAATAAGGTTTTTTTTTTTTTTTTTTTTAATAAAGGCTGGACTTCAATTCCAGCCTTTATTTCCCCCCCTTTCCCCCTTTCTTGTTTGTGTAGACATCACCTCTCTCCGTTCTCTTTCCCCCTGACAAGAGGTCGATACCTGTCTGTTTATGGATTGAAGTTATCTCTCCCTGCTTAAGTTGAATTTAAGACGAAACAAGTAAAGGAAGATTTTCTAGCATTTGCATCATACGTCACGAATAAGAACGTTCATTTTTTAATGATGGCTTCTAAAAGAAAGAATTAATCATTTGCTGCCAAAAATAAATGGATTGAAAAATTTAAAAATCTAATCTTTCAAAGGCCGCTTTTGCCAAAGCAAATTCGATTACCTGGACGACATTAAACAACATTTTAGCTGCCAAACTTTGGTCCTCAAGTGTTGTAATCAGTGATCAAGAAAGAAAACGTCAGTGCTTTTCACCTTATGGGAATGTAGATAAGGCTGTTATGGATTAAAAATCCCTGATATGTGCTACAATAGCGTGGCGACAGAGTGTCTGGGCTGGTGACAGTTCAGTTGAATAGTTGTTATGCCCCTGATCTGTTGCCGGTAATGACCCTTGGAAGATTGCCTGGAGAAGCCTCTATCGGGAATATATCAGGGCGTTACGGCCCTGACCAGTCACGTTCATGAATCCTCGGGAATTCCGGAATCGGGACAGCTAGCGAATGAGAATTCAGCTAAAAAAACTAGCTGTAACCTTAGCTGGAGTTCTCAGGTAACTGGAATCATAACTGACCAAAAAACGGTTGGTGGGACCTAACTGACCCCCAGGTATAAAAAGCCTAGAATTTTTCGACTCAGGGCTTTTTGACATTTTTTATGGAGGTGCCTTGACCTCATGGCGGCTTCCGTGATTTTGGACCAGAGCCAGCTTTTTAGAGATTTTAGTGGACTCGTAAAGTCCACTCATATAAGGAACGGCAGGGTCTCGGATACCGAACGGGAGATAGATTGGGTTTGCATTGCACCCTGGAAAGACCTCCCCATTTTATGAGATTATTCAATCTTATTTTTTCCGACTCTGCTCATCGGAGAAATGTTATGCAAGAACTACTCTTTTACTTTTCGACTTGTTTTTGGAGATTAGAATCCCTGTATATATAACTAGTATTTACTCCAGAAAATAAAAGTGATTTCCAATTCTATTGGGACTGTGATCCTTCTTTACGTTACTTCTCACTCAAGAACAGTGAAGTTCTCACAATATTATTGGGACACCTAATGATTATAGATATTTGACAATATATTGATAAGCAATCTAACCCTAACTCTCATATTTGTTTTTATTTTCTCTATTGTTAGTTTTTATCAAATTTTTAGTGATTATTTTATTTATTCTAATAAAATTTAAGTGTTAAAACAATATGAGAAGGTTAAACCTTTGCATTAGAATATAATATAAAATGCAAAGAGTTTAATTAAGATTACACTTAACACTTAATATTAATATAATTACACTTAATAAAATATAATATAAAATATAAAATAAGTATAAAATATAATTAACACTTAGTATAATTACAATTAACACTTAATAAGGCACAAATAGGGAGAAAAAAAATTCAGATAGCTGTTTAGTTGCTTCATCATAAGTGTCATATTATATATATTTAACCCCTTCCGGTACGATTTAATAATGAAAAACTGTGCGTGAAGTAACCATTTAATTTTTATTTAAAAAACTTGTTTCATTTTACAATTCTTACCTATTCTTAGTTAAAATCCACTTTTTACACAGCGTTAAATAATATCAGAAACAGCAAAATTAAGAAAATATCAAAGCAAAACATTAATAAGGTATACAGATAATAGTCTTCGAGCTAGTGGTACTTTTCAAAACAAAGTGCAAAGGAATTCTTACACCTCCAAGTAGTCTCGCTTTTAATTGGATTCTTGTAACACACGCGACATTTCTTAGTAGGTTTTCTTTTATTCTGACTCATCAATTTGGCAGTGACTTGTACCAAGAAATTCTAAATAAACAATATGTAATAGTGACCTGGTATTTCCACAAGTAACAAAAGTCTTGCTAAATTCAGTATACTAGAAATTATAAACTAAATTAATTATCATATTTAACATTAACTTTAGTCGCAGGACGAGTGTAGTTCGTCATTGTGCAAAAATGCAGACAGCTGTTTAGTTGCTTCATTATAAGTGCCATACTATGTATATTTAAACAGAATTTTGTGAGATATATTTAAAGTATTGTATTTGTTTTTCCTTTCACAGATTTAATGTGATACCTATTTTGTCGGATATATTAAGTGAATGCCCAAAAGAAAAAGTAACAAGGATTATTCTTGCCACATTAAAGGTAATTTTTTTCTTTAGTCTCAAATCATGCTTTATATTAAACTATTTAATTGAATATTTTGAATGAAAATTTTTAAGAATGAAATATTAAATTGAATATACTCATTTTACTTTATGTATCCCAAGAATATTACAAAAAAAAAAACACTCACATGTTCCACAAATGTTATATGAAAAAAGATTAACATATTCTAATAAAACTTATTTAATAGCAACAAAGATATAAAAGTTTCTGTTGGAGAAAAAAAAATTGTTTGTCTGCATTAATTTTGTAGACTTTTAATTATGTTTCATTCAAAATAAAACTATTTTTTACATAATGTATTAAATATAGACATGGGTGATTTCACAGTATTTGTCACCTGTTTTTTTTTAATTGTATGGTATTATGCATCAAATTTTCATCAAATTGTATGGTATTATATATAAATTAAAGGTACACTCAAACCTGTTTTTGTGCGGTGGATAGGGACTGCATAAAAAAAATTGCACAAAACTTCTCGAATAGCTATAAAATATAGTTTATTGAACATAATTAAAAAAAAATTTTTTTATTCGGTGAATAGGGACCGCATAAAAAAAGTCTCACTTTTAAAATAACTCAATACCTTACGAAATACTAGTACATACTTGGAATTTTGCCAAACATTTTGGAATCTGATTTAAAAAATACACTTGTGAACATTTTTAAATATTTTATTTACATATTATGTGATTATTTTACACATACAAAACTTTTCAAAACATATAAACATTATCCTTCGCAGTCTACAATACGTGAACTTTCCTGTGATAAACTGGTTCAAAATCGCTTTCGTCACTTGAAGATACTATCTCGCACTCGTTTAGAGTTGACTTTTTTTCAGGTACCATATAGTCAGTGATTAGTTTTTGCGACGACTGTTGTTTCACTAGACGCTTGTATATGTCCCGGTAGCCAGATATGCACGACTGAAGCTCCTTTTGGAATTTTGAAGTTCTTTCAAAATTGGCATCGATTGCAAGAAAATGACATTCTAATTTATGACAGAGTTGGAGTCCTGCATAGATTTTATCTGCTGTCGTATGATCGGTTTCTTCTTGCCCATCAAAAACATCTGTTACGTAATTTATAATTTCATCTTCCCTTACGGTATCGTCCTGAATCATTTTCGACAAGATCATTTTCGCTAAAACTATTAAACCCATCTCTGCCGATGTCATTATTAATAACTTCGATAACTTTGTCAATTATGTTCAATTTGATTGAAATTTTTATTTACTGCCCCCCAAAAAATCGCACAAAAACAGGTTTGAGTGTCATTAAAGGTAGTTTATGAATATGAAACTTATTTTATGAAAATAATGAAAAAAAAATGCTCTTACAGTTAAAAAAAAATTTAAATAAGCTTAAAAGTTGCAGAGAACCAAACTAAACACTAAAAAGCTAAATTTAAAATTATAAATGTTTAAAAATGAGTTTCCAATTGCAACTTAATAAATATGTAAACTTTTATTAATAAAATATAATGTATTAAACATATATTAATAACTAAAATGTTATTATAAGCAGAAAAATGTATATATTTTGTCAAGTCTGCAGCATGCAGATTATTTTTAATTAAGTCATTTTCTGATAAATCATTTTAATATCTTAAAAAGTCTTCTAATTTCCTTACAAGAACTGCAAACAGACACTGTAATCTTAATATAAAAAAAAATTTTATTTTAGCTGTAAAATCAGAGAATTTGTTACTTGTAGGAAGACTTATTCTAAAATAATGTTCTTTTATGTTACATCTGTAATACTGCAAGTTTTTTTTTTTTTTTTAAACTAAATGAGTTTGAATGAAGTTTAATGCTTAAATATGTCTATCTTTATATATGTCTTGTTCTAGAGTTACCACCTATATAGTACTCCCATTATAAAATGGTCAGCAAATTATGTGACATTGTATGGCCAAGTATTTTTCCCCCAACATTATTTTAAAAAAAAAATTGTTTATTATACATGGGATAAACTTTACAAAATGAGTGATTTTTTTTCTTTTGGAGTAATTTTACCATTTTGTTTGTATACTATTTGTTTGACCATTTCTCATTTCATAAGTAGGAATGTTCACAGTGATTGCTTTTCTCAAATTTTTCGGTAGCTAGGTAGCTGTATAGATTATTATGTATCGTTAGTATAAGTTGCTGTGTTTTACTTCCTCATACAAAATAAAAGAAGTATTCTAATTGTAAAAAGTTTTGGTGTTCATATTTGAACAATAAAACCTATTTTCACCATGTCTGAATTCATTTTGACTAGTTTCAGTTTTACATCTGCAGATACACACAAAGGAACTTTAACTTTGAAACCTTAAACATACATCTTGACCATCCCTGAATGAATTTTGATTCTTTCTAATGTATGTATGTATTTTATGTTGCATAAAATATATCAATACATGTGTGTAAAGGAGTAGTGTTGGTCATTTATAGGGTGCTCCCATGATAATGTTGGTATGAGTGAAGGCTTAACAGGCAAATGCCCCTATTTCACTGAAAAAAAAAATATTGCTTAATTTTTGTGTATTTGTTTATGTTTAAAATGATGTTTGAATGTGTTAAAATGGTGGGTAACTTTTGAAGATGTGCCTCAAAATTCAACTTTAGTTAAGAAATAGAATGCCAGTGCTATGAGTATACTATATTTTCATAATTTACTTATATTTGTACACTTTTGTAATTTCATTTTTTGGTATTTTAAAGAACTTAATTGAAAAGCCTGAAGATGTCGCTATCAGCCGAGATCATGCCATCGCAATGGTGCAGTGCAAAGTATTAAAGCAGTTAGATATCCTCCAGACGAGGCGATTCGATGATCCTGACATAGTAGAAGATTTGGAATTTTTAAATGAAAAATTGCTGACTAGTGTTCAAGATTTAAGGTAAGCTTCATGTTTTACACGGTTATGACTGTCAAATTTCTTGTAAATAATTGTATTTGTCATAAACTTTTCTACAAAATTTATAGTAATGAATGCCAGTGTGCTAATTTTATTCTAAATAATTACAACTAAATTTCAATTTAGAGATTACTATGGGATCCATAATTGTTGGAACTGTTAATTCTAGAATGCCTAGAACCTTCCTATAGGCAAGAATGCTGACTGGTGTGTGTGTATATATATACTCAAAAGCCAAAACATTATGACCACCCCTACATTTTGCAATGAACTCGCCTGGATGACGTGGAAGGCATCAGGTGTAAGTGGTATTGAACTGCTGCTGAAGAATCTGAAGAATCATTCTTTCACTTACTTTTGTGTGTGATGGGAAGGGTTGCGGATCTAAGCAGTTTTGATAGAGGGAATATTGTAAGTATTTCCAAAACTGCACGACTCGTGGGTTGTTCGCAATCTACAGTTGTTAAGTACTTATGCAAAGTGGATGAATGATGGTGAAACCAGCAGTAGGTGACATGGTGTTGGACGTCCGCATGCTATCAAAGAAAAAGGTCGTTGGAGACTGTCTCACATGGGGAAGAAAACCCGGAGCCAGACAGTGGTTCAGATGACAACCCAATATAATGCAGGGCCAAGTAGAATAGTATCAGAGCACACTGTTCATCAGACACTGTTGGATATGGGGCTCCGCAGCAAACATCCCACTTGTGTGTCTTTGCTGACGAAGCATCATCGCCAACTGTACCTACGCTGTGACCGGAAACATTGCAACTGGTCCATGGATCAGTGGGAGAGAGTTGTCTGGTCAGATGAATCAAGGTTTGTCATTCATCACGCCGATGGCGTTGTCAGGCTATTCCATCTTCCAGGCGAATAGTTGCTTCCTCAAAATACAGTAGGTCATACACAGGCTGGTAGTGGTGATATTATGCTTTGGGAGATGTTCTCTTGGGTGGGTGTAGAACCTGTGGTTGTGTTAGAGCAGATCATGAATGCTACAGGGTATCTGAACATCATTGCAGACCAGTGGCACCCTTACATGACCTCTGTTTTTCCAGCTGGATATGGAATGTTCCAACAGGACAATGCCCCGTGTCACAAGGCTAAAATTGTGTTGGAGTAATTTCAGGAACAGGATGCTGAATTCCAGTTAATGTATCTCAATCCAATAGAACCTATTTGGGATGTCATAAGACGGCAGCTCAGAGTTCAAAGACCACCCATTCGCAATATCTCGGATTTTGTAACTGTTGCTTACACATGTGGTACAATCTGTCTCCGGCCATCTACCAAGGACTTGTGTCATCCATGTCAAGGCAGGTGGAAGCTGTGTTGCACGCCAAAGGTGGGCCAACTTGTTATTGACAAGTGGTCATAATGTTTTGGCTCTTGAGTGTATATATATATAAATATATAAACACACATGCAAATCTATATAAATGGGATTTTATATATATTGATACAATAAAAGCTTGAAATATTGGAACGTGGATGCAAGTACTGGTTGCACACAATCAAGAGTCAAGTTAAGAGACAACACTGTTTATTAAATGCCAAGCTTGAACAACAACTGCCACTCGCAGTTTTCACACAAGTTTTTATAATGTAACAGAATATTCTACATTTATTTTAATGGTACAGAAAATTTGCAGGAGTCTTTTTGACTACTTAACAAATCGAACAGAAAATTACGAAAATAAATTTGTTTCAAGATTGAACTGGTGACCTTTCGGTTCAAAGCCCACGACTTTAACCATTGTGCCATGGAGCTTGGCAGATTCTGTTTGAAATGTGGCAATATCTTATACAATGTTTTTGTGTCATTTATGATACAAAAGGATACCAAATATTAGAGATATTTAAAAAATGTATTTTTTTTTCTTTTGGTTAAATGATACATTATATAATTTGGATTTCTTCTTCCCGAACAGTTCTTTTGATGAGTACTCTACAGAAATCAAATCTGGAAGATTAGAGTGGAGTCCTGTTCACAAATCGGAGAAATTCTGGAGGGAAAATACTCCCCGGTTAAATGAAAAAAATTACGAATTACTTAAGTAAGACAAAATTTTTATTTTTTGTTGTGTTCATTGTTATAAATTATTTTAAACTTAAAATTGTGTTGTATTGTTCATAATTTTACTTGTAATTGCTGCATTTTGGTTATGATTATATCTTTAGTTTACATACAAATAAAATAGAATTTGTTGCACCCAAAAAATATTATTTAATTCGGATCCATCCAGAAGTTATATGGAAGCTTAGAAACAGAACATTTTATTTTGTGATTTAAATTGCTATGTAACATTTATTGAGGGTCATATATGGCGTTAATTGTCAATAATTAAGTAATTGACACTTAAGTAATTAAAGACAATAATTAATAGTATAAAATAATTAGTATTTTTGTAAATTATAGAAACATTTCGAAATATTTTCAGACAGGTAGAGGAACAGACGTTTTTTTACACTTCTATGTTGTTTTGTTTCTTACTATTTTTTAAGAATGCATGACTTTTTGAACATTTGAATTGAAGCACAAGTTAAGGTATACATCTACATTCGGAGAACTTTTTTCTTTAAACATAGAAACTAGTTCATGTTTTTACATTTTTATATTTATTTTTTATATTATCATAGAGAATGGCACTTAAAAAATTTATTCCTGGAGAAGTTTTTATAAAATTTCTAATAAATGAAGAAAATTGAGTAAAAAAAAATCAGGTTTTTTCAAAAGATCTAATTTTTTAATAAATTATTTCAATATTTTTTGAAGCAACACATTTCTTATACAGTGGACTAGTGAATCGCCTAAAATCTTTACTTCATTTACATTTGGTAAAAAATTTTGGTCATTCAAAATCATACCCATTGGATTTTTAACGAATTTTCATTACCTTTATATCTAACTATGAGTGTAACATCGTTAAAAAATTATCCAAATTTAAAGTTTTTTGGTCATTTGCTAGTAAGTACTATCAAAAGCATCCATAATAATTTTCAACACAATATTTTAAGAACTTTTCGAGAAATCCCATTTCAAGTTTCGACATTTTATTAAAAATACTGTTCTGAGAAAAACGCATTTGAAGTTTATAAAAGCAACTTTAACTATGAAAAAATTAAAATAGTGTTTAAAATTCCCCACACTTTCTTGCTTCCATACTTTATAATTGTCAAGTTTCTAATGATTAAAAATACTAGAAAAATGTTTAAACTAATCTTCACGAAAATTTAAAAAGTTTTGTCCAAAAAATGCTCTTTGAAAGGCTTTAAAATCACAACTTCCGGTTCCGAAGTCGCTACTTCCGTTTTGTTTTGACAGCTGTCACTGATGTTTAAACAGAACTTTTCTTTAAAATGCCGTAGAGACAAAACAAAAACAGATTTAGAAGCCTTAAAGTTGAAATTTTACAATAGAGAAATAAAACAAAATTATGATTTTTGGTCAAAAATGACGTTTTCAACGTAGACTGATACCTTAAATAATTTAATATTAGGCTGGAAAATATCTGCTGGAGACAGTTCTTGACGTCTCGGAGATGTCAAAGTCTACAGTAGCACATGAAATGACTGACATCTCTCAAACATGATTGTACGACAGGGGGTTAATATAATTTGGTCTTTGAGGTATATTAAATTACCCACAAGGCCTGATTTCTGACAGGGTAAACGGGGCAAGTGCCCCTGCTCCTAGTCAAAAGGGGACCTCAAATTAACTGCCATTTCAAGTTAAAAATGTGGTGTGTTGAAATTATCGACAGTTTATTCTTTTAGTTTTTGACTTATTCAGTATCATTAGAGAGCTTGTTCACAAATGTAAGTGCTGGCAAAAATTATAGAATGTGCAACTACATTCTATTTCAGGCAAGAAAATTCTTCGGGTAAGGACTTCTAACGTATTCTAACGTATGCTTTACCATGCAGGATTTTTTTTAGTAACTTTTATAGAACTTTTTTTATAGTTTTACTTATTTCATAATTTTTCCTTTTATTATAAAGTAATCTTATTTTGCAAACTACATTGGTGAGTCCAGTTTAAAGGCTCTGTGGGCCATAGTTTAAGCATCATTACCTATAACAATAACCCTATAGTCACCACCTGTGTACAGCTGAGTGAGGGGGGGGGGGCCCTTGATGAATGGGTTTGCCCTGGGCACCCATTTCTGTAAGTCTGGCCCCGATTATCCAGTCCTGATCTAATAGATTAGAAATGGGGATTCAGTCATAGTTCATTTCATTACATAATTATTCTTAATCATTAAAGTTCTCTTACTGGTTCCATTATTTATTAAACAACCAAATGCAATTTTATAATTACATTGAAAATAATTTGATGTAAAGGATTTCTGGTTTCACCCATGGGGTGACTGGGTGTGAAAAAATAGACCCAATATAGCTCATGCATGTCATAAGTTGTACAGTGAACAAAATTCATCAGGCTACAAGAGAAACCCTCTTTTTGGCCTGCGTGGTTTTGCACCCCACTCATCAAATCTGCTGCCACCAATAGGAATGTAAGAATTTCCAGTAGTCTGCAAAATTCCTCCAATGACTGCTATTCTGATGTATTTGTGGCCAAACGATGGCCAATTGGTTAGGGTGCTGGCCTTTGATACCAGAGTTTGTGGGTTTGAATCCCACTGTGCCATGGATGTATGTAGTGGTTCTGAATCAGCTTTAAGCTGTAGGTCCTGGTCTCATTAGCCCTCATGTTGCAAAATAGTAGACCGTAGCACTCCAAAACCAAACCAAAACCTGATGTGTTTGCTTGTCAGTAATGCCTGCAGCAACAGGTGTAGAGCACTTGGAAGGGAGCTAGCCAAGTGGATGGCCCATACTTGTAATCTGCCCACCACTGACGAGTCAAGCCTGGAGAGCCATATGGGCCCAGATTGCTGCTTGATTGCATGTCATAAGAGGGAATTAAAATGGGTTTCCAAGCATCAGGGGTGTTGCCAGATACCCTGCCTCTGGGGATTATATGAGGTGTTCACCTACTTTAGGTAAACACGGAGTCCTTTGGTCATTCTCACCAAAGATCTTTAATTTTTTGTGTTTTGTCTCTATAAAAAGTTTTTAAAAAAATTCAGGGTAAACGGGGCAAGTGCCCCTGCTCCTAGTCAAAAGGGGACCTCAAATTAACTGCCATTTCAAGTTAAAAATGTGGTGTGTATGTCTAAAATTCGCTTGAAATTATTGATAATTTATTTAGTTTTTGACTTATTCAGTATCAGTAGAGAGCTCGTTCACAAATGTAAGTGCTGGCAAAAAATGTAGAACGTGCAGCCACATTTTGTTTTAGGCAGGAAAATTCTTTGGATAAGGAGTTACAAAATTCTAATGTACGCTTTACCTTCCAGGATTTTTTTTTTGCAACTTTTTAAATAATTTTACTTATTTCATAAATTTTCATTTTATTATAAAGTAATCTTATTTTGCAAACTACATTGGTGAGTCCAGTTTAAAGGCTCTGTGGGCCATAGTTTAAGCATCATTATCAAATCTGACTGAAAGTTAAATGCATCGGATGAATATCATTAACTCCTAGTGAGGTCATATTGTAAGGAAGAAATATATATATTTTTTACTTTCCCAACAGGACATAACTCTTCAATTTGATTGGTTCTCCTGCAGCTCAGAAACAGAAAACTATTCATTCCACCTTTTGTTGTCACAGAGTACAGATGTCCCTGGCCACAAAAACATTGTGTGTTTCTATCTCTAAACTTTCTACTTCCTAGATTTTTGTGTTATGAACTCACAAACCCACCACACTATCTATTTCTTTCATTATTTAGCTGTTTTATTTTCTTCTTATTGTGATTTTTATGCTTACTGTTAGAGGGCTCAGCCCATGGTATACAGTTGCACCATTGCCTTGTAGGCCTTGTAAATAGACACAGGTGTTGCAATCCCAAGGTACCCCAAAATTTTGTTTCTCCTTCTTTGGTTTGTGTACGATAGACCTTTGGTCACAGTGCCCTATTCTTGGGGCTGCCCTAAAAGCGATTCCATTTCATTTCAGGTGATTTCTGTCTCTCAGTATTGGAAATAAATAATATCTATCTATCTATTTGTTTGTTAACTAATGATTGTTCATTCCTCATTTTAGGATTTTAATTTATCTGTTGGAAACAAGTCGAGATCCACTCGTGTTGAGTGTTGCTGCCCACGATATAGGAGAATATGTGCGTCATTACCCGAGAGGCAAACAGTATGTTTTTTTTAAGTATTTTTTTATATTCATGTTATATTGTAATTAGTGTATTTGGTTCATATGGTCACTTACACAACATTTACAAGGCGCATCTAGAAAGTAAGTTTTCCTGATGTTTTCCCCTTTAAAGTAAACGTAATTATTCATGTTATTTACACATGCATAACAGATCTATGAGGTATTAATCATATGCCAGATGGACAAGTCCGGTTCGTGCCAACTCACACATGCACATCTCTTGCTTGGTGAGGCACCTCCACAGTGTGCGTATTGTGAGACTACTTATACAGTCGCACATATCTTAACTTCTTGTATATGTTTTAAATCTCTGTACATAAAATTCTTTGGAAATTCATCGCCTAATCTTAATTCAATCATTGGGAAAATGCCGCATACAGGCTTATTCCTTTTTCTTCGTCATACTGGCTTGTATTCTGAAATCTGATTTGTTTTTGTTTTCTAACTTTTCATGTTCAATTTTATAATATTACATTCCTAATATTTTAATAAATTTGAATCTTTAAATTCTTAATTTTTCTTTTTTGTGCTGTACGTTTTTCAATTTTTTAGTTTCTGTTTTACATTTTAATCTTTAATTATTTAATCAAACTTTACTGATATTTGTGTTAAATTTGTGTTTTTCTAAATTTTCTACCTATTTTTTTTTTTTTGGTTTTAAATGTTTTTTTCTATTGGATTCAGGCATCTTTCTTTTTTAACGTTTTATCAAAATTGTTTCTTAAATTGTGTTGTTGTTTTCTGTTTTTTCGTCACGTTTGGCGCAGTTTGTCCCAAGAGGAATTAGCGCCACTAAATTTCAAACAACCAACCAACCAACCCGGTTCGTGCCAGTAGCATAGTAGCAGTGGTCTGAAATGGAAACTCTTAATTCCTTCTCCTGCAACCTATAAAGTTCGGTCGGTGATCCGGAATGCACAAAGCATTGCACCAATTGAAATTCATCTTCAGCTCTGTCAGATTTTTTAGCCGAAACTGACACCCCAACACAAAATTCAACATTTAGGAGCAGTACTAATATTTCTGGTACGGTATCACGCCAACAAGTTCCTTGACACGGGCAACAAGACTTGGATTTCGCACTTTACCCCGGAAACTTGCTAAGCTTACTGGCCTATTCTTTTGGACTAGCATATAGCCCATCATTTGACGGGATCAGTAAAATTTTTAATATTCCAGAACTGTTAAGTACCCAATGAGGCAGGTAATAAAATGGTTTGTTTTTTGGCTGAGAATTATCTGGTTCACTCTCAATAGTTTATTTATCGTCATACTCCTCTAGAGTCTCCCGATCCTGTAATGCAGTTTAGAATCACATGGAATTCATTGAGTCAAACCATGTGGTTATGTATAACAAACAAACAAACTTCTTAATTTCCAAATATATATAAATTAAAAGTTAGATATTTAGTAGTCCTCGACTTATATGAAAAGAATTTATTGTTAATACCGATGATAAAATTTTCATTGCAACAAAAAATAATCGATGATTGAATTTAAAATTATCACTTATATACTTAATCTATTATTTAAGTCAAATATAAAAGAAAATTATTTGCTTAATATGTAAGTTCAGCGATAAAACGTATGAAAATAATGCACGCGATATTTAAATAATTTAAAACAAGAAATGATTATATGAGATGGTTAAAGGAATGACGTCATAATGCTAGAAAAAAAAATGTTATTTTTACCTATTTATTACGTGAATAAATTGATAAATTTAATCGCCTGCCCTTAGCCGAGGAATCCGTTCCAGGTACAACCGCTTCAAAAATTTGCCGACAGACACCTTAGGCTATTATTATATAGGGGATTAGTGCAGACAAACACGATAAATCAGTAAACAATAACAATTTTATTATCAAAACAAAAGAACAACTCAAACACGTAAATTACAATTATAACCAGTCCTAACCTAATCTAAACGGAAATTAACTCTTACTAAAGGAAGGGGGGAAAACAACCTGATAAACATAACACATACATATCCCAAACACATTTCTCGAGGCTATATATATACTTATTAATTTGCATAACGCTCACTTTGGAGCCAAGTATGCTACAGCCGCTAAATTCTCCGATTGGCTGTGACTATTACGTCAATAGTAGGAAGGGGGTGTTTCTAGGGATCGGAAGGAAATTAAATAAACTAACTGAAAATAGGCGATTTTAAGAAAAATTAAGTTGGCAGTTAAATGGGTTATTTTATGCTTAAAATTCTGAAAATGCCAACAAAACTAAGCAGCAGTCAATGCATCGACATCATAGTGGATCTTCGGTCAACACCAAATTCAAACAGACGCTGTCGGTACGGAAAGATGTGTGCAAGGTGTTCTGGGACAGGAAGATTGGTTCCATTCACAGGCGGCAGAGTTCTACGACAGAGGTATACAAAAGTCGATCCCACAATACGACAAGTGTCTTCATTCTGTTGGTGGCTACGTTGAAAAATAGCTGAAACATGGCTGTAGTTGTTAACAATAAATATGTTCGTGAAAGTGTGAGTTCTTTATTTTTTTTCAATAGGGAAACTTACTTTCTAGATATGCCTAGTTCAGACATGCTAACTACTCAGGATTCTCCAGAGTAACTCCAGAGAAATGAGAAAATTGGATAACTCCAGAAACTCCTCAGATTGCTCCAAAAAATAACAAATCTTTTGAACACCTAAAAGATTACAATTCATCCATTAAATACAAAGTTTTGCAAAAAAATAATGCTGAATATGACTCTTTTCACACAGTAATGCTGCATGTTAAACGTTTTCAGTATTGTGTGGAAAAACCAAACTGAATTAAAGTGAAATTTGAGTAGACAAACTCTAGAATCCCTGATAGAAGAATGGAAATATTTTAATCAGGGTCAATGTTGCTATAAGAAACACTTCTGATAAATAAGTTGTTACAGCTCAAAAAGCTACTCATACATTTTTAAATGCATAAATTTTAATTCATCTTTTACAATTGACTACTGTGTAAATATTTTAAATTTAATTTTAATTCAGAAACCAATAAGATGTTACTTATGTATAATATGTAATTAGCATGTTGAAATTTCAAACCATGCTGTTGCTCTTGACCCAAGTGCCTGAATGTTGGCATATCTGATAGTTAGACATCATCGAAGACTACTGGAGAGTGAATGGATTACGTGTATGGCATAGCCAGCATATTCGCCCGACCTTAATCCCATTGAAAAATCTTTGGGATGCTTTCGGCTGTGCTGTATCTTCACATTTCTCACCTCCAGCCACTCTGATTGAGCTAGAAACTGCTCTACAAGAAGAATGGAGATTGCTTAATTCTGCGGTGGTTGACCACCTATTTGAAAGCATGGTCGCGAGGTGTAAACTTTGTATACAGATGAGGAGAGATCACAAATCCTGTTAATGTCCTTTTTTTTCATTTTATGTTGTTTATTTTCACTTTATACATAATTCTTTTTAAGTCTCCAGTATGTCATTATCTGATAACTTACAAAAATTTAATATTGTTTTCATTTCTGTATGTAATTATTGATTTTGTTTTATGCATAAATATATATGCTACGTTCCTGCCGAATTTGGTGTCAATCAAAGCAGTATTTGTTGATTTTTTTGCATTTTACATCTTTGTTCTTAACTTTTGGAAGTGAGTGTGTATATATATATATATATATATGTATGTATTTATAAATTAGTTTAATAATGAGTGTTTGGTTGGCTTTTGAATTTTTGATTAGACAAGGTGAGGAAATCTTATTTATAGGATTGTGGGATTACTTTGTAATGTGTTTAACTATTCCTTAATATAGTAATGGATTGTATAACTTTCTTTTTTAGTGTGATTGAAGGCCTTGGAGGAAAACAGCAGGTGATGCATCTTTTATCGCACGAGGATCCTAATGTTCGATATCAAGCCCTCCTTTGTGTTCAGAAACTAATGGTTCATAACTGGTATGGGACGATTAATTTTATACTTTTCTTTAAAACACAACTCTTCTCCTGTGTCTTTACAAGATACAGAATAGATTTTTGTTGAGGTCAATTTTATGGCATTGACATTTCTAATCCATATTATTGGTAATCAGATTTGTTTAGTATATATATTTAATAAGACGGACTTCTCGATGGGTGGTTGCAGTCATGCCCCATCACATAGTCAGAGGCAGATTTTTCTAGATGTCGACCCAGGTGTTAAGGGTCTTGTACATATAACTCATGTTAGCTGACCCTTCCGTTTGTTCTGTCCCTAGGATGAAGTGGGAACCCGTCCTCCAACGTTATCTTAATAAAGGTCTTTAGCTGAAACGGTCTCATTTTTATGGGCCATGACTGCAACTGCCTATCGAGAAGTCTGTCTTATTACATATATAAGTTAAAAATTTAGGTAACATAGTTTTAAAATAAATCATTTATTACTTATATGGCTGAATGAATTTTGAATGTGTGTAACTGCACTAAGATATCAAAACTGTAGAATAATCTTAATAAGTAAATGATAGAAATATAATTCAATAAAGCTTTAAGTTTTTCATTGCATTACTAGCTACAAGCATGTCTTCCCAGGTCTGTTTGGTTTCTTGGCTTGTTTCTTACGCTTATGCACCTTTTTACTTTGCTTTTACTTTTTTGTAAGAGAGCTCATGACTTGAATAAGCACATGAGCTCTTTTGCTGCTTTATATGTTTGGTTTTCATGACTGCTTATTGCTTATTTTTCATGGTTCATGCCACATGTTCAGACAGAATGTACAGTTTCTTAAATTTGGAACCACCTCTGTCAAATCTCCCGGTTTAATTTGCCAGTAACAGGTTTTTATTTTCTATGTTTCTGGGACAGGAAACTTTCCAAAGAGGAAAACATTAAACTTTCTTCCTGCACTTGTTTTCTGACTACAAAATAAAATTTATAGTCATTTTTGCCTATAATTAAGGCTAATTGCAATGTGACTATGATAAAAATTTTGTAGTCAGCAACGAGAAATCACTAATGTAATTCTTGAAGATGGTTTGGTTTGAAGCACAACGATCTACTTTTCTGCCACATAAGGGCTAATGAGACTGGGACCTACTGCTTGAAGCCAATTCTGAATGGCTACAAACAGCTATGCAGAATGGGATTTGAACCCACAAACTGTTACTGAAAATTATTGCCCTGACCCTTCGACCATCTTTCTGTACAATTCTCATAGAAGGACTACCCAGTGGTGTTTGGTAGGACAAATAAAGAACAGTAATGGTTACCTTAAATGTGAGAAAACTCTCAGGTTTTATGTTATTAATTTTAACTATTCCACATGCATGGTTTCCGCGCACCTGGAAAGTCAGGGAAAATCATGGATTTAGACAATGGATTAATTTTTTCATGGAAAGTCTTGATTTTTCAAGCAAAATGAGTAAAAATCATGGATTTGCTAAACTACCGATTAAAAAAAAATGCCTTGAATTGTTTAATTCTATTTTTACTTGTCATTTGGCTGAAGTTACTGAGTTTGGTATTTATGTATTATCCTATTGACCCTATTGCCGAGTAAAATTGGTTCGCCAAGGAAACTCAAAGCGAGAAAGCTTAATGGGTGGGTAAATGTATATTATTCTGGTTTTTTTCTTAAATTATAGATTAAAATTTTATTAATATCATAATAATTATTTTTTAATAAAAATGAGTTAAGACTTTTGCACAAAATATAAGTTTATCTCTAGGGATATTGTATATAAACATTATAGGGTTATATTTGGCTATTATTCGTGGTCACCCGAATAATACCAAAGTACCCCGAATTCAAATTGGAAACATTTTGATTGAAAAATGGCTATAGGATTAAACTTAGGTATGTAGATACAACAATTTATTTTTATGTATGTGAGTTTATTAACACTTATAAAGTAAGTTTATAGTTTTTTTATGATAAAATTCCTGTCATTTCTCTAAAAGCATATATTTTATTTGTATGTACATCAGAAGTTTTATTCATATATACTTTTAACAAAAGCTTTTTAAAGTCATGGAAAATGATCTGCTAAATCAGGGAAAGTCATGAAAAGTCATGGATTTGAAAAATTTTATTTTGGCAGATACCCTGCACATAGTAATACAGACTGGAAACAAATTTTGACCTAATCACAAAAATAATTATATATTTCCATTTATCAATAACATGTTACAATTGAAAACTTGTTCATTTGTAAATCAAAGCAACAGGAACCACATTTAGAAAATGTTTTATTCAAAAATTTTTTAAGAAAGCAAAATCTACAATAATAAATATACCAGAAAATAAACAATTGTAAATATTTTAAGTGGGTAGTATTATTATTAAATAACTTTTCTTTGTATAATGTCGTTTGTAATATTTTCCAACTTTTCTTTGTTTTAGTATTTTAATCTCTTATAATTTTATCACATTAAAGAATAGAAAAAAATTTTAAATGAGGTTTATTCATATTTATCTATTTCAGTTTTTTTAGACATTTAGTAATAAATTTTCAACTTTTTAAAGTTTATAAAAAAATTGTTCAAACTTATTTAGAAAAACTAAAATTTATTGTTGTAAATTAGATATTTTTTGTTAATAAAATTTTAAAATTTAAGTTTTTTCAGACTATATAGTATTATTTTATATGTAGAGTGTATTTCTTTTAAAAGAGAGAGGGGGCCCCGTTAAAAGAAAAAGTCCACTGCCCAGTGTATTCCAGTTTATTAATTAAAAGACTCGTTTTTTTGTGAGAAAGGGTTATTTCCTGAACATGTGGTAATGAACCTCGCGTATATGTTTTGCTTCTTGTACATTGCATGCTTTGTTTTATTTGTTCTTTAATCCCCTGTGTTGGCTGTGTCTCTTAGGAATAGCTTGTGTTTAAAGTGTAGTGGATTTAATATAAAATCCAACAAACTGTCGCCTCGATGCCTTGCTGGAAACTGTTTCTTTAAAAGTGATTTAGCTGATAGTGCATGTTAGACTTTTAAATACTGGAATCCCGTATCAGGTATGTATTTATCATGGTTTTGATTGTTTATACTCGGTGTAAGCTCAATAGGCACTTCAAGGTCACTGATTTTTCCCCGATGACGAACTGTAACTATGGTAACGACAGTTGGGGAATGACTTTACTCTTTTTTCCCACTGTGTTAAGGGGTGTCATGCATCGTGTGGGCTCTCCGTGCATGATGAAAGTATGTTTATTTAGACTACACTTTGAAGAATACTTAATACTTTACACAAAATTTTATGAGTCATTTCAGACCTGTTTCTAAGTTTATAAATTTAAGATATAATCCCATTTCATAAAATTACAATTCAAAAATTGTATGTTATATTCTAATCCGTAAGACTTAAAAAATTCTACTGAAAAAGCAAATCTTTTTTTCTTTTGCAGACACAGTTGCATTATTTACAGAAATAATATCATTAAGATGATTGAATATTTCGCTAATTTTAATGAGTAATTAGTTATAATTTCTCACTATTTTTCTTTATATTTGTATGATTCTTTTAATTTAAATATCAAAAGTATTTCTTAATAATTTATTTAAGAGAATGTAGTTCTGAAATTCCTTAAATTTAAGTTGTATGTTAATAAGTATATTATGAAGTTATGTGGACCATAGTAAAGTTTCTATTCCAAAATTGTACTGTATTAATTATTTTATGATTTTACAAGAATTGAAAGAGGTCTTAATGCAATAACAATATTTTGTATAATTTTATTATGTATTTAAAGATTTAAGGTTCTTTTGACACATTTTTAGAAAGTGAAAATTTCTTTAGAAGGTACAGATCCCTAATGTTTTAGTAAGAATTCTAAATTAAAAGGAATTTTTGTATTTTTACAAAAACATCTGTGGTTTATTATAACCATTTTATACATATTGTTAAACTTTTCTTTATGTAAATAGTTAACGCATTTATGCACAACTGAAAATTTTGACTTATAATAATAAAGCAAGTCGTCTGAACGTATTGCAATCAAATCCTCAACTGAAGTGCTGAAAATAATTGTGAATGCACAGGCTTCTTGGTCGCTACCATAGTAACCAATGACTGGGGAAACGAGAAAGTGTGACCTTGAAGCGCCAATAGATTTTACATGGACTATAGTATCTGCATTTGAACATTATTAAATTGAATATAGCATAAAGTTACTAGTGATTCTTATCAGTATTATACTTTTGGGACCATAATACAGACTCTAAATTTATGGGGCAAATTATAAAAATAATATGCCTCATATGTATAAGAATATGGGTCAGTGCCAATTTGCAAGAAATAAATGTTTTATTAATTAATAGGGAGTATCATAAGGCTACAATTACAGTGTGCCCCAAAACTGGGAAAATTAGAAATTATCAAAAAAATTGCTGAAATTTTATTGCTGAAAAAAAAAAAAAAAAAAAAAAATCCTACTGGTCTAAATTAAAAAAAAAATATCAGAATTTTGTTACATTGTTTTTAAAGAATAATTATTTGGTATTAAATGAAAATGTGGAGAAACAATAATAATAATAATAATAAAAGAATGAAGCAATAAAAACTGAAAAGAAAATCAAAATCGATTAAAAAGCAATTTAAAAAAAGAAATGAATGCTATCACAGAGCAAATTGTACCTTTAAAATAATAATAAACAATTTTTAATTAGCGTATTAAGCTGAGTTACTAAATATAAATAAAACATCCAAAGCAGAAAAGAGTTGTCATTTTTTTTTAAATAATTATTTTAACAAAACTGATTAATCTTCTGATAGAGATTAGAAGATTATCAGTTTCATTACAATGATAGATTATACTGGACCAGGCTTAACATTTAATAAATTTATATCTAAAAATAGTTTTATAAACTACAGGGTTCCCACGGTCCTTAAAAGTCCTTAAGAACGCCTTAATTTTAGCTTTCATTTTTAAGGGCCCTTAAAACTACTTAATTTTCATCAAAGGTCCTTAAAAATTCCTTAATTTTTAAATTGGAATGCTATAAATTTCTTCCATGGAAAGATATAAAAGAAAAAGTAGCTGAGTTTCAGAACTTGAGCAAAAAAGTTTCTGAAACAAAAAAAGAAATCTGTTGAACTTTCAAAATAAAATTATTTATGCATGTGAACTTGCACTATTGGAAATTTCTTTGTAAATAGTAAATAAATATTTGTTAATGTTCATAATATTCTTTTATATTTTTTGTCCAAAAGTGCAGTATTAATAAAAAAGAAAATCTTCAAATACATCTATGTTGTCAGTATATTACTGTAGTAATTCAAATTTCCTTTCCTTGATATCCTTAAAATATTATGAAAATACTTTTAGTTTATTAGTACTTTTTATGGTCATGAGCTAGAAAACTTATTTGACAAATAAATAATCTCGCATACTGAAAAGGTTTAAAGTATAAAGTTAAAAAGTTACTTTGGTCCTTAGAAAGTCCTTAATTTTTCTTCTGGAAAAAGAGTGGGAACTCTGAACTAATAAACAAATTATATATTAAATAGTGTGTGTTTAATCAGGGAAGAAATTAAAAATTATTGAGGAAAAACGGGGAATTTCTAAATGATTTCTCCTGTGCACTCTCAATTATTTTTTATTTGTTAATCATAATATTTCTCTCCCTAGTCACCATTATACATAACTCCTAGCATTTCTTGACCTTTTGACGATGTCATTATATAATCAAGCTGCGAACCTTTGTCTTTTCCATACTACCTGTTATTTCAAATCTATGGCAGTGGTTCCTAACCTTTATTCTTCTAAGCTTCCCCAAAAATGAAGATTTTTTTTTTCTGTGCCTCCCTGGCTTTCTTTTTAAAAAATAATAGATATAAGAATAGGCATGTCTTGAATAAAAATTCTATTACAAAAACTGAAATCTATAATAGTATAATAGCAGAATTGATTATTATATAATATATAAGATAAATGCTTTTTTTCTTTAATATTTTGTAAATTATTTTCTTAATGATTCCTGTTATGAATGTTGAATGTAATAAACTGTTATTCCACTTTAATGTCTACCAACCGTAATAAATTTCTTTATATATGCTGTGTGTTGTTTATAAATAAATACTAAAAATTTAAACTGAACATTTCATTTACTTTGATAGTTTCTAATAAGAGAATAAAATCTGCAATAATAATTTTTAAATCAATAATCCTTTTCGTTATAAAATAAAATTTACAATTTTATAAAAAGTTATTTAAAATTTAATAGTTAAATACCAAATTTTAGGGGGTCCATGGCCTAGACCCAGTTGGCCTGTGCTTTAATCAGGCCCTGATCGTTTGTCGTGGGGTTTAATATAATTACTCATTTCAAATGTTTTAAGGTATCCGTCTACGTTAAAAACATCCTTTTTTGCCCAAAATCGTAATTTTTTTATTTCTCTATTATAAAATTTCAACATTTAGGCTTCTAAATCTGTTTCTGTTTTGTCTCTATGGCTGTTTAAACATCAGTGACAGCTGTCAAAACAAAACGGAAGAAGCGACTTCGGAACCGGAAGTTGTGATTTTAAAGAGCATTTTTCCGACAATTTTTTAAAAATTTTCATGAAGATTACTTTAAACATTTTTGTAGTATTTTTAACACTAGATTGCCCGAGATTTCTTGTATACCTATATTGCCCCAAAACAGTCAAAATGACTGCATTGTGAAAAAATAACAAATATGTAAAGAAATTTGTTTAAAATTAATTTTAATATTATATAATAAAGGAGGGCGGGTAACTACAATTATTCATAAACCCATTTATATGTTATAGAAAAAATCACCAAATTCTAAGAAATTGTGTCATTATATTTCATAATTGTTTTTCTAATTGAAATTAAAAAACAGTCAAAAATGACTGCCTTGGGCAATCTAGTGTTAATAATTAGCAACTTGACAATTAGAAAGTTTGGAAGCAAGAAAGTGTTGGGAATTTTAAACATGTATTTTAATTTTTTAACAATTAAAGTTGCTTTCGTAAACTTCAAATGTGTTTTTCTCAGAGCGTTATTTTTAACCCACTGAACGGACGCGTCGACGGGGGTTTGACAGCGAATTCCTGTTCGAAAACGGACCTGTCGACCCCTTCTCGTTCGCACTCGTATAACTCGTATCGCACACTTTTGAGAAAAAAAAAATATTGCAAAGCGATAATAAATGAAAGAAACTAATTTTGAGTAACGGAACTCCTTTACCATGCAGGGAAAATAATTTAAAAGTAGCCTGACAACTTTTAAACCGGCAACTCTAGTATGGTACGGTAAGTTCTGTCTGGAATTTACGAAAAGGGTGACGAAAAGGGAAAAAGGTGGGGAGGGTGGCCGGTGGATAGGTTAATAAAATGTTGAAACGTGGAATGTGATTTCTCAAAGAGTTCTTATAATATTTTGTTGAAAATTATTATGAATGCTTTTGATAGTATTTACTAATGAATGACCTAAAAGCTTTAAATTTGGATAATTTTTAACAATGTTACACTCGTAGTTAGATATAAAAGTAATGAAAATTCATTAAAAATTCAATGTGTACGATTTTGAAGGACCAACATTTTTTACCAAATGTAAATTAAGCAAAAATTTTAGGTGATTCTCTAGTCCAGTGTATGAGAAATGGGTTGCATCAAAAAATATTGAAATAATTTAATTTATTAAAAAATGAGACCTTTTGAAAAAAAACCCCGATTTTTTACTAAATTTTCTTCATTTATTAGAAATTTTATAAAAACTTCTCCAGGACTCAATTTTTTTAAGTGCCATTCTCTATGACAATAAAAAAAATAAATCTAAAAATGTAAAAACAGGAACTAGTTTCTACGTTTAAAGAAAACAGTTCTCCGAACGTAGACGGATACCTTAATGCAATGTGTTTGACAATTTAACTTCATATGAGGTTCAATTTTTTTTTTCAGGGAATACCTGGGTCGACAGCTGGAAAAAGAGACCAACCAGGCCATTCCTGCCAAAGGTTAAAAGGTGCACATGGCAATTTTCCTCTTCTGTTTATTTTATAGTAATTATTTTTTCAAACTACTCAAGAATTTTGCTATTACGCATCTTCTTTGGAACATTATTGCAAGGAGTTATGTGTGTGCTAAGCATTCCGAATTTTTGTGAGATCTCGTTAGGTACAGGTTGTCTAGTTGTGATTCGGTTGTCAATATTGTATAATTGTAGATAAAGCGATTTGTCGATGTTAGATATTAAAATCTAGATGAAATTTATCGACGACTGTGTTATATGTTTAATTATCTGTTTCGAGTTCAGGAGATAGGAACGGCTGCACGTATATTTTTTAATAATGAAGAAATTTAATATATATTATTTATAGATTTGATTGTGAAATGCATTATTTGTCGAGAGATTATTTAAAGTCGTTTGTAAATCAACAGATCTATTAACGATTCCTTTTTATCCCATTTTGAATCTTTTTAATGCCATTTAAACGCTTTCTATCAATTGTAAGTAAGACATCAACAAAAAATTTATTTACCTTAATTTATGAATGTTTGAACAGAATGATACATTTGATTAAAAGTTTGTCTACCCCAACCAAATTGTTTCTTTGAATTTTATCGTATTTCAGCCAAAGAAAAATTTAGTTGAAAAATTTAGTTAGTTTGGTGTTGAAATTATTTCAGATTTCTCACGTGTCGTTTGAATTTATTCTGAATGCATGATGTTTCAATTATTCTATCTGAAAATAAGTTTCCTAGTCAGCATTTTTAAATTCAAAAACTGGATTTCCAATCTTTCAAAATTTAAGGTATGTGCCTCAGATTTCATAGATATTGTTTTCTTGTATATATTTGTAATATGCTCTGAGGCAAAATTGTGAATTTTATATTCCTGTATGTTGATGAAAATTTTGTTTCGTTCAAAGGTAATTGTTCTGTTTTATTTTGTATATCTTGATTACCCATGTTTCACCAGAAATGAGTTTGGGTCACATTGATTGTCGATAACTGAAATCAACACAATATGTGATTCAGAAAATATTATGTAAACATAATCAAGAAATAAATCAATTATACTGTTGTTAGTCTCTCTCTTTTATTTGAAACACTACGTGCTAGGCCTAAATGTATCAAATGATGGGAATAGTGATTTTTTTCCATCATCAATAGTACCCTAATTTCCTGCATATAACCTGCGGGTAATACGCTAAAAAAATTTGTAATTTTCTTCTAATGCTTATACGCCACTGCGTATTATCTGCTGTTAAAAATTATTTTAATAATAAAATTTAACTTATTTCTATCTAAATAACCTCTGTTAAAATGAAACACAACCAAAACAGATCTTTCTACTCATCTACTTTATTTTAATTCTTACAAAAACAGTACTGTCGTTTTCATTTCCTGTTGCCAACAATTATTAAAATTAACTGGGAAATAATGACAATACAAATATCGATATTAACTTATTTCTATTTTAATTCTTACAAAAACAGTACTATCGTTTTCATTTCCTGTTGCCAACAATTATTAAAATTAACTGGGAAATAACGACAATACAAAAATCGATAATAACTTATTTCTATTTTAATTCTTACAAAAACAGTACTATCGTTTGTTTTCTGTTGCCAACAATTGTTAAAATTAACTAGAAAATAACGACAATACAAAAATCGATAATAACTTATTTCTATTTTAATTCTTACAAAAACAGTACTATCGTTTGTTTTCTGTTGCCAACAATTGTTAAAATTAACTAGAAAATAACGACAATACAAAAATCGATAATAACTTATTTCTATTTTAATTCTTACAAAAACAGTACTATCGTTTGTTTTCTGTTGCCAACAATTATTAAAATTAACTGGGAAATAAGGACAATACAAAAATCGATATGAACAAATAGTGAGTGAAAATCAGGGTTTCAAACCAAACTAAGCCGAAAATTTGAAAAAAAAAATTGTTATTTTGGTCGGATTGAAAATCTGAACTGAATCCAAAAACTAATATCGGTTTAGTTCGATATATCTTCAGTCATTTTGTAACCAACTCATCAATATTTTCTACTTGAACATCAACCCAGACATGGCAATTACTCTGGATTCTCCATAGAGATGAGAAAATTGGATAACTCCTCAGATTGCTCCGGGAAAATAACAAAACTTCTGAACAGCTAAAAGATTAAGATTCAGCAATTAAATACAAAGTTTTGTAAAATATAATGCTGATTAGTACCCTAATTTCGCCCGTATAGTCTTCGGACTGTCTGTGTTTACAATAAAGATGTAAAAAACCTGGAATTTTGGGGAATAAACCCGGAACTTCGGAAACTTTGAGAAGAAATCATTTTAACAACGTTGACACTAGCCTATTATTTCTAAGGTTTTTTTTTTTTTACTTTTGGCAATATATATATATATATATATATATATTCATGAAATAATAGCAATGAGTATTTAAATGATTTTATAGTAGTACTTATGTCATTAATGACCCTGTTAGTCTTATCAAACACATAACAGGTTGCTTCCATTTTAATTGCTAATATAATAAGGCTTGACTAAAGAATTGGGTTTCCCCGCCAACTTGGCGATAATGGTTTAAGTATGGTCACCTAATTTTTTCTCCTGATATCACCGAGTCCCAAAAAATCTGTATCTATATTATAATTTATATGACATTTGCATCCAACTCTCCTTGTGTCACTCTTTTCTTATATATCAGAAGTACGCAATGCTTAAGATAATTAGGTATAACAAACCATTAATGGTTCACTATGGCTAATTTTTAATCATTTAGAGCTGTTCCGTTTGTATACTGTTAAGGGATTAATTGCCTTTA
>CM063497.1:5112701-5120089 GCA_032207245.1 Pardosa pseudoannulata
TCCACAGGTTGTGTTTTCACCACTTCTACCTTAAAAATGATCTCCTACTTGGTGCACCTTCCACCCTACGTGATGTAGAGGCCATTTCGAAATCTGCATTCTTCCTATTCTCGTCTCTGGTTGGCCGATTGGATTGGACTCTTTCGACGTCACCCATACGACAGGAAATGTCGAGCTTAGAGAACGATCTTATTTCACGTGCATTTCCCCAACTGTAGCTGAAAAGAGTCGCCTGAAAGGGGTGTCGGTGTGATAAGTCCCTAATAAGAGACAAACATGAAAATGAAATGAGTCCTTTATTTCTAGAATTCATAATCTTCTAAAAGCTTACGATTAGTATCTCCGGAGGAAAGTGTGTTGGGAGACTAATGTCGTCCAATGAGAGTGAACAAATTGCAGTGTTCTTTATCTATGTGGCCCGTATCATACGAGACGAAGATGAACATTGTCAAGAATGATTCCTAGTCGAACGACTGCGACAGATGCCCTACATTTTGTTTATCTTTTAGGGAGAAACTGAACCGCCAAGCGCTAGTGATTGTACTTGTATGAGACTCCTTAGCAATTTCACTGTTTAAGAATCCTTGTTTATTCTTTGTGTGCTTCTTTAGTGTGTGTTGGTAAATAAATGTTTGTCCTTGTAAAGACTGAGGTCGATTTCGGTACAAACTTACACCCGAAAATCCAGACCCTCCTCCATCCAGATGACAGATATTGACAGGTGTGTAACGCGACTGTTTCGCGCGTGATAGAGGATTTCCACGCAATTGCAAAACAGAACAGCTGCTCGTAATAAGTCCTTTAGACCCGTCCTGGCTTTTCTACGAATAATCCTGCCAAACTGGAATTTTAACCGTCAGTTTGGATACGAAATGCGACACTCTACCCTTTCGTTCTTCGGTCGCCCGCGTTTGATTCAGTGAGCATTTCGACTATTTAAGGATCCTATTTCACCATTCGTTCATAATTTAAACTTTTGCCTTTTTAGGAGGTAGTGTCATTTCGTAAATCTTGTGTGCAGCCACATTTTTTAAATATATTTTATTTTTGTATCCTTGTGTTCCGAGATACATATCGTCAAATATTTAAGAAAAAATCTATCTTAAGTGAGAACAAACACACAGTTAGAACAACCCGAAGAATATTTCCGAGTGTGGATGAATATAACTCTGGTTAGTATTTGAAGAAATCTAGAAGTCGTCACAGCCCTAGTGTACTGTATAGATTTGTGGCGTTTCCGTGTGATCTGTGTTTTGTGTGACTGCGGTATAATTCAATGTTTAGACAGTGAGTATCGGACAACTTTCGCAAAAAAACACCTTTTAGACTATGATTTTTCGGAATTGTGGAGAGCATACTGTCGCCATTTGATAAGTGGATTTCTATTCGGTACAAACTCACGAACGATTTATGAACGTCTGTGTACGAAAGAATCATTTTGTGCATCTCCGTTGATGACATTTACTGTCAGTGGTAACTTATGCATTTCAAATTGGATGACTCTTTCGTTTTTCCAGGACGTATGAGTTCATTCGTATTTTGTAAGATTCGAAGAGCATTATTCCACTTTTTTAAATATTCATTCGTTTCCTTTCTTTTTTTCCGAGGTGGACTGCAGTCACGTGTTTAAGATCGGATTGTAGCTCTATATTCGCAGTGCGGACACTTATGGGGTTTCTGTCCGAGGTGGACGGCAGTCACGTGTCTTTTAAGATCCTGGATTTGTAGATCTATACTCGCAGTGCGGACACTTATAGGGTTTCTGTCCGAGGTGGACTGCAGTCACGTGTTTTTTAAGACGGCCGGAATCTGTAGATCTATATTCGCAGTGCGGACACTTATGGGGTTTCTGTCCGAGGTGGACTGCAGTCACGTGTTTTTTAAGATCACTGGATTCTGTAGATCTATACTCGCAGTGCGGACACTTATGGGGTTTCTGTCCGAGGTGGACTGCAGTCACGTGTTTTTTAAGATCACTGGATGTTGTAGCTCTATATTCGCAGTGCGGACACTTATGGGGTTTCTGTCCGAGGTGGACTGCAGTCACGTGTTTTTTAAGATCACTGGATGTTGTAGCTCTATATTCGCAGTGCGGACACTTATGGGGTTTCTGTCCGAGGTGGACTGCAGTCACGTGTTTTTTAAGATCACTGGATTCTGTAGATCTATATTCGCAGTGCGGACACTTATGGGGTTTCTGTCCGAGGTGGACTGCAGTCACGTGTTTTTTAAGATCACTGGATGTTGTAGCTCTATATTCGCAGTGCGGACACTTATGGGGTTTCTGTCCGAGGTGGACTGCAGTCACGTGTTTTTTAAGATCACTGGATGTTGTAGCTCTATATTCGCAGTGCGGACACTTATGGGGTTTCTGTCCGAGGTGGACTGCAGTCACGTGTTTTTTAAGATCACTGGATTCTGTAGATCTATACTCGCAGTGCGGACACTTATAGGGTTTCTGTCCGAGGTGGACTGCAGTCACGTGTTTTTTAAGATCACTGGATGTTGTAGCTCTATACTCGCAGTGCGGACACTTATGGGGTTTCTGTCCGAGGTGGACTGCAGTCACGTGTCTTTTAAGATTTCCGGATGTTGTAGGTCTATAATCGCAATGCGGGCATTGATAACTGCTATTATCTGGTCTTTCCTGGGTATCAGCCCTTGAACAAATACTTGTTTTACCTCCAGCCGCTGTTCGGCCGCTGCAGTTTTCCGATGCCCCCCTTTCGGGCACTTCCAATTCATCGCGTCCACACCGATGTCCTTTCAGACTCCACCTGTCCTCGAAATTCTCCCCGCAATACAGACATAGGGGCATTTTCCCGCGATGTTCGACAATCTTCTTTCGGATCGACACCTGGGCCCAAGGTCGACGTCCAGTTACTGCAGACGTATTGGACAGAGCCCTAATCTGGACGGATCTCTTCGTCACTTCGCAACCTTGTTCGCTAGACTTCGACGTTATCTTGCAGTAGTCCGCACCTCCTGGTGAGTAAGAAAGGAAAGAATTAAATGTAGTAACGTCTCGGATATCGAAAAATGCAATTTCCGAGCGTTGGACAATCTTCGGAAACAATTTCATGACTATTATGTAACGAGGAATATTTTTGCATAACAAATTATTTACTCCAAGTTCATAAATTGCCCTTTTTTACCTTTCTTATCGGTGCAATAGGATATGGTATCATTTGAGTTTGTACGAGGGTTGGTACTTTAAGAGTGGCAACTATTTATTCACGTGGAATACAGAAGGATTCATGTAACCATGTTTTACACTTATTCAATGTAGCCGTCAGCATTGTGTATAATCCGTTGCCACCGATGTGGAAGTCGCAGAACACCTGTACCAGCGCCTGTTGTGTTGATAGTTCGAATAGACCGATCTATTCACGCAAAAATCTCTTGAACAGTTCTGAAGCGAATGCCACGCAGTGGTTTCTTTCTCTTAGGAATTAAATCAAAGTCACAAGGGCTTAGATCTGACCCAAGTCTCATCCAACGTAATGATACGGCGTAAAAAAAAGTCACTCCTTCGCACTTAACTTGTGGGTTCGATCAGCATCGTATCGTAGCCTTTTCTGCATTTCCGTCAAATGATGTGGAATACATCTAGCAACAATTTTTCTCTTTCCCAGGCACTCCTTCGGAATGTGCAGCAGAGTCCTATGCTCAAATCCTCTCTTTCGGATCTCTCTTTTCGGACACATATACCGGGTGGCCATAATTAAAGTGACAGTGCTCACAGTGTTCTGTAGCGCGATCTATTTGCGAGAATGACGCCAAATTTTGTAGAAAGATTGAACAAGACGGTAGACTCCGCAAAAAACCAAATAAGTTCCAATAGTCACCACCAGGGGAATATTTGGCGCTGTGTTATAGAAAATAGAGTGTTAACAAATGCAAATTAATACGGAATAAAATTATCTTTTATTATGCACATTTTCTGATTGAGTTCGAGTGCAATGTGGCAACACTTTTAAAAAAGCGTAAAATCTACATAAACTTCGATAAAGTCTCGTGATCTGCAATATCACGTACGCCGAGCAGAAGAAGTTCTTTATTCAAATTTCACGTTACATCCATTGGCACAGTGCCAATGGTAATTTCCGTATTGATTTGCATTGGTTAACGCTCTATTTTCTATTACACAGAGACAAATATTCCCCTGGCGGTGACTTTTGGAACTCATTTGTTTTTTCGCGGAATCCTTCGTCTCCCGTCTTGTTTAATCTTCCTACAAAGTGGGGCGTCATTTCTCAAATAGATCGCGCTACAGAACACTGTGATCACTGTCAGTTTGATTATGGATACCCTGTATATACATATATTTATACGTATATATGTATAGACATCTCTCTATCACTCTCTCTCTCTCCCTATATATATATATATATATATATATATATATATATATATTTATATAAAGAGAGAAAGAGAGTATATATATATATATATATATATATATATATATATATATATATACACTCAAAGATCCGTGGCTAGTAGTTGTGCAGTGTGCGCTTACACGGTCGCGGCTACCTGCCCAGAACCGATCTTGTGTGTGTATATATATATATATATATATATATATATATATTATATATATATATATATATATATATATATATATATATATACTAGCTGCTTCGCACCCAGCCTTCGGTCTGGGTAATAAATGCTCCTAAATATAGTTTTAGAAACATTATTATAGGTATTCATGTCCATAAAAGTCTTAAACCTCAACCCGATTAGATATGTAGATATACATAGCATACAAACATTCTCAAAAATTATATACGCTTCCTAAAGGGAATCGCCGAAACAAATAGTAAATATTTTGGGAATATATAAACCTTTAAATTTAAAATTTTAATCAAAATTTGTAGCCTATTTTTAAATTGTCTATTATTTTTACTTTTCAACTTTTAAAAGTATTTTGTCATTCCATATTTCCTGCTTGAATCCCAGATTAGTAGGTTGGTCAGATCGCGACATTTACAAACATTTACTAATTCTTTTTTTAAGTTGTTGACATATATGAAAATTTTATTACAAAGAAAATGTTCAAAATAGATGTATTGTCATTATATACTTACTAAAATAAAGCTGAAACAAAAATATTAATTTCTATTCAGTTCACAAAACAGTAAATATCTTCAAAAATTAATAATGAAATTTGCCTAAAAATTGGTAAGAATTACTTTCTTAAATAACTCCCAATAATACTTTTGAATGTTAACTCAAATTCCATGAACATAATGAATCTAAAATATATAATAAAAACTTAACAAAATATAATTAAAAATACCTGAAAAATAATATAGTTAGTAATAAACTCCCAACAGTTCATATTCTTCTTATTTTTATTACTCTTAATCAGGTATGGAATATGTGTACTTAAAATATATTGTTTTGTTGTGGCGATATTTTTTCACTTGCCAAAACAATTGAGTTTGACACAAAAACATACCCCACCAACTTGGCGATAAATCTATAAGTATGGTAGCCTAACATTTTCTCCTGATCTCTCCGTGCCACACAATCTTTACAACGCACACCCTGCCTCAATTAAAGTCGCCTATAAAATCAATACAATGTTTTGACGGAATGCCTTTCTATTTTAGTAAACATCGCCAATAATTTCGCCCAATTTGCTAAGGCGTACCCTATTCCTTAGTATTATCTCTTGCTTTTTCTATCGATTAATTATTGCACAGTGTGCTATCGTAATAGAATCATATACTCTTACTTAATTAAAGAAAACAACTTGAAAACCATACATTTATATTTATGGGCCATAAATCCCTTAACAGTTAACAAACGCAACAGCTCCAGATAATTAGAAATCAGCCATAGTGAACCATTAATGGTTTGTTATATCTAATTTTTTTAAGCATTGCGCACTTTTAATATAAGAAAAGAGTTACAAAAGGAGAGTTGGATGCAAATACCATATAAATTGTAATATAGATATAGATTGTTTGGATACGGTGAGACCAGGAGAAAATGTTAGGCGAACATACTTAAATCATTATCGGCAAGTTGACAGGGGAACCCAATTCTTAAGTCAACCCAAGCAAGAAATACAATGTTTGGATGGATTACCTTTGCGTTTTAGTAAATATTGCCAATATTTTCGCCAAATTTGCCAAGGGAAACCCAATTTTTAAGTAGACCCAAAAGTAATATATTAAACAGCGATTAATGAGAAGTAGGCCTCAATTACACACATACGTTCTTATATTTGGTTTAATAGTTGTGTATGTAATATAGAACCAGAGGCCAGAATGACGCCAACAATAAAAATCCCAACTCAACAGTGGAAATAAAGATAATTAAAAATATTAAAATTGATTAACCAATTAAAATGATGTTTTAGTCGGTTTTTCATTAATATCTCTCGAACTAATTGGAAGAATGGAAAACGAATGACCGAAATGATTTCACTAAGCAATACCGCCAAGTGTATTTAAGAACTGGTGGAATAAAAGTTGGCGTCTCAAAATTGGATAAATAAAAATGCTGCAATTGAATTGCTGCAAAATGAAAACAAATATATCCAAAGTAATATTGATGAAACGAATAAGTAAATAAATTCATAGTAAGTAAATAAATTCATAAGCCGAAAACAATTATATTACCTAAAAACAAATTGTTGAGAAGAAGTAAGTTACTTAACATATATCAAACACATTTTAAACGTTAATCAAAAGTGGAAATATTATTTTAATTTTGTTAATTTTTCATAGTTGCCATTTCTAAAAGGAAAAATTATTTGTTCCCTGTACTTAATACATCATTTGCCTGTTTTCCCCTCTCATGCATAAAATTTTTAAATATAATTTTAGATTCAAATAACAAAACCTATAATCATGTGTTAGGTTTTGTTTATGAAATGGCAACTGCAAAAGGCAAATGAAAATTTGATAGAATACGGCGAGTTTTTAATTACTGAAAATAAAAATCTCGCCAAGGCAATAAAATAGGAAAAAAAGCGATTTTCGGAAAATAAATAAGTTTAAAGTTTAGCATATTCGAAAATAGTCTCAAATACATAAATGTCCTCAAATATTTATATATTTACATTTGAATTTAAATAGCGTAAATAGGTTTTTATTTTATTCGGAGTACAAAAATATCAGACGATAATAACGCCAACAATAAACATCACTGCCAATATTTGACGCCAACTCAACAATGGAATTGCTCGTGCGGTAAAATTAAAGTGCCATTTTGGTCGGTTTTTCGCTCATATCTTTCGAACAAATTGGAATATCGGAACGCGAATGGGCGAAATGACTTCCCGGGGTCGTTCCGCGTCTTTTGGTACTATCAGCGCCCTCCTGCGTCTAGCGGTTCTCGAGGAGATAGACGCACATACATACAAA
>CM063497.1:5120189-5125189 GCA_032207245.1 Pardosa pseudoannulata
CACGTGACTGCAGTCCACCTCGGACAGAAACCCCATAAGTGTCCGCACTGCGAATATAGAGCTACAAGATCCGACAATCTTAAAAGTCACGTGACTGCAGTTCATTCGAAAAAGAAGTCTGTAAAGGAGAGCACGTCGAACGTAGAATCGCCAGTTCGAGAAACGTAAGTGGAATAATGCTCTTCGAATACTAAAAAATACTCACGAATCCCCCTGAAAGGCGTGTTGAGAACGTCTGGATAAAACGAAAGAAACCGCCATTCCAATTTGAAATGCGTACTCACCAGCCTTGAAAAAGTGACATTTACCACTGTATAGGTACTGACTTCTTTGTAGATTTTTTCAAATACTTTCGAACCAGAGTTATATTCCATCCACACTCGGAAATATTTTCTTCGTGGTTGTTGTAACTGTGTGTTTGTTCTCACTTAAGATAGATTTTTTCTTAAATATTTGACGATATGTATTTCGGAACATAAGGATACAAAAATAAAATATATTTAAAAAATGTGTTTTTGCTGCACACAAGATTTACGAAATGACTCATACCTCCTAAAAAGGCAAAAGTTTAAATTATGAACGAATGGTGAATAGGATCCTTAAATAGTCGAAATGCTCACTGAATCAAACGCGGGCGACCGAAGAACGAAAGGGTAGAGTGTCGCATTTCGGTATCCAAACTGACGGGTTAAAATTCCAGTTTGGCAGGATTATTCGTAGAAAAGCCAGGACGGGGTCTAAAGGACTTATTACGAGCAGCTGTTCTGTTTTGCAATTGCGTGGAAATCCTCTATCACGCGCGAAACAGTCGCGTTACACACCTGTCAATATCTGTCATCTGGATGGAGGAGGGTCTGGGTTTTCGGGTGTAAGTTTGTACCGAAATCGACCTCAGTCTTTACAAGGACAAACATTTATTTACCAACACACACTAAAGAAGCACACAAAGAATAAACAAGGATTCTTAAACAGTGAAATTGCTCTATTGTAGCTCTATATTCGCAGTGCGGACACTTATGGGGTTTCTGTCCGAGGTGGACTGCAGTCACGTGTTTTTTAAGATCACTGGATGTTGTAGCTCTATATTCGCAGTGCGGACACTTATGGGGTTTCTGTCCGAGGTGGACTGCAGTCACGTGTTTTTTAAGATCACTGGATGTTGTAGCTCTATATTCGCAGTGCGGACACTTATGGGGTTTCTGTCCGAGGTGGACTGCAGTCACGTGTTTTTTAAGATCACTGGATGTTGTAGCTCTATATTCGCAGTGCGGACACTTATGGGGTTTCTGTCCGAGGTGGACTGCAGTCATGTGTTTTTTAAGATCACTGGATGTTGTAGCTCTATATTCGCAGTGCGGACACTTATGGGGTTTCTGTCCGAGGTGGATTGCAGTCACGTGTTTTTTAAGATCACTGGATGTTGTAGCTCTATATTCGCAGTGCGGACACTTATGGGGTTTCTGTCCGAGGTGGACTGCAGTCATGTGTTTTTTAAGATCACTGGATGTTGTAGCTCTATATTCGCAGTGCGGACACTTATGGGGTTTCTGTCCGAGGTGGACTGCAGTCACGTGTTTTTTAAGATCACTATGTTGTAGCTCTATATTCGCAGTGCGGACACTTATGGGGTTTCTGTCCGAGGTGAACTGCAGTCACGTGTTTTTTAAGATCACTGGATGTTGTAGCTCTATATTCGCAGTGCGGACACTTATGGGGTTTCTGTCCGAGGTGGACTGCAGTCACGTGTTTTTTAAGATCACTGGATGTTGTAGCTCTATATTCGCAGTGCGGACACTTATGGGGTTTCTGTCCGAGGTGGACTGCAGTCACGTGTTTTTTTAAGATCACTGGATGTTGTAGCTCTATATTCGCAGTGCGGACACTTATGGGGTTTCTGTCCGAGGTGGACTGCAGTCATGTGTTTTTTAAGATCACTGGATGTTGTAGCTCTATATTCGCAGTGCGGACACTTATGGGGTTTCTGTCCGAGGTGGACTGCAGTCACGTGTTTTTTAAGATCACTGGATGTTGTAGCTCTATATTCGCAGTGCGGACACTTATGGGGTTTCTGTCCGAGGTGGACTGCAGTCACGTGTTTTTTAAGATCACTGGATGTTGTAGCTCTATATTCGCAGTGCGGACACTTATGGGGTTTCTGTCCGAGGTGGACTGCAGTCACGTGTTTTTTAAGATCACTGGATGTTGTAGCTCTATATTCGCAGTGCGGACACTTATGGGGTTTCTGTCCGAGGTGGACTGCAGTCATGTGTCTTTTAAGATTGCCGGATTCTGTAGATCTATACTCGCAGTGCGGACACTTATGGGGTTTCTGTCCGAGGTGGACTGCAGTCACGTGTTTTTTAAGATCACTGGATGTTGTAGCTCTATATTCGCAGTGCGGACACTTATGGGGTTTCTGTCCGAGGTGGACTGCAGTCACGTGTTTTTTAAGATCACTGGATGTTGTAGCTCTATATTCGCAGTGCGGACACTTATGGGGTTTCTGTCCGAGGTGGACGGCAGTCATGTGTCTTTTAAGATTGCCGGATTCTGTAGATCTATACTCGCAGTGCGGACACTTATAGGGTTTCTGTCCGAGGTGGACTGCAGTCACGTGTTTTTTAAGATTGCCGGATTCTGTAGATCTATATTCGCAGTGCGGACACTTATGGGGTTTCTGCCCAAGGTGGACTGCCGTCACGTGTCTTTTAAGATGGCCGGATGTTGTAGGTCTATAATCGCAATGCGGGCATTGATAACTGCTATTATCTGGTCTTTCCTGGGTATCAGCCCTTGAACAAATACTTGTTTTACCTCCAGCCACTCCGTGGCGGCTGCAGTTTTCCGATGGCCCCTTTTCGGGCACTTCCAATTCATCGCGTCCACACCGATGTCCTTTCAGACTCCACCTGTCTTCGAAATTCTCCCCGCAATACAGACAGAGGGGCATTTTCCCGCGATGTTCGACAATCTTCTTTCGGATCGAGACCTGGGCCCAAGGTCGACGTCCATTTACTGCAGACGTATTGGACAGAGCCCTAATCTGGACGGATCTCTTCATCACTTCGCAACCTTGTTCGCTAGACTTTGACGTTATCTTGCAGTAGTCCGCATCTCCTGGTGAGTAAGAAAGGAAAGAATTAAATGTAGTAACGTCTCGGATATCGAAAAATGCAATTTCCGAGCGCTGGAAAATCTTCGCAAACAATTTCATGACTATTATGTAACGAGGAATATTTTTGCATAACAAATTATTTACTCCAAGTTCATACATTGCCCTTTTTTACCTTTCTTATCGGTGCAATAAGATGTGGTATCATTTGAGTTTGTACTTTAAGAGTGGCAACTATTTATTCACATGGAATACAAAAGGATTCATGTCACCATGTTTTACAGTTATTCAATGTTTTCGTCAGCATTGTGTATAATCCGTTTACAACGACGGGGAAGTCGCAGAACACCTGTACCAGCGCCTGTTCTGTTGATAGTTCAAATAGACCGGTCTATTAACGCAAGAATCTCTGGAACAGTTCTGAAGCGAATGCCGCGCAGTGGTTTCTTCCTCTTACACCGCGTTTACACGAGTCAAGTAGACGATCAAGTCAAGTAACTCCGAGCATGTGTAGTTTTTCATAGTTTACTTGACTCACAAGGAGTTTGAATGCATGTATTTACACGTAGTCAAGTTGCAAGTCAAGTAACGTGCCTCTAAACAAGAACTATTGCAGACTATAAACAGAATGTTTTCGAGAAAATATTCTGTAATGATATACGGAAATTTTGTAGAGTTTTGAGAGTATCTAATTAATTCTATTTTTTAAATTAATTTGGTATTTTATAGAATTTAAAATGCAATTTTCACATACTATTTTAGCTTTATTTGAATATTCATTCTCCTGGTGTAAAATTTATATTTTTTATTAGGCAGGTGTTCAATTTAGAAGATGTTTCGTGTGTGGAATGTTTAGAAAAGAATATGACTGATATCATTAAATTGATTGTTTAGAGAGGGTGAATTTCAAGATATTTAGTAAAGTCAGTAATGCGTTTAGCAGGAAATAATTTTTCCGAAAAAGGGAAAATTAAATAAATAAGATGTAAAAAGGAAAATTTTCGGAGAAAAAGTACATGTTTTTTAGAATCTTTAGACATTCAAACAAACAAAATTAGACAAAATAAACAAATAGTAATAATAATAAGCATGCAAAATATACAATATAAAGCTATGTTTCAATCCGTGCTTCCATAAATTCCATACGCACCTTAGAATCATTCTAATATTCCCTTTTTTAAAACTAAATATTAGGATAAATTATGTAATAATCTCTGTGAATATTTATCAATGTTTCTGTATTTTTTTAATTCTTCTAATTAACAGTTAAAAATAAGTAATATTTCATTTTGTAGTATTTTATGCATCTGTTCAGCGGATAATATGTCAGCGAAATTTTAAAAATAAGTACTTTACTGAAAAAAATTTTTTTTTTCTAAATAAACAAAGTAAACTTAAGAAAATGTTTAACATGATATATAGATCAAATGTTGAAAATTTCATGCAACTTGAGATAATAATAAAAAAAAAGTTTGGTAAGCCGAAAAGTAACAAAAATTCTTCCATTTGTAGCTCCTTAAAACTAGTGACACCCCTTAACATAATAAAAAAGTATTACATACACTTTTATTGTAAGAATAAACTTTATTTGTGAAAGAGTTACTTTGTTTTGGGTTACCTTAATTATCAGTTGTAGGGTTATCTATAATTTCATCCATTAATTGGAACAATTTGGAAAGATGGAAAATTTATGGTTCATGCTTGACCTTTAGTTTAAATCCTAATTTTTTTTTCATTTTCTGATATTTTTCGCGCACTGAAACAAAAATAAAGTCCACGTACTAAAAACAAACGACTGCTACCAATAGCGAAATGATACAGGATTTACACATCAGTGGCGCCCTCTACTTTACTTGATTCGTTTGAGTCAAGTTACTTGTCCACCGTG
>CM063497.1:5127689-5137689 GCA_032207245.1 Pardosa pseudoannulata
ACACACACACACACACACACACACACACACACACACACACACACACACACACACACACACACACACACACACATATATATATATATATATATATATATATATATATATATTATCTAAAAAGGATAACCAAAGGTCGAGAAATCTTCCCTGAGGCACAGAGAGTGCGTGACTTACCTCCCAGGTCTTCAACGAGGTCAATGCCGAGGTCTTCGGCGTACTCGTCTCCGTACCAGACCAGGAGCTCTGTGTACTGCGTGACGGGCTTGTAGGTCCTGTAGTAGATCTTCCCAGCGTACTGGAAGGCTATCAGGTTTTGCTGCTGCTCGATCTGCGCGCAGTTCACGAAACGGAGCCAGTTCGAAGAAGAAGGGTCCGAGCCCTCCAAGTAGTGGGCCACCTTTCCACCCCGACGAATCTGAAAACGGGAAAATTTCAAGTTCCAAGCATCAAAAATAGACTGAAGACGTCCTAGAACGTTAAATGTGGAAGAGATACGATAAAATTTTCGCAACACGAGACCGACAGTTCCTGATTCGACGAGATTCGAAAGGCTACGAATATTTACATAATCGGTAGCGGCATTCAAAGCGAGAATTCTGGGACCGAAAAGTTATACCCATTACATATTCGATTATGTTCTGAGATAAAAGAAAGAGTAGAGTGGCCTTACGGGATATGGAAATTCTATCTCTTACCGTTGTCGAGACGGGGGCGATTTCGAACGTTCGAACTCTATGATTATCAGCTGTAGCAATAGCAAGTAATGTAATACTTTCTCGAAACTGAAATACATGAATACTTTGGTTTGGAACATTTTGTTTTTGTTCTTATCATTTTCTGGGATTTCGGCAATTTAGTTATGACAGGTGAAATTATTTGTTTTGAAATTGTTAAAAATTATCAAAATATTCTAAACCAAACAAGATGCTTTGGTTTGGAACATTTTATTTTTGTTCTTATCATTTTCTGGGATTTAGTTAATTTAGTTATGACGGGTGAAGATATTTCGGTTTTGAAATTGTTAGAACAAGATGCTTTGGTTTGGGACATTTTATTTTTGTTCTTATCATTTTCTGCGATTTAGTTAATTTAATTATGACGGGTGAAATTATTTCGGTTTTGAAATTGTTAAAAATTATCAAAATATTCTAAATCAAACAAAATATTTTAGTTTGGAACGTTTTGTTTTGTTCTTATCATTTTCTGGGATTTAATTAATTTAGTTATGACGGGTGAAATTATTTCGGTTTTGAAATTGTTAAAAAGTATCAGGATATTCTAAGTTAAACAATATGCTTTGGTTTGGAACTTTTTTGTTTTGTTCTTATTTTATGGGATTTAGTAATTTAATTATGGCAGGTGTAGTTGTTTTGGTTTCTTACTATTTTTGAAATTGTTAAAAAATATCAAATCCAAAGCTTTATTTTTTTATTTGGTTTGGTTTGGAGCGCTACGGTCTACTGTTTTGCACACGAGGGATAATGAGACCGGGACCTACAGTTTAAAGCCGATTCCGAACGGCTACAACATCCATGCCAGCAACGGGATTCGAACCCGCGAACTCCGGTTTCGAAGAGCAGCGCTCTACCATTCGGCCATCGCTCGGCTATTTTTATTTGGCAAAAAAAGAATTATTTCAAAGTTTTTTTAAGGGAGGTGGGAGTGTTGAGAAATGTTTCTGGCGCTACCCTTTCCAATTTTCATTTGTTATTAAATTTAGTTTTGTATTTCTTTTATTACAAGGGGGGAACCCCCCCCTCACATGTTAGATTCTTCATAATATTAGTGCTTATTAAAATGCTATATATTGTGATTATTCTGTTGATACATATCATAAATATTACTAACCTGTTATTTATTTTTTAAATAACGTAAAAAATGATGATTATTATGCTAAATTTATTTTAACAATGCTTTAAAATTGTTAGCCTTATTTTTCTTTTAAAGTTTAGTTTTGTCAATGTTGTGTTTCAAATAGGCCCCGTGACGGCCGCCATGTTTTATTTTGGTGATCTTTCAGAAAATGCGCACCGCCGGCATGTTTTTCTACTTGGCGATTTTTCAAAACACGTTTTTTCTGTTGGTCGCCAAAAAAAAAGCATGGCGGACGGGACCGGCTTCTATAATGCATCTATTTCCACTGCCGTATAAAAAGCATGTGTTGTCTGTTACATCCGGGCGAATCGAAAGTAAGCACGGTGATTGTTTGTTTGGTTAGCTATAGCGAGTGCGCAATGCTTTACTTTAATTTGTAAGTAACAGATGTTTAGTTTAAATAATAGATGTTTTTAACGAATCCTTTTGGAATTATCATATTTTTATACTGCACCTAGCCGCATACATCAATTCCATTGTTATCAATTATATAAATGCTCTCTGCGTTACCGGTAGGAAAGGTGACAAATTATCTAAATGTATTAATTCCTTCTACAAATAAGAGAGCTATGTATGCGAAGAAAAAATTGAGGTTTCACGATTAAGTAGATTTTTTTTAAATATTACAGATCGTAATGTAGAAAACGATCTTACATTTTTCTGTAAAGTGATAATTTTTAGACCTTATTAAAGTTGAAACATCTCTGAAACGAATTTTGTAGGATTTTACGAAGCATTCAATGATCAGTCCAAACATCCTGCACCGAGACGGAGCCCTTGAGTGAAGAAGAGACAGCGAGTAAGATCAAACCCTCAACTGTCGTTACCATAGTTATACTTGATAATAGGTGACCTTGAACCGCCTATTGAAAATACACAGACACGTGAGATGGTAGGGACCTCTCTTTTTGTCCAAATTCTTTAGTGGAAATCCTAGAATTAATGGAGCCGTACCTCCCAAGCGTATCCGCTGATCTCTGCCTGGTGTTTGTTCTTGACGATCTTTCCCACGTACGGTCCGAACATGATTCCCTTGGGCAGCGGAACCTCCGTCCAGATACCCAGTCCGGCTCCTCGGATACCCGAACGACACACGGACAGAAAGTTGGGGCACGTCCTGAAGGCGCGGTCGGCGACGTAGCCGGAAGGTACCTGACAAAAGAGAGCGGAACATATACACACGGTCGTCAAAATTGTTTTCAAAGCTAAAGAGACGATACATACCTTCTTGTCCCGCACCCTTAGCATAGGTCCGTGAAGGGGGCAGTCGCCTTCGTACTCGCGTTCACAATCCTCGCAGACTGGACATGGAAAGACGAAAGAATTAATTATTTTTCAATTTAAGAAAAGATGGGGATGGGAAAAATATAATACACACACCCATACCAATTTGACGGGGATGAATCTCTAAACATGGCAGTTTATTCTGATATCGCAGCTGCCAAAAAATTCGTGTCTCCTTTTTATTTATATAATTTTCAATACGTACTTCCGGTGTCAAACCAAATCAGTTCAATTTAATTCACAAATAATCGCCTTGTGCAACCGTTTTGTTACATATTAAATGCACCTATTTCTTATCTATTACTTTTTTTAAAATTAAATTCATTAGCTTCGTCAACGAGGGTGATTTTACCGAAATTCCAAACTGGTTAAACTCGTGTTCCATCATTACTGTTTACGTGTCGCTTTTTACCGGTTTACTGTTCCATTCTCCCCTGTGGCTCAATTCTCCCCTTTTCGTTACGTACCGAAATCGTTTACTCAACGAACAATTTTACCGACAGTTTCAACGAACATTCGACCGAAAGCGATTCCCCCCGTTTCGTAGCAAATCTTCGTTCACGCTTGTTCGCTAAAACGAGTTTGGGGTCGAGGCTTCGTTTTAACCAATCATATTCCCAGTTCATTCCCAGTCCCATTTCCCAGAAAGTTTGAGCGGATTATTTGTAAGCAAAAGCACATGTGTATAGAGCAATAAGCTCTCTAGCTAGTTAGTGTTAAAAAAAAAAAATTATTGAAAATAATGAAAAAATGTTGAACGCTAAATTAACTCTGGATTTTACTGCAAATGATAAAGAAGAATTGTAGAATGCATTAACAAATCTACTAAATGCCGATGGATTGGAACCTATCAAATCGATATCAAAATGGAAAAAAGTATATTTCTACATACTATATTTTGACAATATTAATTTATTAAATCATAAAATAGTCAAACTAAAGTTTGTTGCATGAGTGATTCTAATTTGAAAAAAAAATTCTGTATTTTAGACAAAATTTTCGGAACTTTATACAAATTTCTCTAAAAAAATTAAAAAAAAAAAACATGCTAATTTAAAATAAAAGATATTAATAAAGGGAATTTTCAGATGTCGGTATTAGAGCTGGGCTATATCTGAGTTTTAATATTGTGATATAACATTCCTCAATTATAGATATTTCGATATATTAATATGTATTAATTCGTATATTACTTCCTTATGGAGTCGTGAATATATGCATGTTCTGTATAAAATTCAATCACAAGCATATATAAAAGTGTGTTTATTATCCAGGAAGAAAACATTCAATTTCTTAATTTAACATATTATACATGAATTTATATATTTATATATTGTTTTAAAAAATGCAAATCTATCTCTTGTATATCTGATCTAGCATGAATATTATTCAAAAGTTTCCTAAAATTAAAAAAGTTAATCAAATGACACAAGAAATGTTTTTACTTGACTCATGGCAGAAAAAAATGTGACAAGGCAATAAAGAAAGAAATGATAAGAAAAGAAAGATAGAAAAGTTTGATTATTTTCAAAATCATATATAAATATTATTTGAGGTAAAAGATGGTCTTTTTTTTAGTTTTCAGAAAAAAAACTTGTTTATTACAATTTTCAGTACAAACCCACATAAAATTTCATATCAGAAACACACTTGATTTATTGCTTGTTAGAAGCATTGTTTTAATTTCGTTGAAAGAGCAAAATACATTTACAATTGTTAGATTTTATATCATCATTAAAATATTTATCAAAATACAGAATTGCAAACATAAAGAACTACTTATTCTCATTTTATCTAATTTAAAAGTTTTGAAAAATGTTATATATATAACATTAAAATAATAAATATAAATAGTTTAATCTTTATAGTTTCAGTTTCTAAATGCAATGCTGTGTAATGTGTCCCACACTGACTTCTGTTAATATACAAATATGCAAATATATATATATATATATATATATATATATATATATATATATATATATATATATATGTATGTATGTATGTATATATACATACATACATATATATATATATATATATATATATATATATATATATATATATATATATATATATATTGCAAAAAGGAATCCAATTTAAAATTTCATAACAATATACTTTAATAATATTGTATAAACAATAGAAATATGAAGTTTGACTTAATCCCAGATCACAGCTCTGCCCAATTGCTCTGTGGTAGGAGCCTGTAGCATAAAATGCTAAAGCACAAATAATCTGGAATTTAAATAATTTATTTTACAATGCATAAAGCACAAGTACTAATATGAATTGTTCTTTTCCAAATATTTATTTAAAACTAGCATAGCTAATTTATAATAAGAAAAATTAAGTTATCACATACTATTAAATGAAATTTATTTAGATTACACTGTAAAATTTCAATATCTTAAATATTTTACACTAGCAACAAAAGTCTAGTCTAGAAGATTTTGATTCTAAAATGTATTTAAAGTTAATTTTTTTCTGAAATGATAAATGATATTTTTGTTGAACTACTGCGTACGTTAAAAACATAATAAGATTGAAATAAAATTATTGTGGAACAGTATAAAAGGAATAACTTTATTTAAATAAATTTAAATTATGAAAAAAAAACACCTTAGTTTCAGTTGAAAGTGCTGCATGCACACTAGACAATCTTTCAATTCATGGTTGAGTTTGTTACAAAAATTGACCACTAAATATTTTGGAAATCTATATAAATGAATAAAATACTTATTTGCTAACGAAAATGCATCAGTTCTCTTTTTAAATGTCCTCTCATTTCTTAAACTTTATCTGCTAATTTCATTCTGCAAGAAAGAAGCTGCTATATAGGTAGCCATGTCGTAAACGATCACCGACGACAGGTAACGACAGGGTAATGTTTTCGTTCAGTAGACGAAGCCGTAACGAACAGAAATCTTTCGTTGAGGAGGGGAGAATCGGTCTTTTCCCATCTTTTCGGTAAATGCCGTCACTACTACCCCAAAACCGGTTGTCAGCGAAATTCGTTAGTTCAACGAAGAGGGGAGAATAGAGCCACTGGTTCATTATGGTTTTTCTGTTGAGATATTAATATTAATGAAAAATAAATATTAATGAACTGTTTATAAGTGGTTTCGGTTAATTAAGCGAGGTGATTGGTGTAATATTGGTGCGCGTTGTACCAATAAAACTCACCAAAAATACCAAGCGCTACACTTCCTTTATTTTTGTGCTTCGATTGGCAGTCAAAATTAAAAGTGAAAATTAATAAGGCTTGAGTAACGAACAGGGTACCCCCGCCAACTTGGCGATATATGTGATCGCCTAACATTTTCTCCTGATCTCGCCGTGTCTAAACAATATGTATCTATATTAAAATTCATATGATATTTGCATCCAGCTCTCCTCGTGTCACTTTTTTCTTATATATTAAAAGCGCGCAATGCTTAAAAAATGAGATATAACAAACCATTAATGATTCACATTGGTTGATTTTTAATTATTTGAATCGGTTGCCTTTGTAAACTGTCAAGGCATCAATTGCCCATAAATATAAATGTCCGGTTTCCAAGTCGTTTTGTTTCATTAAGTAAGAGTATATAATTCTATTACGATGGCGCACTGTGCATTCGTTAAAGTCGCCAGAAAAAGTAAGAAATACAATGTTTGGATGGATGACCTTTGTGTTTCAGTAAACATCGCCAATAATTTTGTCAGATTTTCTAAGGGGAACCCTATTCTTAAGTAGTACCATTAATAATATCACCAAAGTCGCCATGGGATGACCCGTTTTGAGGTAACACCCATGTGATCTTGTTAAATAGACATGTTGCGACTAAAATTTGTCCTCCTCGATGTAAAGATTATTCGCATTTTATTGGATTAGAAAATTCACTGGGAAATTTTCAAATCCTGAAGGCTGGTACACTAAAAACCTAACTTTCATTTTAGGTCTGGTAGTGCTTTGTCGGTGGACTAACAAAAAATGGTCTGCTACAAGACATGTGTGAAAGGGGTTTGAGTTGACCCATCGGTGGGATGGATTGACCATTTGTAAGATTTTCGAGACCTGTCGGACATTTCTACTTACATAGCCATTCGTCCTCGCTGGGGACCTTCTCTTCGGTATAGCAAACAGCGGGCACTTGCCGCTTAGGATATCTTCGAACACTGGAACTTTCGGAACTTTCGCCTGAAATTAAAAACACCAAGAATACTCTCAGATGACGTCACACTGAGCCGGATATCTCCGGTACGCGGTTGGAAATGCGTCCCCAAACGTACAAAGCCAGTCGAAATATCAAACAATCCAGTAGAATTACATTTATTGCACATAACAGGTTCGACACAGCTCTTGATGCCCGAAAAAAATATTGTTCCTTTCTCGTCTTTGTTCATTTGCAGACGTATTTCCACGATTTTTTCCCATTAAACGCTATTTGCGGCCCCGTGTTTCTTTGAAGATTTGTTCTTCTTGTTCTATTCTTCCTTAATATCTGTTGGATACACCCGGTACATATATATTCTATTACACAAAGAGGAAATATATTTCATGTTTGTCCAAGATCACTGAAATAGCTACTGAACGAATCGTAACCAAATTTTGACAGAATTTTTATAACCGAAACACTAATTCCGTCTTTAAAATATCTAAATTTCTTTAGAAACCTTAAAAATATAATTCCTTTGAGGCACGATGTGAACAGTCGCTTTCTTAATTACTCGTATGCGTGCATGCATGGCGGTGCTAAAAATTTCGTTACAGAATAAATCGACTTTACTCGAATGTGAACCAGGATACTCATGTTAAAAATGTGTGATACTCTAGACAAAAATAATGAACCGGATACTTATCTTTCTGTAACAACTACAGTTAAACTATATACATTTGTGTGTGTGTGTGTGTGTATTTCCGTACAGTAATAAGTGGATTTCTCAGACATCCCCCGATACTAGAAAAGTTGAATCTATATCTGGTGACTTCTTTTGCTAATTGTCCCGAATGAGACACTCACTGTTTCCGGCGAGCGAATCCTGGAGGAACTTGAGATGTTTCTCCGCACTCTTGAGCAGCTGCGAGATATGCTTCGATTCCTTGGGAGACAGGCTCACCTCGTAGGGGCTCCAATCCACATGGTCCTGGCAAAGAAATAATGTTGGTTTCATTCGAAATTCCATTTCAAAAGATATGGCTGACATATATGAATGGCTTCATCCCCTTCCCTTATATAATAATAGCCTAAGTTATCTGTCCGTCTGTCCTCCAATTTATGAAGTGGTTGGACCTGGAATGGATAGAGGCATCCATTCAAAGATAATAAAGTTTATCTTCTCCTAAACTATCGATCGATTCTAAAATAATTTTGTATAAATAGGCTTCATATCACAGCAAAAAATACTGTCGTCTTTAAAACGTTCGAAATCCAACCCTTCCCCCCTTTTCGAGAGTTTAATGTCATTATTTCGAGCCCTATTTTCCCCGGTTAAGAGCAGGCGATTCAATTTATCCATTTATCACTTAATAAATAGGTAAAAATAACAATCTTTTCTAGCATTGGGACGTCATTCCTTTCAATATCTCAATTAATCATTTCATATTTTAAACTATTTAAATATCGTCTGCATTATTTTCATACATTTTATCACTGAACTTAGATATGACGTAAATGATTTTCTTTTATATTTGGCTTAAATAATAGATTAGGTACATGTGTGATAATTTTAAATTGAATCGTCGATTATTTTTTGTTGCAATTAAAATTTTATCACCGGTATTAACAATAAATTCTTTTCATATAAGTCTAGGAGTCTATTTCACGGACTTATAAATATCTAAATTTTAATGTATATATATTTGGAAATTAAGAAGTTTGTTCTTTGGTGTGTTTGTTTATTATACATAACCACACGGTTTGACTCAATGAATTTAATGTGATTCTAAACTGCATTACAGGACGGGAGACTCTAGAGGAGTATGACGATAAATAAATTATTGAGAGTGAACCAGATAGTTCTCGGCCAAAAAACAAACCATTTCTTACCTGCCTCATTGGGTACTTAACAGTTCTGGAATATTAAAAATTTTACTAATCCCGTCATATGATGGGCTATATACTAGTTTTATAATGTTTTGAATGTTTTTGAAATTTTTTAATGGGAAAAATAAACAAATGGGCTGTAAACTGCATTCAAACGGTGGTCAGCCCTATCTTTAATGTATTTATTTTACAATCGAAGAATAAACCTGTTGTCGAGTGACCAAAAAATTTCAGTTATTTTGTAAACGTCCCCTTTAACTAATAAACATCATAATCTAGTTGAATTTCAGGGACAAAATTAGGATAAAGACATGGATATCTATAACTCAAATAATATTAAAAATGATTCATTTAAACATCAATTCAAATTTAAAAATTCAACTTTCGATTTCCAGTACAGTTTAGGTTTTAAACTATTAATAATAATAAAACATTAGTATTAACGGCTTTGAGGGTTACCTTAAGGACATTTCTGGATAGATTTGGGTCTCTTACCCTAGGTGCAGATTTCTTCTGAAATGTATTTCATTGTGTTCCGATGTTATCCAATTGGCTTGCCAATGCCATAACTAGGGGGGGGACAAAGGTGGCATTTGCCACGGGCGCATCAATCATAAGGGCGCCTCACCTTGATGAAAATAGGGTCCGAAAGAGGACAACTCGTCAAAAAAATAATAATAATAATAATAATAATAATAAAAACAATAATAAAAAAAATAAGAAAAGTGTGAAACATAATTTTTTATTGCAAACTCTCATTTTATTTATAAATCCCGATGTGTTTAAAAATTATTTTTTTAATGAAATGTCTT
>CM063497.1:5147689-5155189 GCA_032207245.1 Pardosa pseudoannulata
TGTATAATTTAGAATATTTTGATATTTTTTAACAATTTCAAAACTGAAACAACTTTACTTGTCATAACTAAATTAACTAAATCCCAGAAAATGATAAGAACAAAAACAAAATGTTCCAAACCAAAGCATCTTGTTTGGTTTAGAATATTTTGATACTTTTTAACAATTTCAAAACCGAAATAATTGATACTTTTTAACAATTTCAAAACCGAAATAATTGATACTTTTTAACTATTTCAAAACCGAAATAACTTCATTTGTCATAACTAAATTAACTAAATCCCAGAAAATGATAAGAGCAAACACCAACCCCTTTTCCGGTTTAATTTTCATGTTTTCCCTACATTTAGGACAAACATAACGGATGCACTGCGATAATAAATCGCCAAATAGTGCCAAATATAGTATATATATTTTATAGTGATAGTTTATTTGAAATTAAAATAGCGTTCGTTTTCACAAAGCGCGTTCTATATTGGTTTATGTGTCACCCAAGGATATGGTTATTAATTGAATGGTGAATTAATTCAATTGAATTGCGAAATGTTTATTAATTGATTAATAAAATATAATTTTTTTAATTAAGCCTTGGAGTAATTTTAAGGATATTACATCTACCAATAAGTTAGCCAAAAAACTTCTTACTCACAAAAATTTTTTACATATTCAGGATGAAAGCACATTAACATTCAAAGATAAATAAAGCTTCTTTGAGCAAAACCGAACAAGAACGAATTAAACTTTCGCTGGGACGCGTGTTCTGTTTCATTTTTCGAACGACGAGAAAAATACTATACAAAAAATGCGATCAGGGCCGGAACTTGGTCCTTTGGAGTCCTTGACAAAAAAAGTAGGATGCACTCTAGTCCAGAAATGCACCAATTGCCTTCTACTTTACAACCGCAGCACTTCCCCGGTGTCAATCAAAGAAATTTGCAAGGGGGAAGGAAAGAAAGAAAAAAATCCGGCTCAGCCGCTTTAAGAGCGCTTTCGTGAACGGAGAAAAAGCCGGCTCAGTCGCTTTAAGCACGGTTTCAGAGATAGGGAAAAATCCGGCTCAGACGCTTATAGGGATATACATATATAATATTGTAAGTAGTACACATTGTGTTTAATCGAATCCTTTGACTTACCCTGTTTTTTCGGCTTATATTTAGAACTATTCGATGTTTTTTTCTTGTTCTGCATAAAATCTGGAACCTTTGGACATAAACCTGAAAAAAAAAATATTATATAAACCTCTATACAAAATTGAGCAGGAAGTATACGCTATGTATGTAAGTATGTATATATATATATATATATATATATATATATATATATGTGTGTGTGTGTGTGTGTGTGTGTGTGTATAACGTTTACAGTTCTAATGAGGAAATTTCACGTTTTCTAATTTTAATTTTAAACAATAGAAGACAAAAAAGTAATACTTATTTTTCTACAGTACCTATTTTTCTTTCATTTGGGGGATTAATTAGTGATTTCTCTAATGGGTTTTACAGCGGACTCTTTAACCTCTCTCCAAAAACGATACTTTTCCTCCGCCGAGTTTGTGACATCATCGTTCACGAAAACACCGACCGCCTATGTTTACATGTTAAAAGGCGACTTTTAAATTTATTTCTGTGTAAAGTATCGCATATAATAGAAATTATTTTATTATGTCTGGCAATAAAAATCACATTATAAATGTTGTATTGTGCCACTCTGTAAAAATACAATAACTAATTGCAATGAGAAGATATTTTCCAGCGTTCCCAAAGATCCACATACACTTAAAATCTGTACAAATGCGATGAAAAGGGATGAGAAATTAAACTCCAAATTATCATATAAATCATCTCTATGGGTTTGTGAAGACCATTTTTTGGTATATAAATGCTTGCTTTTGTTTAAATATTACTAATTTAGAACAATTAAACTATATACCTTTAAAAGGACTGTTGATTAACCAGTGCTATTTAACTTTTAAAACTGCTCATTTTCGAGTATTATCACAGAGTTTAAGCACAATAAATGATTGATAAAGCGTATAAATATCGTAAAACATATAAATATCGAAAGCATATAATTATCTAATAAATAACTTGGGGGAGGTTGAGGTTATGTGTTTTCAAGGTATTATAAATATTTTCTTCAGAGATCTATACTTTCTTAAGTGTATCCATTCACAATGATATTTTACGATTAAATTGGTGACTAATTTGAAAAAAGTATAATATTTTTAAAATACTTAATGATATTACTTTAAAAGTTAAATTTAATTTAAAAAACTTTATACTTTTTTTAAAATTTAAATTCAACAAAATTGTATTGCTATTTAAAAATTTATAAATAATTAAGTCAAGCCTTTTAAAGATTTTAAATTTCTTTTCATCAAATTTAAAATATCTGAGAATTGGTTTGGTTTTGGAGAGCTACGGTCTACTTTTTGCAACAGGAGGGCTAATGACACCGTCTCACAATAAATACCTCCTCTAATTTTTATTTTAATATTACATCCATCTCTATTTATAAAAAGCGATGCTACTACAAATCTGTGTGTATATGATATATGTATATTTATTTGATTTGTCTATGTCTACAAACAGAGGAGCTGTGATTAGCATGAATAAAATATTAATACATGCTAAGTAAAATTGGATAAATATATAAATGATTTTACATACTTTTGAGTTTTCATTCCCCGTATTTCTGCTCCCATAAAATTCGGGTTTTTTCCCAAGAACGAAAACGTTGACATCATGTCAATTTTGGGAGGTTGTCCGACTGTCCTTTGGTAAATCCAGGTAGAAGACACATTTATAACAAGTTGAGATAATTAAGCTATCGAGATCGATTAAATAAGCCTCCAGATTTAAATAAAAATAAATTTTGATAGATAGAAAATTCCAAGAACTTGCAAAAACAAAATCGGTCATTAGTCGCTTTTATTTAACTGTAACCTTTAAGTCGTGTCCGAACGACTACGAACATCCATGTCATTAGTAGGATTCGAACCGATGAATTCTGGTATCGCAGAGCAGTGCTGTGCCATTCGGCCCGGTGCAAGAGGAAAACGAACATTTGTTAGAAAACCGTCGTTTATGACTGCAAAGTATACCTTTAATTGGTAGAAATATTTTAGATTATATTGTGCACATATCCGCCGAGACTACTAAATCTTATCGATTTAAATAGAAATTTAAGAAATTAAATTAATTATTAAATTTAATAACTAAATTTCATATTTAATTAAAAATATAATTAATTATTAAATATAACTAATTATTTAAAAAATAATTAATTTAAAAAAATAATTAAATTTAATAAATTATTTAATAATTAATTTATTAAATTATTATTATTATTAAATTTATTATTATTTAATATAATTAAGTTTTTAATTTTATTAATTAATTGTTAAATTTAATTATAATTAATTATTAAATTTAATAATTTAATAATTATTGTATTATTTAATTTAATTTATTATTAAATTTTTTAATTAAATTTAAATTTATTTTATCGATAAAAATTTAAGAAAAGAAATTATAATTATTCACTTTCGTTTCATACATTAAATTTTAGGAACAGATGCATTATAGACGCCCTGTTCGCCATGTTTTTTTTCGGCGACCAACAGAAAAACGCTTGTTTTGAAAAATCGCCAATTAAAACAACATGGCGTCAGTATGCGTTTTCTAAAAGATCTCGGAAAAACATGACCTATTTGAAACACAATTAAAAAAACTAAACTTTCTCAAAAAAAGTACACAGCAAATTCACAATTTATAGCATTATTAAAATAAAATTAGCATAATAATTATCATTTTTACGTTATTTAAACAATAAATAACATATTAGTATTATTTATCACAAGAATAAACACAATATATAGCATTTTAATAAGCGGCCGTTCGGGTGGCGCCAGTTCAGTGGGCACGCCAAGAGTGGGCGATATCGCCAAATTCTAGAATCCAGTTTTCTGGCAAACCTTGCTCTTTTTTTCGGACTCTTCCACCACCCCCGAAAAAAGGTGGGGGTGTCCATCGGAGCCTTTATCTTAGGGTATTGGGGGAAATAACACGTAATTAGAATACCATACCAATATTGGTTCTTGTAACTAAGAATACTTCAAGACCGCTGAATTTGGATTTTCTAGCGTCCATTATCTTTGTCCGCTTTATAACTTTATAATTATTCGATAATTTAAAAACAATTTCATTAAATAGCAACAGTATTTTATAAGTATAACTACCTAAATATAATCACGTTATGTTTCTATTTTGCTTAATTTGTACCTATTGCAGAAATTCCGAACTGTTTAGTTCAATAAACAAAACAAAAGCACGTTTATATACATTAAAAACTCAAATTTAAATTTGTGTACACCTTAGAAAAAAATTTAAACTTTTTTTTTCAAAATATGCTTTAAAATTGGGTATAAACTTAATACAAAACGAAGTACAAATTTTAAACATCAATTTGTATATTGGCGAAAATTTGGCGATCACTTGTACAAAAATAGAGCCAAAAACATGGCGCCTGGAACTGGGATTCTATCTTTAAGCACTAATATTCTAAAAAAATCTAACATGTGAGGGGGTGTTTCTCCCTTAATATTAAATGTTAAAAGAATTACTTTTTCCATTGTTAATTTAGATCTGCGTCACAAACTTTGTCATCTACAGATTTCCGACAAATCCAAACAAACCCCTCTCTTAACCCTTTTTCTGATTTCATTTTCATATTTTCCCCACAGTCACGATAAACGGCGACCAACAGGAAAAAGCATGTTTTGAAAAATCGCCAAGTAAAAAAATATGGCGGCTGCATGCGTTTTCTGAAAGATCACAGAAAAAAGAAAAAAAAATGGCATATTTGAAACAGAACAATTAACAACACTAAACTTTTTTCCAAAAAAATGCATACTAAAGATATTTACTTTAAACGGTTGGGTATTTCCATTCATTCTAAACTCTGACAAAAATAAATTTTTAAATTTTCTATACTTCGAATTTTCAAGATATTTTCCTTTCTAAGTTTAATATTTAACACATAAATTTATATTATGCATGTTGTTTTAATAACGTAAATATTAAATATTTTAAAGAGTAAGCAATAGCATTGTGTTTTCTTAAATACTCTTATTCTAACAAAATAGGAGAATTTTTTTTACCGTTTGATTTCATCACTTCAAAATTTCTTTTAATATTTATGTACCTCTTCTTTTCAAGTTCTGTCAGTTTTCGCCATTCTTCTTCGTCAAAATACTTTTCGATCGAGCTATCTTCCATCTCGAAATTTATCGCACAAAAATAGGAGAATCAATATAGTAAAATCCTCTGTAAAACTAAAGAACGCTGAATTTTTAATATACGAAATGGAGTAATACAGTCGTGTGCTTTTCTCTTTATTGCCACTATTTGTCAGCTAACGTGAAAACGAAAAATTAATTTAACACCAAAGGTAAGGAAATTTTTTTTTGCACTAAAACAACTATAGTATGTTTTCTTCTTACACATTGATTTAGGGGGACAACGTCTCTCGATCTCAAGCCGTACGTGTCCTCTGGGTAGTGCTAAATGAGAGACACCTCAGGGGTATACCTCCTTTAGGTATACACTGGTGTCACGAACCCTATGTTACCTAGTAATCTGGGTTTTGAGTTGTTTCTGATAGTATCGAGCTTATTTTTGTAAAGTTTGCTCTTTACCGGGTTTGATAAAATTAAACTCGGACATGGCGGAACTCTCGTAGGTCAGCAGCAGCTTTATAGCTGTTGTGGTTGCTGTCGTGGCATATTGGTCTTCAGTTTGTTGCTGTGTATGTCTTCGGATGGGTCAGCATGAATTGATTTACACACTGATTAAAAAGAATTATTTTTAAGGAGAAAAAAATCAATACTTTACTTAAGTCAAACGAAACTTTAGAAAAATTACATAGAATGACGAAGACTTCTCTCCATAACTGAAGCTTAAGGCCCAGCTTCACCAATGTCAATTAAAGATAATAAGCTGCAATACATTTATGTAGTAGTATATAATCCCTGTTTTCTTCTAATTGTGTCCTTTAGGGCCGATCTCACCAAAGTCGTTTAACGGCTAACTACGATTATCCACGATTAACCCTGGCGCTAACCAATGAGGAAACGCAATTTTCCGTTTAAACCGAGATTAATCGCAGATCGAAACCCTTCCGAATCAGAAATTATCTTTAACCAACAGACTGTCCATAGAATCAAAAACTAAAGTTCTGTACTGTTGAATTTAAATTATTTTACAATGGTGCTATTTTTATGTCATTAAAATTCCTAATTAAAGAATGCGCTTTTCCATTTAAAGTGGTCAACTTTATATATTTAAAAAAAAAAATAAATAAATAAAAATTTGTTTTACTTTTATGAATTGTAACTGTAAACTAAACTGTTAACTGTTACCGGTTTATTTATTTTGAATCGTAGTGTCATCTCGTTTCATGTGGATTCTCGTGTATTTGCTTTTAGTGTTGTGTGCGCGAATGTGTGTCTTTTCTAAAAATTCTATTAATCCTTTCTTTTGTTATAATTTCATATAGGTATCCTGAGTAAGGAAATCTCCTTTCTATCCATTGTTTGCATCATTCCTAGTGAAGAAAGAATAGAAGTAGTTGCTATCGGCTATATAACCAATGATGTGCTTTGGAACCACTACAGAACCTCGTCGATTGAAAAAAGTATAGTTTAATTCCTGATTAATTTTTAGAACTTTATTTCAAAATTATTAAGCCGTAACAACTTTTGTTTGCTCGTGTTTTTGCAAACGTGTTTTATTTTATAAAAATTATATTATAGAAATATATCTCATATTTAGCTGTTTATTGTGATGGCTAAAACCTTTTTTCATCTGAATTCCAAGGGTATTTTATTAAACGTGAAACAGAAGATCACTGGAAAATATTTCAAATTTAGATATGTGACTATTTTAATTTTAACCTTACATTCAATTAAATATTTTTTTTAAGCAATGCATAAACATTTACAGCATTTGTAAAACTAATTTTATTGCTCGTTTTAATTCAGTTTTTCTCATATTTTTAGAAATATTTTTATAGTAGCTATTATATATAACTATTACTGCCCTGTTTATCCTCTATGCCACTGTTTTATTTTTTTGTGCTCGACAGATTTTAAACACATTTCAGAGCCAAGCTTAACTGTATAAAATTAAACATTGTCTTTGCTTATAAAGATTGAATTTGTAAAAGAAGTGATGTTTAAAAGAACTTTAAAGTATCCGTCTACATTCGGAGAACTTTTTACTTTAAACATAGAAACTAGTTCATGTGTTTACATTTTTAGATTTACTTTTTATATTATCATAGAGAATTGCACTTAAAAAATTTATTTCTGGAGAAGTTTTTATAAAATTTCTAATAAATAAAGAAAATTGAGTAAAAAAATCAGGTTTTTTCGAAAGGTTTCATTTTTTAATAAATTAAATTATTTCAATATTTTTTGATGCAACGCATTTCTTATAC
>CM063497.1:5165189-5192689 GCA_032207245.1 Pardosa pseudoannulata
AGATTTTAGTTAAACGAAGCATAGAGGGTGGGGTGTAGGTATTTCAGTTAGTTATGGAAGTTTAATTTTCCTTGCATTGAATATAATAGAAAAGTCTAAAACTTTCTTCTTTCCCAGTTAATGTCGGGTATAATCAGCTAGTATATATATACAGTCAAACCTGTCTATCTCGAAAACCTGTCTATGTCAAATTTTTTCAATTTCCTTACATTTTCAATAAAAATTTCCAAACCTATCCAAGTTTTTCTATCTCAAATTATTTTTTCCCACACCTGTCTATCTCGAATTTTCATAAGAAACACAACATTCCAGTTTAGAACCTTATTGGGTTGAGAATCGCACAAGTTTCCATTTCCAGGAAATACATTTCTAGTTTTCTCTCTTGGAGGATTATTTGGTCAGGGACTCGGTGGGAATTGTACTAAAATCGAGTTCTCTGCTCTGGAAAATAAGGGATCAGGATTGAGGAGGGGGGAATAGGAGACGGGAGAAATTTCTTTTTGGAAATAGAACCGGTTCTCAGTCTATAGCCTAAAGTATCCTCTCGCATCTTGCTGTCTCAATTTTAGAGCTAAAAATGGCAGGTGTTAAAAGAAAATTAAATGTTTTAACCATTGAAAAAAAAAAAAATGGAAATTCTGTCCTTTTTGAAGGAAAACCCTTCCATGAAGAAAACCATAGTCGCCACTAAATTTGGAATTCCACCCAGTACTATTTCCATTATCATGAGAAACAAAGATATCGTAAAAAAAAAACTTCAAAAACGGCTGCAAAATAATGAAAAAGAGCCTTGAATGTAAATATAACTAAAGGTAGTTCAAATTTTCAATATTTTGTATTGTGTAAAGAAATTTTCTTAGTCTATTTTAATAAAACCTGTGTATCTCGAAACCTGTTTATCTCGAATTTTTTTTTGCTCCCAAGAGATTTGAGATAGACAGGTTTGACTGTATATATATATATATATATATATATATATATATATATATATATATATATATCAGAGTCATTTTTAAACCCTCAAAGTACTGTTTATAATATTGTTTTTTATTTACAATTTATTTCTAGTTAGATCACTCAAAAAGCTTTGAATGTACATTTTTCAAAATTAGTTTTTGTCAAATAGATTTATCTTATATTAAGCATTTTTAAAAACTTAATTTTGAAATATTGTAGGGCATTTATTGAACATGCCTTGTCTGGTTCATGATCATTAAAATATGCTCCTTGGGAAATAAGGTTTATGTCGTTATGCAGTGTATTTCAAGTAGGTTCTTATAAAAAGTTACTTGGGTCTTTAGAAAGTCCTTAATTTTTGTTCTGGAAAAAGAGTGCGAACCCTGACTTTGAAAAACCTCTACAAGCTCAGAAGGAAAATTTAACCAAACATATCTGGCTACCGTACTTAAATCCCTGGAATCATCAAATTTTAGTTATTTGTTTCTAATCTAAAGTCACATATCTTAAAAAGTATAATTTACTAGCATATAGCCTGTCATATGACGGGATCAGTAAAATTTTTAATTTTCCAAAATTGTTAAGTACCTTATGAGGCAGGTAAAAAAATGGTTTGTTTTTTTGGCTAAAAATTATCTGGTACACGCTGAACAATTTGTTTATCTTTACTTACCGCATGTTAGTTGCCACCTTTAATTTAACTAGTAATATTACTTGATAGGATGGACAGTATTGGTTTTAATATTGACAGTGATTATTTGGCAGTATATATGAATGATTTCCAAAATTTAGCGAATGAATCTCAAACCCTGTGTATGTATAAAAAACACAAAAACTACCAAACTTCTTAATTTTCAAAGATATATAACTTAACCCTTTCGCGACGGGAAGCGCAAACGTGCGGTTTTTCTGAGGCCGGCAGTCACTTTCGCGAGTGTGTATCCTGGACTGGAGGGTTTTTTGCTATTAAGTCTAATTTATGAAATTAACGAAGTAGCAGCACGTTATTTAATAATGCTGCATAAAGTATTTAAACAGAATGGGATTTATATATGTTTATAGATACTTTATTTACTTAAGCTATTTCTTATTTAAATATATACTTTACACTTTACTTTTTTTATTTTTTACTTAGTTTTATTTAATGACTTTTAACATTCAAAACTGAATACTTTGCTATTTAAAATTTTTTTGTATGAAAAATTTTAAAAACAGTTATCTACAAACAATCCTATTTTACAGTCCTTGCTCTCGAAGTAACTCATTTGCCGTTTTGGAGGATTTTTCCGGAATGTGAAAAAACGAAGTATCGTCATCATGTTTGTCAGAAATGTCCTCCTCAACATTAGAATCACTAGATCCATTATGAATAATTAGAATATATTATAGTATCACTATTACTAATATCCTAATCTGTTTCAGAATGGAAATCTGAAAAATTTCGCGTCATTTCAGCTATTTCAATCTCAGTTAAACACTTTCGACACTACGAAAATCTAACAATAAAAAGAGAAAAACAAATCAAGTCTGTCAGATCTATTTCTGTACTAAAAACTGGACTGCAAACCGAAATACACAACGCTTTAGCAAAAATAAAACTCCCCTGCTTATATAAACAAACACCACGTGGGAATTTAAAGAGCTGTCATAAAACATGTCAATCGGAAACATTCCTTTTCCCTCATGTTTATATAATCAAAAACCACTTGTATGTGTATCATACTACTCTCCTATTGAGTACAAGGTCAAATCTACATGTATCTAAATCCATATGGACATACAATGCCATCTTGTGTCAAAACTTATAGTTTTAAAATGTTCCACAACACTGGCACACATATGTGACGGTCGGGGGTGAACGAGAAAACGCTCTGGCACGCCAGTGTGACGGCCGGGAAGTAAACGCGTTTCTTGCTGGCACGTATATGTGACAGTAGGTGCGAAAGGGTTAAACGCTAGATATATATTAGTCCATGAAATAGACTCCTACTCTTTGTTGTCAATACCGGTGATAAAATTTTCATTGCAACAAAAAATAATCGATGATTCAATTTAAAACTATCACATATTTACCTAATCTAATATTTAAGCCAAATATAAAAAAAAATATTTACGTAATATCTAAGTTCAATGATAAAACGTATGAAAATAAGGCATAATTTATAATAATTTAAAATAAGAAATGATTCAATGAGAGGAATGACGTCACAGTGCTAGAAAAATCTTTTTACCTATTTGATGTGTGATAAATTGATAAATTGAATCGGCAATTCTCAATCGGGGAAAATATGAGTTAAAATAATGGCATTAAAAGCTCGAAAAGTGGTGAAGGGGTGGATTTCGAACGTTTTAAAGAAGGCAGTATTTTTCGCCGTGATAGGAAGCCTATTTATACCAATTTATTTTACAATCATATCTATAGTTTAGGAGAAGATAAACATGACTCTCTTTGAATTTTGCTGACTATGGATGCCTCTATCCATTCCGGGTCCAACCGCTTCATAAAATCAAGGACAGACGTACAGATAACTTAGGCTATTTTTATAGAGGGGATTTTTAGCTAAACTTTGTTCATAAAGTAATCAAATACTATATTTACTTCTACTTGGATATGTTTATTAAGGTATGTATTTTTTAAAAGAGATTGAAAAGTAAACCTCAGTATTTGTATAACTTCTTTCATTTATTCAGAAGCATTGTTCGGGTTCACTTAAGAATTGGGTACACTCTGATAGGTGCCAAATCTGGTGGCGATAAAGCGCCAAACCTGGTAACCCAGACTGCTTTCTCCTCTCCTCGCCGTGATATTTTTTCGCTTATGTACAATATAGAAGCCGTTCTTTTTATGTAACCCTTTCGTTTCGTTTCAATGCGCCTAATTTCTATTGGTTCTTTGTTTAAATGCGCGTAATTTCTATTGGTTTAGCTGTTAACGGCACTTTTAACGTAATATTCAAACTGGTTATACTCGTTTTCTGTCATTTTCGCCTGAGGATATTGTTTGATGCACTTCTGTTTGGTTTTTGTGTGTGTGTGTGTGTGAATGAGGGGCTTATCAATAATAAATATGAATGTTCGGTGTGTAAGAATGATATGAATCTGATCTAACGTAAAGATCGACCCGATGGAAGTGCATCCAACGCCTAAAAAGTAAGTGCTTATGTTTTTTAATTTCAAGTGATATTTCATGTTACTTTAATTGTAAACTCTTTCGTGTGGAGTGAAGGAAGGTTTTTATGTGTTTTTTGAACGGTTGCGGATTTAAGCAATTTTTTTTAGATGCAGTTAGTGTATATTTATTTTATTTTTCATATGTATATAAAAAAATATTACATTTTTAATAAATTTTTATACTATTTGTAATAACATTTACGGGGGTCAAGGGGGGCAGAGCCCCCCTTTGTTAAAAACACTTTTGATAAATCAAAAATGTATTTAAAAAATTAAAAAGTACTAACATTTTAATATTGTTTTGAAAATTAAAAAAAATCTTTGCGTATGTTTTATTTTTTTATTTCTAATTTATCTATTTTTAATTGTGTTGTGTGCTTAAAATCAGGAAATATTTTAAGAATATTAAAAAACAAAAATAATCAATTTTTAGTGGTTTAAAATTAACAACCAATTAATATTAAAAAAATAACATGAATAAACAAAATTTGTATTAATATAAATATCATTTTACACAATTTTTAACATTTTTGCCATTAATTGCAAAATTAGTATATTATTTCACAATAAAATAAGTCAGTTAATTTAGTCGTGCCGAAAATCTGTTGCCGTTCAAAACGTCATCATTCCGGTAACTCCGCTCGAAGGAGTTGGCGCGATTGGCGCCAAAAAAAATCGCCAAAAATAGCAGGCTGTACCCAATTCTTAAGTAGTCCCCTCATCTCTCTGAAAGCTGCTGATTACTTTAGATAGTGAACATTTTTCATTGCTGTGACCAGCAACTATGAAAAAGGATATTAGCTAAAGTTTTTTAATAAATTATATCCCCTATATAATAATAGCCTAAGTTGTCTCTCCACGAATTTCTGAAGCGGTTGTACCTGGAATGGATACAGGCATCCATATTGGATTTTTCATGAGTTAGGGTTAGCAAAATTGAAAGCGAGTTCGAAATCCATTCCATCCCCTCTTTTCGAGCGTTTAATGCTATTATTTTGAGCCTTATCCTTCCTCTTTTTCTATACGAAATCCATTCTTGATAGGATGGCAAAGACGGAGAGTAATATTTAAATTTCTGGAATATTTCTACTTGAACCTTCATATACTCTAATTAGTTCGCATACAACGTGCAGGTGTACTTCTCAGGTTGATGGTTCTATCCCCTACGCAGCCGATTTTTTTTAATGTCTAATAAATTTAATGTTTTCTGTTTTTTCTTTTAAATTCTTATTCCAAAAGTTGTTTTATTATTTTTAAAATAAGTTTTTACTATTTCTCAACTTTTTATAATTTTTATTTTATTAAATTCACATATTTCTTTACGGATGTCCCTGATCACATAAACATTTCATGTTGTGTATCCTTAAACTTTCTTCTCGTAATGTAATAATAGCCTAAGTTATTTGTACGTCTGTCCTCGAAGTTATGACGCTGTTGGACCTGGAATGGATAGAGTATCCATATTGGATTTTTGATGAGTCGGTGTTTGCAAAATTCAAAGCGAGTCAAGTTTATCTTTTCCTAAACTATAGATCCTATTCTGAAGTAAATTGGTATGAATAAGCTTCGTATCACGGTGAAAAATACTGTCCTCTTTAAAACGTTCGAAATCCACTTCGTCCCCTTTTCGATCGTTTAATGCCATTATATCAAGCTCCATTTTAAGAGCAATCGATTCAATTTATCACGTAATAAATAGGTAAAAATAACAATTTTTTTCTAGCATTGTGACGTCATTCCTTTAATTATCTCATTTAATCATTTCTTATTTTAAATTATTTAAATATTGTCTGCATTATTTTCATACGTTTTATCACTAAACTTAGATATTACGTCAATAATTTTCTTTTTTATTTGACTTAAATAATAGATTAAGTACATAAGTGATAATTTTAATTGATTATTTTTGTTGAAAGGTAATTCTCAACCAAAAAAACAAACCATTTTTTTTTTAACCTGCCTCATAGGGTTCTTTACAATTCTGGAAAATTAAAAATTTTACTGATCCCGTCGTATGAGGGGCTATATGCTAGTGTACATATATTTGTATAAAGCAGGAGTGTCGAAAAATCCCTACAAAATTTTACATAAACAAGCTTTGGCAAGCGACATTTCAGACGTTTAATTGTTTGTATAAAAATTATATAGTCGAACTCGCTTATAACGAGAACTCATTTAACGAGGGAAGCGAGAATATTTGGTTAGATCAATGTTAAGTCTATGGAACAGAAGTCGTTTTTAACGAGCAACACCTGATTTTAGCGAGCAATATTTTTTTGACTTGCATTCTTTTTTCTCATTTTTCTAGTCTTCTTGTCTTATCTTTTTTTTTTCTTCTCCGTGGTTTAATACTTTAGTAGGAAAAATTACTCCAGCATTCCAATGTCAATAGGAAGTGTGAGAGTGCCTTATGACCAACTTTTTTTATATATAGTTTGTTCCTTTTCTACATATCGCTATTTTACTGTCAGAACAAATATCTAGAGTCACAGGTGTACCCAGAGGGGTTTGCAAAGGGACGTACGTGTGACAGTGCTATGTTTAGGTTTGCGAAACTGATTTGCTCGCCGCACTCACACGTTGTGGGTTGAATGCCCAAGTTTTTTTCGCAACTCCAGGAAGCGTGTGGTGTGGCCAAAGAAAATAAGTGCACTTAGACTTCACCAAGTTTTGGAGAATTGTGATTGGTCTCTAGGAGGCGATTCAGGACCATCCTTGGAGTACTAGTCCTTCTGGGCAGAGCCTTGGAAAAGGACAATGGAACAATGAACAGGATAATGAAAAAAGGTGTAGGGTTGCCTGAGTCGATAGAAGGAAGGAAAAAGAATGCAGCATTCTCTAGGACATTGGCAATTTTTTTTGGAGGCGTAGCACGTGGAGTGCTCCTTTTGCTTTTTCATTTTAATATATTTTTTTGTCGTTTCTTCTAATTTTGAACATTGTAATATAGAACAGTGGATTATACTAATTAAAAGCAATGAGAAAGAACTTTGGGTTATCAATATTTTCGGAATGACAATGCAATGTACTACACCACAGCAGGAAGGGTTCACAAATCTGGTGTCAATTGAATTTTTACCACCAAATTTTACATCTGTTATCTAGCCTATGGACCAAGGAATCATAAGAAGTTTCAAGTGCCACTTCCATAAGCAACTGATTTTGATGATTTTGGACTGAAGAGAAGTGGAAAAGCATCAAATACCAGTGTCAACGTACTTGAAATGATACGTTTGATGAACAATGCATGGGAAAATGTCACATCAGCATGCATCATCAAGTGTTTTCATAAGGATGGATTGGAGAGTTGTCAAGATGGTCAATCCATTGAGGAAGAATAGGTTGACAGTTTCATACAAACTGCAAATTTGGAAATGATCGAAGAATTTCAAAACTATGTATCCGTCGAAGACGAACTGATGACCTCAGATGTACCGACTACCGAAGATTTTTCTTTCCTTTACGACTGTAGTGCAAATAGAAATTTTTTCTGATGGGGAGGAGGGTTAATTGTCATTAAATTAAGAAAAATATTTAATTAAATTAATTAGTGTAATTAAAATAAGTATTAATTAATTTTTAAGTAACTCAATCCTCTAATCTCCCAAGCCCCCCCCTCTCTTCTGGTTGCACTCCCGCCTTAAGGACCTGTTTAATACGAGCACTTGGATTTAACAAGTAAATGTTACGGTTCCTGTGTGCTCGTTATAAACGAGTACGACTGTAAATTTAAAACGAGACTATATTAGGTATTTTTAAAAAATTGCTTTTATTTAAAAAGAAAAATAAAAATGTACTATATTGTTAACATTTTGTTTATGTGTTTAGTTATGCCACTTGCAAATAGATGGCGATACTAATTTAAAATCTGCCATTTGGGTTCCTAGTATGCTTTTTTGCGATTACTAAATTTATTTTGTTTTCCAATCTAATTTTTTTCTTATTGACATCGTGTTGTCACCAGATTTGAACATCTGAGCCAAATTTCAGATCTCTAGTGAGTGAGGGAGAGAAATTGATTTCAAACTATCATTTGACACACAGGTGATATTAAATAGAATCATTTAGATTAGATTAGATTTAGGGTGGGGCAGCCCACAAGGGCACCAGCAATGCGGCCCAAGGCCTATTGTACTGAAAAGCCCCCCATTCACTGGAGCAAGAAGCTCCAGCACAAGGTTAAGAAACATTAACCATTAGATCTCAGAGAGACCAATAGCTGAGATAAATTTCAGCAGCAATTGAACCGGGAAGTTAATCAACTCCCACGGCTCGATGAAGTGATACCCGAGGAATTCAAATCTCTTGGCGCAGTAGTAGTCACATTCACACAAAACATGTGAAGAACTCTCCTCTGCCATATGGCATCCCCTACATTTCGGGCTATCTATTTAGCCAATAATGTTGAGGTGCCTCTTAAGGCAACAATAGCCAGTCAACAGGCCAAAGGCCAAGAAAACCCTTAGCTCTTTTCTACTGAGCTTAAATAGCTCCTTAGCCCTCATCCAGGGATATCCCTGGTTAAGCTCCTTGGCCTGAATCGTTTAAAATGGCTACTGATCTGTTTGTGTTTTTGCAATCTTGATTTATTCTTTACTAAAATGTCATGGATGTAGTTTTTACTCAGTCCTCCTTTTAATTGTTAGTTCTCTGAAATGCTATTAGAATAATATTGCAGTTCTAATACCTAACGTGCATTTGGATCCTACGTCACGAATAAGAACGTTCATTTTTTAATGATGGCTTTGAAAAGAAAGAATTTATCTGTTGTTGCCAAAAATGAATTGATTGAAAATTTTAAAAAATCTAATCTTTTAAAGGCTGCTTTCGCCAAAGCAAATTCGATTCCCTGGGTGACATTAAACAACATTTTAGCTGCCAAACTTTGGTCCTCAAGTGTTGTAATCGGTGATCAAGAAAGAAAACATCACTGCTCATTCACCTTACCACACTGCCACATTCACCTTATGGGAATGTGGATAACGCTTTTCTGTTACAGATTAAAAATGCACGGTATATGCACAATAGGGTTGTATTGTTCCGCATATAGGGTCTGAGTTTTCTGACCCGCTAAACTGACTATATAACCGATACAGACTGTATAATAATATATATATATATAAAAAACTTAAAATTTTCCAACTTTCTAATGTAAAAGTTTTTATATATTTATTTAGAAGTTACAGGTTATTTGTCTGAGAATATATGATAGATGTCATATTAATCTGGAGATAATTTATAGAAAATATTTATTAGTATTTAAAGTGTCTGACACTATCGACTGTATATATTTGTGTGGTTCCCATAGTCCTTCAAAATCCTTAAGAACTTCATTTTTAAGGGCCCTTAAAACTACTTAATTTTTGCCAAAGGTCCTTAAAAACTCTTTAATTTTTAAATTAGAATGCAATCAATTTCTTCCATGGAAAGATATAAAAGAAAAAGTAGTTTAGTTATAGAACTTGAGTGGAAAAATTTCTGATACAATAAAAGAAACCTGTTGAACTTGAATGAAATTATTTATGTATGTGAACTTATTGGAAAATTGTTTGTAAATAGTAAATAAATACTTGTTAATATTCCTAACATTCTTTTACATTTTCTAGCCAAAAGTGCAGTATTAATAATAAAGAAAATCTTCAAATACATATATGTTGTCAGTATATTATTTTAGTAATTCAAAATTCCTTTCTTTGATATCCTTAAAAAATTATGAAAATACTTTCAGTTTATTAGTACTTTTTATGGTCACGAGCTAGAAAACTTTTTTGACAAATAATCTTTCGCATACTGAAAACTTTTAAAGCATAAAGTCAACTGCCCTTTCCTAATAGCTAACAGTCATGCAGATTTTAATGAAACGAAGCATGGAGGGGGGGGGTTGTAAATATTTCAGTTACATATGGAAGTTTAATTTACTATGGATTGAATGTAATAGAAAAGTCTAAAACTTTCTTCTTTCCCAGGGAACGTCGTGTATAATCAGCTACATATACTGTATATATATATATATATATATATATATATATATATATATATATATATATATATATATATATATATATATATATATTGAACATGCCTTGTCTGGTTCATAATCATTAAAATACGTTCCTCAGGAAATAGGGTTTATGTCGTTATGCTGTGTATATTAAGTAGGCCCTTATAAAAAGTTATTTTTGGTCCTTAGAAAGTCCTTAATTTTTGTATGGAAAAAGAGTGGTAATCCTGGGTAAATCAATGAATACGCTCATTAGAAATTTCCTGTTAGCAGGGCTTTCTGATGACTCGTGCTACTGCGACACACGTGCTTTCGTATAGCAACAATTAACACACACTGTGTTGCCAAATTACATGCCTCAAACCTTTTACAGACATTGGTTACAGTTATAGAAATACCAAAAATATGAATTATTTAATATAAAAAATTATTTAATGTTTAATAATGTTGTAAAAAATTATACTTTATACATACCTTGCTTCCTAAATATTTAATACAATTAAACATACTTTAAAAATAAAATTACATGTTACAAGTATTATTTATCGACACCAACTCAACTGATAGTTTAATATTAGTGGCTTGACATGAGCTGCCATCTAGTGGCTAAGAATTCTACTAACTCAAATTTGCAATTTATTTTAATATTAAGTTAGATTCTTTTATCTCCTACAGGCAGTGGCGTTTGCCAGGGTGTGCATTGCACACCCTGGCAAAATCATGAGGGACAATTTTCTGCACCTATGTCTACCTATCTTTATAAGGTAATATAATAAATATTATTTATAATATATTAAAATATGTTGATTTGCTTGCTTGTATTCCATCAGTGCGTGCAGTACTAGGTGCTGCACCATGTAGAGCTTTCAAAAGCAAACGAACATATGAAGTTTTGATGTGTACTCACCGCGCATTAATAGAAAATCACGCTTTATAAGTATGGACTGCTGGAGAGGCACAGTATACTATAGCACTGAGGCAAGTGCAGCTATTTTTTCCCGCACTTGGCATTCAGAATCGTCCGAAGGTACGGTTTATTAAACGTTATATTAGAGCGGGGACTTACGGGCTGAAGCGATTTTGGTTTTTTAACTGAGAAACTGGCCATACGATTTTGCAGACGATTAATGTTTAAATTTATATATTGTATGATTTTGTTTTCATGAAAATATAAAAGTATTTTATCAATATAAAGTGAAATGTTTTAGTGTGATAAAGTAATTTCGGTGATGTATTATTATTTAAAAAAAAAAATAATTCGCTGAAAAACAATGTTGTTTTGTTTTAAAGAAACGAATTTTAACAGAACAGTCCAAATTTTGCCATTCATTGTGTCTTACAGACAGTATATAAGTTATATTAAGTAACACCATATCCCTGGTTTTGTTTTTAAAAATTGTCAAGATGTTTTTCGCAGAATATATGATTTCGAAATGTTAAAAATAATTAATAAACATAAGTTAATCGACTGACCGAACGAGAAACAGTTTGTTCTATCGTGCCAGCGTGCAGTGAAATCCTCTGCACTTTCGATTTGTCGGCACCAATGAGCATTCGGATGAGGCACCGAATTGGCGGGAGCCGTGTGGTGCTACGTTTGCTGAACGTATTAAGTGTTTTGCGGAAGCCCGAAGCATTGCTTATTCGACGCCGATATGACACCATACAACAAAAGACATTAATTTTTGCTTCAGTGATAGTAGAATTCTTATAAGTTTAGCTGTTTTTATAGTTTTAACTTGACTACTCGTAGGTAAATATTTTATTTATTGTAATCTTTAAATTTATATTCATAATAAATAACCCGTTTCAGAATGGAGAACTCAGATGTCTCAATAATTAAAGATTTATTGGAAAATCCATGTTCTCTGCACACCCTGCATGAAAACCTACCGTACGCCACTGGCATATACATATATACATACATTTTCATAATCATTTTATATATGCATATATATAAATACTTACAACTTCCCTGACATTGTACCTTTGTAGTGGCAACCTGGTTCGTTCTTTAATCTCCATTGGTGCACGTGACCAATTGGAACGTTTTTGGAATTATTTGTCATCTAGAGAGTTATTTCGCGTTACTCTAAGTGCTGGTTTGGTTGGAGTGCCCGAGAGGTCAGGTTGTACCATTTTTTTAAAAATCTTTTTAGGTATTTTGTGCATTATGGGTTAGAAATCATAATTTTTCAATGTTTCATAATTTCTTGTGTGTTTCAAAATGTGTGTATGTTTTATTTTATAATTGTTGTAACATTATGAGGGGGGGTTTCCCCCTCCCCCTCAAAAATAAAAAAATTTAATATATTTGGTAATTAATTTCTTTTTTTTTAATGTTTCTTAAAATTTGTGTATTTTGTTTAATATTTGTTGTAACAATGTAGAGGGTTTCCCCTCCTCAAAATTAAAAAAAAATTATGTTTTTTAAATAATTTTTCAGTGTTTCATAATTTTTTTTAATGTTTCTCAAAATGTAATTTTTTTATATTTGTTCTAACAATATGAGGGGTTGAGGAAGGGGGGATTCACCATTAAAAATAAAAAAAAATTTAAGATTTTAATCTTTCAGAAAATGCCATTCTTGCCGCCATTTTTTTTTCAGGGTTTCTTAAAAGCCATGTGGTGGCGTCCATGTTTTTTTCTTGGTGATCTTTCAGAAAGCGCCATCTTCTGACGCCGTTTTTGTTTGGCGACTTTAAAAAATGGAGTTTTTTGCCAAGACCCGCCAAGAAAAAAACATGGCGGCCGGGAGAGAACGTAGGTATCACATCTGTTCCGTTCCCTTCCCGTTGTACCTAATGGAGATTTACTAGTGTATGTGTCTATTCTTAATACACATACCTAAGAAATCTCTTTTTGGTTGTTTAACTCACCCTGTAACCCACAGATTAATGTCACCAGTGGATCGGGACAGCCCATTTCGGTGCTAAAGTTCCAGGAGAAAATTGCTTGGTTCTCTGGCGCCATCTATTCACTGATATATTAACTAAAACTATCCAAGTAATTTTGCACGATCTTAGGCAGTTTTTGTATTATTTTATTGACATTTTTGACAACATTATAAGTTAATTTTTTATTGTCTCCTTTTTATTTTTTGTTATTTGAATTTTAAATTTTTTTTGATTTTCGTTTTTGTTAGTTTTCATCGTTTTAGGTTTATAAAATTAATTTTTGCTCAGAAATGAGCTTGAGAATGCTATTGTTTTTAATATTTTACTACATTTTGAAAAAAAATTATTATATTTTCTTATTTATATTTATTATTATTATAATCTATTTTTATATTTTATAATATTTTATTTTATTTCTTCTAAGATTTTATATACGTTTTTGACATTCTTAAAAATTAATTTTTATTTTTAACTGTCAATTTTTTTATTATATTTATTTTTATTAATTCAAGTTTTTAAAATCCATTTTTGTCATTTTAAACTTTATACCTCAAGCTGTCTATAACGGGCAGTAAACAGTCTGATTTTTAAAGATAAAAACAATGTTCTGAATAAATGTTATACTATATAATAATTTAGAAACTTACATTTTTCTATCAAAGAATATTCATAAGTTTAAATTTTACTATATCCCTCGAAAGTATACAGTAATATTCAATTATTATTTTACTTCTTGAATATTCTTTGATAGAAAATTATAAGTTTCTACATTACTCTATTGAATGATATTTCAATAAGTCACTTTTTCATGATTAATAGAGGCTATTTACTGCCCATTAAAATAAATTGAGAACAAACATTATTGTCTAAAAGAATGCAATGTGATTGCCTATTTTTTTTACCAGTTATTGTTAATGATTTTAAAAAGTAAAAGACCATACAAATAAAAACAAATAAATCTTATTTATTATAGCGGCCGTTTCCAAGTTTAGAGGCCCCCCGGAAACCAGTTCAGTGGGGAAGCCAAGCGTGGGAGATATCGAACAAAATCTAGAACCCTATTTTCTGGCAAACCTTGCTCTTCTTTTCGGACTCTTCCCCCCCCCTAAAAGAGGTGGGGGTGTCAATCGGCACCTTTATTTTAGGGTATTGGGTTGACACGTGATTTGAATATATGACCCTTATTGGTTCCTGTAACTAACAATACTCAAAGACCGCTGAATTTGGATATCCTAGCGTCCATTTCAAGTCTTTGTCCATTTCGGCCGTGCTCTGGAGTGTTGTCCACTTTACCTGAGCTCTTGTGGTATTTTTTTTCGTTTTTTAAATTTAACACCGCAGCTCACACCAATACAATTGAGGGCTTGTGGAGCTCCATTAAGAGATCCCTCCGCACAGTTCGCGAGTGTGAAAATCAATTAGATTCGTACCTTTGGGAATTTATGTGAAGGAAAATGAAAGAAAATCCGCAAGATGCTTTTCAGGATTCTTTAAATCAGATCAAACGTGTATATCCACCAACAACTCAGGATACTTAAATTAGGTTAGCGCTTTATTTATTTTATATTTTATGTTTAATTTTCGAAGGGTAGCAAGTGATGTCATATTTCACATTTATATTTTTTATTTACTGCTTTTTGAACTTTATTCAAAATTGTGTCTTAATTTAATACAAAATGAAGAAGAAATATTTTTAAACTGTATTATTTTATAGTGTACTACATTGTTAAAAGTGATACGCTAAGTAATAAAAGTAATTTTATTACGACCGTCTAGCTTTACCTCACTTAGAAAAGAAAAATCATTTCACTCCCTTACTATCTTCAGAATTTTAAGCTAAAAATTTATTATTTATTTAAAACATTTACTCCGTTCTTATATTTCCATTTTAAGCTAATAATTTCTAGAAGTAATTTGTACCGTACTTTATTACTTTTTAATCTTTTGATAGTTTTAAAATAATTTCATTCAATAGCAACCGTATTTTATAAATATAACTAAATATTTTATAAGCATAATTGCCTAAATATAACCAACTAATGCTTATATTTTGCTTAATTAGCACTTATTGCAAAAATTCTGCACTGTTTAGGTCAATAAACAGTACAAAAGCTCCTTTAAATGCATTAAAAACTCAAATTTAAATTTGTATTCATCTTAACAAAATTTTAAACCTTTTTTTATTCAAAATAGGCTTTGAAATGGGGTATAAACTTAATACACAAATTGTAAACATCACTTGGCGACCATTTGGCGATCACCTGTACAAAAATAGAGCCAAAAACATGGCGGCGGGGCCTCCGGAACTTGGAATTTACCATTATAGCTGTAATATGTGTGATGGAAATCTGTATTGACTGATGAAATTTCTGTTGAATTCACCTTCTATTGTGTAACACGGTGTATTAAGAATCCTGACACGAGTTCAAGTTTACTTCGATAGTTTTAGTTATTATATTAGAGAATAGATGGCGCCACAGAACCAAGTAAATCTCTCCTGAAAGTAGCACCAAAATTGGCTATCCCGATCCACTCGTGAAATTTCCACTTTCAATTATTGTGATTCACACAAATAAAAGGCATATGGAAAAAAATCTTTCATTGTAAAAGTTAAATTTAAACTATTTTACTTAATGATAATATTTTAATAAAATTAAAAAAAATTAAGAAAGTGAAAATCTGGAAGAATTTAATATTTAACAACAGTAAGAATAAAATGTAAACATTACATTACTAAGTACAGATATAATGATACAATCAAATTATTCAAACCCATATTTAAATAAAAAAGATTTTAAAATTCAGATTCCTTAAAATGCGGGGTTTTATTTTAATTTGGTTAGTTGCGATCTGTGTTAAAATTTTATTCTTTAGTTATGGCGCCATCTGGCGACCAGAAAATGAAACACTGATGGAGACTACAGCAAAGTGTCACCGTGTTATAACGAGTTGGCCCACCTTTGGCGTGCAACACAGCTTCAACCCGACTTGACATAGATGCGACAAGTCCTTGGTAGATGGCCGGAGACAGATTGTACTAGATGCTGAAGAAACGGTGAAACAAATCCGGAATATTGCGAATGGGGGTGGGGGTCTTTGAACTCTCAGCTGACGTCCCATCACATCCCAAATGGGTTCTATCGGATTGAGATCGATGTTATCTTAGGTGGAACACACCGAATTAAAAACTATGCTGAAGTTTTATTGTGTCAGTGACCAAAATTCTTATGATTTTTTTAATTGGCGTTGATTTATTCCGGTTATAAATAAAAAAATAGACATTATTGATTTAATGTTTAATACACATAAAGCTCGTCATAGTCTTACAAGATCACATAAGGAAATGTATTCTAAAAGTATAAAAAAAATTTTTATTGAGAATTATTTATTTATTACGAAAGAAACGATATTTCAGTTTGTGAATTAGAGATATATCTGTTACAGCAAACGATACTCAAATAGAGATTGATACCATGAGAAGTTCACAGTTCTCAGAGAGTGCACATAATGTCACAACGAGGGGGCGTTCCTAAACAATCGACCTAACATTACCTCATATTTCATGGGGGAAAGCACTGTCAGAAATGTACAAAACATTTTTTAACGTTTTTGGAGGTCGAAAATTGTCTGTGAGTGGCGAAATTGTACGTGCAACGCTTAGAGGGTTAATCGGTGGACATTAACTGGAATTCGGCACCCTGTTCCTGGAAACACTCCAACACAATTTTAGCCTTATGACACGGGACATTGTCCTGTTGGAACATTCCATTTCCATCTAGAAAAAAGGAGGACATGTAAGGGTGCAACTGGTCCGCAGTGATGTTCAGATACCCTGTAGCATTCAGGGTCTGCTCTAGAACAACAACGGGTTCACAAGAGAATGTCCCCCAAAGCATAATATCGCCACCACCTGTCTGTGTATGACCTACTGTACACTGAGGGAAGAACTGTTCGCCTAGAAGACGTCGAATTCTGAAACGGTCATCGGCGTGATGAATGAGAAACCGTGAATCGTTTGAAAAGGCAACTCTCTCCCACACATCCATGGACCAGTCGCAAAGTTAACGGGCAGGCGCAGTTGTTGATGACTGTTGGCCAGCAAAGGCACACGAGTGGGACGTTTGCTGCGTAGCCCCCTATCCAACAGTGTGTTCCGATACTATTCTACTTGGACCTGCATTGTATTGGGTTGTAAGCTGAGATACTGTCTGGCTCCGGTTTGGCTTCACCGTGCGATTCATTTTTCTTAGACAGCGTGTGGACGTCCAAAGGCCTGTCGTCTACTGCATTCATAACCTTTGCATAAGTACTAACAACTGTAGATCGCGAACATCACACGAGCCGTGCACTTTCGGAAATACTTGTTCCGAGCCGTTACAACCTACCCTCTATCACAATCGAATAGATTCGAAGCCTTTCCCATCACACACAGCAGAAACTGAAAGATTCTTCAGACTCTCAAGCAGCAGTTCAATAAAACTTCCACGTCATCCAGGCGAGTTCATTGCAAAATGTAGGGGTAGTCATAAAGTTTTGGCTCTATATATCCAATTAATGCATTTTTTCATATGTATCATTGTGTCCGAAGTGCGGTTTCCGAAACGGGGTTTTCTTTTCTTAGGAAAGGAAGAGTTTCAAATGACAACTTATTAGTTTTTCAATCAGTTGTAGGGAAATGGCATCTCATACCACATGTAGTCGTAAGTCAGGAATTCTTTCGTTATTTTTGGCCTAGGACGCACCGTTTTCGAGATATTTGCGATTTTATGTTTTTTCATATGTATAAATTCCGGAACTGCGATTACCGAAACGGGGTTGTCTTTTGGTAATAAGGGGGATTTACAAAGCACCCCCTATGTGCTTTTCAATGGGGTGTAGGGAAAGGGCAACACATACCACATGTAGTCGTAAGTCAGGAATTTTTTCGTTATTTTTGGCATAGGACGCACCGTTTTCGAGATATTTGCGTTTTTATGTGTTTTCATATGCATCCATTCCGGAACTGTTATTTCCGAAACGGGGTTGTCTTTTGGTAATAAGGGGGATTTACAAAGCACCCCCTATGTGCTTTTCAATGGGGTGTAGGGAAAGGGCAACACATACCACATGTAGTCGTAAGTCAGGAATTCTTTCGTTATTTTTGGGCTAGGACGCACCGTTTTCGAGATATTTGCGTTTTTATGTGTTTTCATATGCATCCATTCCGGAACTGTTATTTCCGAAACGGGGTTGTCTTTTGGTAATAAGGGGGATTTACAAAGCACCCCCTATGTGCTTTTCAATGGGGTGTAGGGAAAGGGCAACACATACCACATGTAGTCGTAAGTCAGGAATTTTTTCGTTATTTTTGGCATAGGACGCACCGTTTTCGAGATATTTGCGTTTTTATGTGTTTTGATATGCATCCATTCCGGAACTGTTATTTCCGAAACGGGGTTGTCTTTTGGTAATAAGGGGGATTTACAAAGCACCCCCTATGTGCTTTTCAATGGGGTGTAGGGAAAGGGCAACACATACCACATGTAGTCGTAAGTCAGGAATTTTTTCGTTATTTTTGGCATTGGACGCACCGTTTTCGAGATATTTGCGTTTTTATGTGTTTTCATATGCATCCATTCCGGAACTGTTATTTCCGAAACGGGGTTGTCTTTTGGTAATAAGGGGGATTTACAAAGCACCCCCTATGTGCTTTTCAATGGGGTGTAGGGAAAGGGCAACACATACCACATGTAGTCGTAAGTCAGGAATTTTTTCGTTATTTTTGGCATTGGACGCACCGTTTTCGAGATATTTGCGTTTTTATGTGTTTTGATATGCATCCATTCCGGAACTGTTATTTCCGAAACGGGGTTGTCTTTTGGTAATAAGGGGGATTTACAAAGCACCCCCTATGTGCTTTTCAATGGGGTGTAGGGAAAGGGCAACACATACCACATGTAGTCGTAAGTCAGGAATTTTTTCGTTATTTTTGGCATAGGACGCACCGTTTTCGAGATATTTGCGTTTTTATGTGTTTTGATATGCATCCATTCCGGAACTGTTATTTCCGAAACGGGGTTGTCTTTTGGTAATAAGGGGGATTTACAAAGCACCCCCTATGTGCTTTTCAATGGGGTGTAGGGAAAGGGCAACACATACCACATGTAGTCGTAAGTCAGGAATTTTTTTGTTACTTTTTGCATAGGACGCACCGTTTTCGAGATATTTGCGTTTTTATGTGTTTTGATATGCATCCATTCCGGAACTGTTATTTCCGAAACGGGGTTGTCTTTTGGTAATAAGGGGGATTTACAAAGCACCCCCTATGTGCTTTTCAATGGGGTGTAGGGAAAGGGCAACACATACCACATGTAGTCGTAAGTCAGGAATTTTTTCGTTATTTTTGGCATAGGACGCACCGTTTTCGAGATATTTGCGTTTTTATGTGTTTTGATATGCATCCATTCCGGAACTGTTATTTCCGAAACGGGGTTGTCTTTTGGTAATAAGGGGGATTTACAAAGCACCCCCTATGTGCTTTTCAATGGGGTGTAGGGAAAGGGCAACACATACCACATGTAGTCGTAAGTCAGGAATTTTTTCGTTATTTTTAGCATAGGACGCACCGTTTTCGAGATATTTGCGTTTTTATGTGTTTTGATATGCATCCATTCCGGAACTGTTATTTCCGAAACGGGGTTGTCTTTTGGTAATAAGGGGGATTTACAAAGCACCCCCTATGTGCTTTTCAATGGGGTGTAGGGAAAGGGCAACACATACCACATGTAGTCGTAAGTCAGGAATTTTTTCGTTATTTTTGGGCTAGGACGCACCGTTTTCGAGATATTTGCGTTTTTATGTGTTTTGATATGCATCCATTCCGGAACTGTTATTTCCGAAACGGGGTTGTCTTTTGGTAATAAGGGGGATTTACAAAGCACCCCCTATGTGCTTTTCAATGGGGTGTAGGGAAAGGGCAACACATACCACATGTAGTCGTAAGTCAGGAATTTTTTCGTTATTTTTGGGCTAGGACGCACCGTTTTCGAGATATTTGCGTTTTTATGTGTTTTGATATGCATCCATTCCGGAACTGTTATTTCCGAAACGGGGTTGTCTTTTGGTAATAAGGGGGATTTACAAAGCACCCCCTATGTGCTTTTCAATGGGGTGTAGGGAAAGGGCAACACATACCACATGTAGTCGTAAGTCAGGAATTTTTTCGTTATTTTTGGCATAGGACGCACCGTTTTCGAGATATTTGCGTTTTTATGTGTTTTGATATGCATCCATTCCGGAACTGTTATTTCCGAAACGGGGTTGTCTTTTGGTAATAAGGGGGATTTACAAAGCACCCCCTATGTGCTTTTCAATGGGGTGTAGGGAAAGGGCAACACATACCACATGTAGTCGTAAGTCAGGAATTTTTTCGTTATTTTTGGCATTGGACGCACCGTTTTCGAGATATTTGCGTTTTTATGTGTTTTGATATGCATCCATTCCGGAACTGTTATTTCCGAAACGGGGTTGTCTTTTGGTAATAAGGGGGATTTACAAAGCACCCCCTATGTGCTTTTCAATGGGGTGTAGGGAAAGGGCAACACATACCACATGTAGTCGTAAGTCAGGAATTTTTTCGTTATTTTTGGCATTGGACGCACCGTTTTCGAGATATTTGCGTTTTTATGTGTTTTGATATGCATCCATTCCGGAACTGTTATTTCCGAAACGGGGTTGTCTTTTGGTAATAAGGGGGATTTACAAAGCACCCCCTATGTGCTTTTCAATGGGGTGTAGGGAAAGGGCAACACATACCACATGTAGTCGTAAGTCAGGAATTTTTTCGTTATTTTTGGCATTGGACGCACCGTTTTCGAGATATTTGCGTTTTTATGTGTTTTGATATGCATCCATTCCGGAACTGTTATTTTCCGAAACGGGGTTGTCTTTTGGTAATAAGGGGGGATTTACAAAGCACCCCCTATGTGCTTTTCAATGGGGTGTAGGGAAAGGGCAACACATACCACATGTAGTCGTAAGTCAGGAATTTTTTCGTTATTTTTGGCATAGGACGCACCGTTTTCGAGATATTTGCGTTTTTATGTGTTTTGATATGCATCCATTCCGGAACTGTTATTTCCGAAACGGGGTTGTCTTTTGGTAATAAGGGGGATTTACAAAGCACCCCCTATGTGCTTTTCAATGGGGTGTAGGGAAAGGGCAACACATACCACATGTAGTCGTAAGTCAGGAATTTTTTCGTTATTTTTGGGCTAGGACGCACCGTTTTCGAGATATTTGCGTTTTTATGTGTTTTGATATGCATCCATTCCGGAACTGTTATTTCCGAAACGGGGTTGTCTTTTGGTAATAAGGGGGATTTACAAAGCACCCCCTATGTGCTTTTCAATGGGGTGTAGGGAAAGGGCAACACATACCACATGTAGTCGTAAGTCAGGAATTTTTTCGTTATTTTTGGCATAGGACGCACCGTTTTCGAGATATTTGCGTTTTTATGTGTTTTGATATGCATCCATTCCGGAACTGTTATTTCCGAAACGGGGTTGTCTTTTGGTAATAAGGGGGATTTACAAAGCACCCCCTATGTGCTTTTCAATGGGGTGTGTGGAAGGGGCACCTCAATCCACATGTAGTCGTAAGTCAGGAATTTTTTCGTTATTTTTGGGCTAGGACGCACCGTTTTCGAGATATTTGCGTTTTTATGTGTTTTGATATGCATCCATTCCGGAACTGTTATTTCCGAAACGGGGTTGTCTTTTGGTAATAAGGGGGATTTACAAAGCACCCCCTATGTGCTTTTCAATGGGGTGTAGGGAAAGGGCAACACATACCACATGTAGTCGTAAGTCAGGAATTTTTTCGTTATTTTTTGGCATAGGACGCACCGTTTTCGAGATATTTGCGTTTTTATGTGTTTTGATATGCATCCATTCCGGAACTGTTATTTCCGAAACGGGGTTGTCTTTTGGTAATAAGGGGGATTTACAAAGCACCCCCTATGTGCTTTTCAATGGGGTGTAGGGAAAAGGGCAACACATACCACATGTAGTCGTAAGTCAGGAATTTTTTCGTTATTTTTGGGCTAGGACGCACCGTTTTCGAGATATTTGCGTTTTTATGTGTTTTGATATGCATCCATTCCGGAACTGTTATTTCCGAAACGGGGTTGTCTTTTGGTAATAAGGGGGATTTACAAAGCACCCCCTATGTGCTTTTCAATGGGGTGTAGGGAAAGGGCAACACATACCACATGTAGTCGTAAGTCAGGAATTTTTTCGTTATTTTTGGGCTAGGACGCACCGTTTTCGAGATATTTGCGTTTTTATGTGTTTTGATATGCATCCATTCCGGAACTGTTATTTCCGAAACGGGGTTGTCTTTTGGTAATAAGGGGGATTTACAAAGCACCCCCTATGTGCTTTTCAATGGGGTGTAGGGAAAGGGCAACACATACCACATGTAGTCGTAAGTCAGGAATTTTTTCGTTATTTTTGGGCTAGGACGCACCGTTTTCGAGATATTTGCGTTTTTATGTGTTTTCATATGCATCCATTCCGGAACTGTTATTTCCGAAACGGGGTTGTCTTTTGGTAATAAGGGGGATTTACAAAGCACCCCCTATGTGCTTTTCAATGGGGTGTAGGGAAAGGGCAACACATACCACATGTAGTCGTAAGTCAGGAATTTTTTCGTTATTTTTGGGCTAGGACGCACCGTTTTTGAGATATTTGCGTTTTTATGTTTTTTCATATGCATCCATTCCGGAACTGTTATTTCCGAAACGGGGTTGTCTTTTGGTAATAAGGGGGATTTACAAAGCACCCCCTATGTGCTTTTCAATGGGGTGTAGGGAAAGGGCAACACATACCACATGTAGTCGTAAGTCAGGAATTTTTTCGTTATTTTTGGGCTAGGACGCACCGTTTTCGAGATATTTGCGTTTTTATGTGTTTTGATATGCATCCATTCCGGAACTGTTATTTCCGAAACGGGGTTGTCTTTTGGTAATAAGGGGGATTTACAAAGCACCCCCTATGTGCTTTTCAATGGGGTGTAGGGAAAGGGCAACACATACCACATGTAGTCGTAAGTCAGGAATTTTTTCGTTATTTTTGGCATTGGACGCACCGTTTTCGAGATATTTGCGTTTTTATGTGTTTTCATATGCATCCATTCCGGAACTGTTATTTCCGAAACGGGGTTGTCTTTTGGTAATAAGGGGGATTTACAAAGCACCCCCTATGTGCTTTTCAATGGGGTGTAGGGAAAGGGCAACACATACCACATGTAGTCGTAAGTCAGGAATTTTTTCGTTATTTTTGGGCTAGGACGCACCGTTTTCGAGATATTTGCGTTTTTATGTGTTTTGATATGCATCCATTCCGGAACTGTTATTTCCGAAACGGGGTTGTCTTTTGGTAATAAGGGGGATTTACAAAGCACCCCTATGTGCTTTTCAATGGGGTGTAGGGAAAGGGCAACACATACCACATGTAGTCGTAAGTCAGGAATTTTTTCGTTATTTTTGGGCTAGGACGCACCGTTTTCGAGATATTTGCGTTTTTATGTGTTTTCATATGCATCCATTCCGGAACTGTTATTTCCGAAACGGGGTTGTCTTTTGGTAATAAGGGGGATTTACAAAGCACCCCCTATGTGCTTTTCAATGGGGTGTAGGGAAAGGGCAACACATACCACATGTAGTCGTAAGTCAGGAATTTTTTCGTTATTTTTGGGCTAGGACGCACCGTTTTCGAGATATTTGCGTTTTTATGTGTTTCATATGCATCCATTCCGGAACTGTTATTTCCGAAACGGGGTTGTCTTTTGGTAATAAGGGGGATTTACAAAGCACCCCCTATGTGCTTTTCAATGGGGTGTAGGGAAAGGGCAACACATAACATGTAGTCGTAAGTCAGGAATTTTTTCGTTATTTTTGGCTAGGACGCACCGTTTTCGAGATATTTGCGTTTTTATGTGTTTTGATATGCATCCATTCCGGAACTGTTATTTCCGAAACGGGGTTGTCTTTTGGTAATAAGGGGGATTTACAAAGCACCCCCTATGTGCTTTTCAATGGGGTGTAGGGAAAGGGCAACACATACCACATGTAGTCGTAAGTCAGGAATTTTTTCGTTATTTTTGGGCTAGGACGCACCGTTTTCGAGATATTTGCGTTTTTATGTGTTTTGATATGCATCCATTCCGGAACTGTTATTTCCGAAACGGGGTTGTCTTTTGGTAATAAGGGGGATTTACAAAGCACCCCCTATGTGCTTTTCAATGGGGTGTAGGGAAAGGGCAACACATACCACATGTAGTCGTAAGTCAGGAATTTTTTCGTTATTTTTGGGCTAGGACGCACCGTTTTCGAGATATTTGCGTTTTTATGTGTTTTCATATGCATCCATTCCGGAACTGTTATTTCCGAAACGGGGTTGTCTTTTGGTAATAAGGGGGATTTACAAAGCACCCCCTATGTGCTTTTCAATGGGGTGTAGGGAAAGGGCAACACATACCACATGTAGTCGTAAGTCAGGAATTTTTTCGTTATTTTTGGGCTAGGACGCACCGTTTTCGAGATATTTGCGTTTTTATGTGTTTTATATGCATCCATTCCGGAACTGTTATTTCCGAAACGGGGTTGTCTTTTGGTAATAAGGGGGATTTACAAAGCACCCCCTATGTGCTTTTCAATGGGGTGTAGGGAAAGGGCAACACATACCATGTAGTCGTAAGTCAGGAATTTTTTCGTTATTTTTGGGCTAGGACGCACCGTTTTCGAGATATTTGCGTTTTTATGTGTTTTGATATGCATCCATTCCGGAACTGTTATTTCCGAAACGGGGTTGTCTTTTGGTAATAAGGGGGATTTACAAAGCACCCCCTATGTGCTTTTCAATGGGGTGTAGGGAAAGGGCAACACATACCACATGTAGTCGTAAGTCAGGAATTTTTTCGTTATTTTTGGGCTAGGACGCACCGTTTTCGAGATATTTGCGTTTTTTATGTGTTTTGATATGCATCCATTCCGGAACTGTTATTTCCGAAACGGGGTTGTCTTTTGGTAATAAGGGGGATTTACAAAGCACCCCCTATGTGCTTTTCAATGGGGTGTAGGGAAAGGGCAACACATACCACATGTAGTCGTAAGTCAGGAATTTTTTCGTTATTTTTGGGCTAGGACGCACCGTTTTCGAGATATTTGCGTTTTTATGTGTTTTCATATGCATCCATTCCGGAACTGTTATTTCCGAAACGGGGTTGTCTTTTGGTAATAAGGGGGATTTACAAAGCACCCCCTATGTGCTTTTCAATGGGGTGTAGGGAAAGGGCAACACATACCACATGTAGTCGTAAGTCAGGAATTTTTTTCGTTATTTTTGGCTAGGACGCACCGTTTTCGAGATATTTGCGTTTTTATGTGTTTTGATATGCATCCATTCCGGAACTGTTATTTCCGAAACGGGGTTGTCTTTTGGTAATAAGGGGGATTTACAAAGCACCCCCTATGTGCTTTTCAATGGGGTGTAGGGAAAGGGCAACACATACCACATGTAGTCGTAAGTCAGGAATTTTTTCGTTATTTTTGGGCTAGGACGCACCGTTTTCGAGATATTTGCGTTTTTATGTGTTTTTCATATGCATCCATTCCGGAACTGTTATTTCCGAAACGGGGTTGTCTTTTGGTAATAAGGGGGATTTACAAAGCACCCCCTATGTGCTTTTCAATGGGGTGTAGGGAAAGGGCAACACATACCACATGTAGTCGTAAGTCAGGAATTTTTTCGTTATTTTTGGCATAGGACGCACCGTTTTCGAGATATTTGCGTTTTTATGTGTTTTGATATGCATCCATTCCGGAACTGTTATTTCCGAAACGGGGTTGTCTTTTGGTAATAAGGGGGATTTACAAAGCACCCCCGATGTGCTTTTCAATGGGGTGTAGGGAAAGGGCAACACATACCACATGTAGCCGTAAGTCAGGAATTTTTTCGTTATTTTTGGCATTGGACGCACCGTTTTCGAGATATTTGCGTTTTTATGTGTTTTCATATGCATCCATTCCGGAACTGTTATTTCCGAAACGGGGTTGTCTTTTGGTAATAAGGGGGATTTACAAAGCACCCCCTATGTGCTTTTCAATGGGGTGTAGGGAAAGGGCAACACATACCACATGTAGTCGTAAGTCAGGAATTTTTTCGTTATTTTTGGCATAGGACGCACCGTTTTCGAGATATTTGCGTTTTATGTGTTTTGATATGCATCCATTCCGGAACTGTTATTTCCGAAACGGGGTTGTCTTTTGGTAATAAGGGGGATTTACAAAGCACCCCCTATGTGCTTTTCAATGGGGTGTAGGGAAAGGGCAAACACATACCACATGTAGTCGTAAGTCAGGAATTTTTTCGTTATTTTTGGCATAGGACGCACCGTTTTCGAGATATTTGCGTTTTTATGTGTTTTGATATGCATCCATTCCGGAACTGTTATTTCCGAAACGGGGTTGTCTTTTGGTAATAAGGGGGATTTACAAAGCACCCCCTATGTGCTTTTCAATGGGGTGTAGGGAAAGGGCAACACATACCACATGTAGTCGTAAGTCAGGAATTTTTTTTTTCGTTATTTTGGGCTAGGACGCACCGTTTTCGAGATATTTGCGTTTTTATGTGTTTTGATATGCATCCATTCCGGAACTGTTATTTCCGAACGGGGTTGTCTTTTGGTAATAAGGGGGATTTACAAAGCACCCCCTATGTGCTTTTCAATGGGGTGTAGGGAAAGGGCAACACATACCACATGTAGTCGTAAGTCAGGAATTTTTTCGTTATTTTTGGGCTAGGACGCACCGTTTTCGAGATATTTGCGTTTTTATGTGTTTTCATATGCATCCATTCCGGAACTGTTATTTCCGAAACGGGGTTGTCTTTTGGTAATAAGGGGGATTTACAAAGCACCCCCTATGTGCTTTTCAATGGGGTGTAGGGAAAGGGCAACACATACCACATGTAGTCGTAAGTCAGGAATTTTTTCGTTATTTTTGGCATAGGACGCACCGTTTTCGAGATATTTGCGTTTTTATGTGTTTTTATATGCATCCATTCCGGAACTGTTATTTCCGAAACGGGGTTGTCTTTTGGTAATAAGGGGGATTTACAAAGCACCCCCTATGTGCTTTTCAATGGGGTGTAGGGAAAGGGCAACACATACCACATGTAGTCGTAAGTCAGGAATTTTTTCGTTATTTTTGGGCTAGGACGCACCGTTTTCGAGATATTTGCGTTTTTATGTGTTTTCATATGCATCCATTCCGGAACTGTTATTTCCGAAACGGGGTTGTCTTTTGGTAATAAGGGGGATTTACAAAGCACCCCCTATGTGCTTTTCAATGGGGTGTAGGGAAAGGGCAACACATACCACATGTAGCCGTAAGTCAGGAATTTTTTCGTTATTTTTGGCATTGGACGCACCGT
>CM063497.1:5200189-5205189 GCA_032207245.1 Pardosa pseudoannulata
TGTAGATAAATAGTGAATAATTAGGCGGCTCAAGAACCGGATGAAATATCGAAACCTTTGCACTCATAGATAAAATTTGAAAATTTAAATGTCGCCATGTTTGCGGTAACGGAGTGTAAAAGGCTGAGATTGAGCGGCGATGCCCAACCTTCATAAGGTTTACCCAGCAAAAGAACTTTACAAATATCTGAATTCGTGTCTATTTGAAAGTTCTAGACGAAATGAGCTTGAAAAACGTGAAACAGTCCAGAGGCAGAGAGGATGCGTTAGAATTAGTGAAACCCTTCTGTTCAGATAGAAGGGTCAGTTTTTTGTATCCTAAAATGTTTCGTCGAATTCAAATGAAACGCCTGATTTTTAAGACTGGATTATCATTTGTACTCGATTTCTTGAATTTCAGAGGAGAATCGGCCTCGAAAATTCCCTTATACCTGTCTCTTTATCTCACGGCAGTTACAGTTCCTTTCTTTACAATCGCATAAACAGTCGTCTTGAAAAGTTATTGAATGACAAATTCTGTAATGGTCCCTTGTTTAAAAAAAGCTCAGGCGTCGGGTACCTCTCGGTGTGTGCCCTTTGGGAACGACAACTCGGAACAGACGCGTTAAAAGTACAGAAGTTAAAAATTCATCCAATTAGGACGTCTATCGTACAATGTGTATTAGAAAATCATTTTTGAAAGTTGCAGTTAACAAAGAGCGGGATGTTGGTAATATTGCGCTTTAAAGGGTTGATTTGTGTTTATTGCCGCTGTCACCTACACCAAAGTGCACAGGTGATTAGGGAGACCTCTCAGACAACCAGTACATTAAAATTCCGTTTATTGAGGGATCTTGGCTAAATGGGTATATATTCAAAGGCCCACCCGAAGGAAATCGTGTGATGTCGGTAACCGTTGTAGGCTGCCTTCGATGCTTCTCCAGTCCGCAACAAGGAATTAAGTCGTGTAGACTGACTTCGATGCTTTTCGAACAAGATGAGGTAGACTCAGCCGCAAAGGTAATACCATAAAGAAACCTTCTTTACATTCTTTGGTAAAGAAGGTTTCCGAAGAGAAACCATCTCTCCTTAGCCTCTAATAAGCCTATAATCAAGACGTGGCTCACAGACTAAGTTCACAAAAAAGAAGATAAAGCAATCTGCCAGCAACTCACCAAGGCTTACCTCTCTCTAGAGGGGTGGACAAGTCGCTCTGCAACCTGCGGCCGTTTCCGAAAAAAAATCAAGAAGAATCTCACAGGAAGATTTCGCAACAGTACTCCCTGGGCCAAACCCTCTAGTACTGGAGTTACTATCTTTGGTAATGCTTCAGTCTATGAATATTAGTTGGCATGACAATTACAAAACCAAAAAGAAGCAACTCGCTCTCAATTTTAAAGGCCCTTGAAGTGACGTCGATACAGTATGACGTCACTCATTTTCTAGGGCCCTCATAGGCTGGGATATTCCTCGATATTCATTTTTATCCGAAAGCCATCAAGGGCGTGGTCGCTATTATATTATAGTATCACAAACCCAGATTTTACGTCTCCACTCCATTGTTACCGTGGTCCCACCTGCCTGAGAATAAGAGCAAGGCATCCGCTGGTAACAAGTTGGCCATTGTACTTTGAGGCATGCGTCTGGAACTCCACAGTTCCAAATCCTCTAGGGGGGGGAGCATACTGCACCAAACAAGTTTTAGAAATTATAGCAACAAAACTAACATCGAGTAAAAAAAAAAGTTAATAACATACATCACAAAAGAATTAAAAGGACTTTCAAAATGAAGGTATAAATACAAGATTAAGATGAAAAATATTTTCAAGATAGATCAATAATGTATTATTCAAAACAACGTATCTAAATTTAAAAACTAAAAAGCTTTAAAAGTTTAAAGAAATTGAAACGTTTAAATACTCGTATGCAGCTTCTCATACAATGAATAGCCAACACTTTGGGATCATCGGTTTTTGTTGGTGAGTGTATCCATTATTCTTTCTCGAACAACTAACTTTGATAAGTTACCCTGAAGTAGACGTCTATTTCGCGCTTGCGCAGTATGAGAGTGTTCCATTCACGTAGTCCTATTTTATAGCCGATTAAAAAATTTTTATCTTAATTTGCCACACTAAATTCATCTTAGAAAGCTACATCTAGTCTGTAATTTTTGTAACTTATTGTTATCCATTTTGGGAATTAGGAGAAAAAGCTCGCCCCAAAATGGGGCAACGTTTAGGATATCTTTTATATCTTTATTATCCTATCATGTTTAACCTTTCGTGGGCCTTGGGAAGATTACTTTCCACCTACACGATCTTACAAAATACACCTGTGGGAAGCGCAAAACCCATTCTAATATATTGGTCTTGTTATTGAAACGACGGGAAGACTGATTCCCGATTCGGTTTTGCGCTGTCATCAATTGTTCGATCGATTGGAATAAAATTAGCAGCTCTGTTTTGAAAGTTTCGAAACGTGGAGTGAGAAATGAATGGCCCACGAAAGGATTAATATATGAGCTGTGTTCTCAAAAAGTCGTAGCATCGTTGCTAGATAAATGTCAGTCAAATCCTGAAAGTCATTTCCACCTATGTATAATGCAGGGTTATCCTTTTATTTTCTTTTTTTTTTAATGTGAGTAGTTCCCAAAAATTTCACTAGAAATTGGGAGTTTAATTAAGAATGTTCTATATAAGGACAAAGTTAGTGGACAATTTGCCATATATTTTTTAAAACCTTAAATCGAGGCCTAAACTCCAAAGTTTCTCTCGAGCATTACGGTGTACCATTTTTGTTCTACGAGAGCTAATGAGGCTGGAACCTACTGCTTCAAGCCGATTCCGAACGGCTAGGAACATTCACTCGAGCCCTGGAATTCAAATCTACGAATACCGTACCGAAGAACAGCTACATAAACTTTTGGCCATCGTTTCGCAGACTACAAAGTGTCTTTTTACCAAAGTGGATCAGTCGCTTTAGTTTACATTTATAATATAATGTAGCTGAATGTCGTAGCCGTTTTAGACGTAGGAGGAGGCGGGGCAACTACGCTCACTGTGAAAGGCAACACAAATACATCCGAGCCTCACTCGGGAATCGAACCCAAGGGCATCGGACGAGAACACAATACGCTAACCATCGTACAATCTGAGTGATTCCGAAGTGTCCACAGATCTTGTCTGAGATAACGTCATCTAGTTATTTCATCTATCCACTTAAGCTTTTGCATTTATCGTGTTAGTAAGGCAATTCATACGCAAGCGTAGATTTAAAAACATCACTTCTTAAAGGGGGCAGTCTGAAAATTCAATATTTAGGGACTTGTGTGATCTTGAGGTCGAACATTCGAAAGTCCCATTGTGGTTGATTTAAAAGAACATCGTCTTATTTGAAATAGCATTTTGTTCATACTGTGCAAAGAGTATGTCTGTCATAATCTATCCTTTAATTTTTTTTTTACTAAATTTTCAATTTTAGAATGCGATTGCGGAAAGGATTCTAACTGCACATTTACCGGTTTCTGGTCAACAAAGACTTGCATTTGTAAAGTCGGCTATAAGGATGACAACGGCACTTGTAAAGGTAAGTAAATCCTCATTAGAGTAACAATACTAACCGCCAAACATTAATTCTTCCTAGTACCAGATCTCTTTCTTCTCTGATATCTCCCTGCGTCTAAAAACAATCGGAAATATTCGCCGAATCTTTTACCGTCTTTCTCGCATAAGAATGTCACTTCTAACAGTGAGAAGTGAGGAAACGAAAATCAAAACAGTGGAATTGACAAAAATGAAGGTTTTTAGATAACTAAGGCAAATGATAAGAGAAACACGCATCTGCTTGATGACAAAGAGATACGAACACTTTATCACACGTCAGCTTGTAAGCGTTGGAAAAGCAACGAACTCAGTTTACGATTTCTGTTTCCGATGAAGTATGCGAGGAATTTGTCGTGCGATTCTCAACTGATTTACTTAGTTAAGGTTGATGTTTGTTGAGACCTTTAACACTGGGAACTCAGGAGGGTTTATTTTGACCCGAAAACTCTTTAGTATTACCGTAACACATTGCATGCGGACACGTACTATTACGTTATCTGACGATTGATACTGGAGCTCGAGTCACGTACTAGTACGGGTTAGCGTAACAGCATGATTTGTTCGTGGGTACAAAAATAACGGTACAGACAGGAAAACGAAGCCGAATGTTCTCGTCTACTACAGAGATTCTGGAAAAATTCAGACAAATGAACATCAGACGATTCGGAATGACAGAAAGGGAAAATATTAAAACTATATACTACTATTTCTAAATGATTTTATATATTTCTATTTCTATTTTCGTTTATATATTTCAATATAAAATACGAAAAGTGGGTTAAAAAAATGAAATAATTTTTCGATCTATCGAGATTGAACTGAATAACTCAATGGGCACGCAAAACGCCCGCTCCCGGTACAATTCCGCACACAATGTGTTAACAAGTAATAACAGAAATAATATAATATTCATTAAAATAAGTTTTATACATATTTTATATTATAAATTGAAATTATTTCTATCTGGAACTACTGTTGCTATCTGAAAATGTATAAATCTGTTAAGAAAACAAAAAATAGTTTTAGGGTCGATACATATCCTCCCGCTGTTTTAGTATTTATCAGCGCATTCTTAATCGTAAACTGAATCGGAATCTTTATCAACTCGTAATAGTGAACGTGTGATAAAGCCTTAATAGTAAGCCTGATAATTGCGGATGTACAGAGAGATTTAGTTACGTTGAACGAGGGTTATTGAGACTGGGGCTTACTGATCAAGCCGATTCGGATCCATGCCTGCAATGGGATTTGAACTCACGATCTCGCGTACTAGAGGACAGTGAGATTTAAACGGAACTTACTTAAGGTATTCGTCTGTTGAAAACGTCATTTTTTACCAACAATCGTAATTTTCTTTATTTCTCTATTGTAAAATTTCAACTTTTAGGCTTCTAAATCTGTTTTTGTTTTGTCTCTACG
>CM063497.1:5210189-5227689 GCA_032207245.1 Pardosa pseudoannulata
CTGATGTTTGCAGGGATTTGTGTTCCTAACATTTTAAACAAGAATCTTATAGATATCTGTAACGGCATCTAGTAATAAAATCTAGCATTTAAAAATTAAAATAAAACGTTCCGATCTCCGATAATAAATACGCGATGATGGTCTCTCAATATCAACCGGAGATCAAAGCATGGAGGCGATGCCGGACTGATAAGACTGAAATCGCTGCGTCGCGTATACGGGACGGGTTAATGTTTATTGTGCTTGATAAACAGTTCATCTTCAAGTATAACAAAACACAAAAACAAACATACGCATATTACATATTAATATTGTTAGTTTGAGAACCCCCCCCCCCAAAAAAATCCGGATTTTATACTACCCCCCCCACCCCCAAAACGTTGTTTTTTAATGAAACTACGTGGCTCGGATTTTAACACAAAAACCCGGGATTTTTTTTTTTTACAACCCTGATCAGATTGTCGGAAATGATTGTGGAGGGAGGGGGGGGGGGTCTAGCAGACCGAATATACGGGTGAAAGAGAAGCCTACCCTGGTTTTGCCTCATTAACACACGAGAAAAAATAGATGACTAATCGAATCGTACTGCTGCCATAGAAATATTCGACCCTTCCGGTGCAGTGTACTCTGCCCTAATGAATACTTTTCTACGCTGGTATCTTCAACGGTTTCGCTTCTCACAACGAAATATACACACAATCACCGGCTCGGTCAAGGATGTTCCGGTCTCATCCCCTGCCCTACCATTCCTTTGTCACATCGCAGGCCGAAGCGTATTTTTTTTCTTCCCGACCATCGGCAAATCACGCGTAACGAGACACTGCACATCGGAGCACTAACACCTCCCTGGTCATCCCGTAACAACTGTCTCGCCAAGCAATTACGGCGCCGTAATATATCACATGTCTCAGTGTACAAAAAATACATGAATGGGGAGTCCAGCTGTCCAGCGCTAGGGACAAAAACAGCCGCTTCGTTCAGAAAGGAAATTCGCTTGCAGAGATATTTTTTGATTTTTTTAATTGGTAGCTTAGCGGATCCATGACTTTTACTCATTTTTCTTAGAAAATCATGACTTTCCATGACAAAATGAATCCATTGTCTAAATCCATGATTTTCCCTAACTTTCCAGGTGCGCGGAAACCGTGTACATGCATGTATTTCAATATCAAAAGTATTTCTGATATATATCTACTACAATAATGGAATGGGCACAGGAACCGAATGTTTTCTTATGCACACTGTGCAGACAAAAAGAAATCCAAAATTTTCGTATTTCATAAATTCAGCCTACATAAGATTTTGATTGTATTTGGAAACATATTCATGCAGACGCGCGAGGCATGTCAGATTTCTGGAATTTACATTGATACATCTATCAGATGAATACAGTATCATTAAAGTTAGTCGAAAATGCAATCTATATCATCGTCGTTACAATCTAGAAACCTTTGCGCTGAGCAAATTGTGTCTTTCTTACAGGGACGTGCTATGGCGATTCAGACTGCAGGAATGGGGCAAGATGTGAAGAAAATGGGAGGGGAAATTTTTGCAGATGTCTAAACGGTACGGAAGGAGACTTCTGCGAAGAGGTCTCGGAATGCAAAGGTCTGAACTGCGGACCTGACGCCCGATGCACGTACGACACAAGAAGGGAAACGGCGATGTGCTCGTGTCAAAACGAAGATCTAGTTTTCGATGAAAGAGAACGAAGATGCAAAAGTAAGTAAAAGGGAAATCTTCACCAATTACGAAGGAACAGATGCATTATAGACGCCGGTCCCGTACGCCATGTTTGTTTTTTTTTGGCGACCAACAAAAAAAACGAGTGTTTTAAAAACTCGAGAAGTAGAAAAACATGGTGGCGGTACGCGTTTTCTGAAAAATCACCAAAGCCAAATAACTTCACCCACCATAACTAAATTACTAAATCTCAAAATAAGATGAAAAAAAAACAGAGTATTCCAAACCAAAGCATCTTGTTTGATTTAAAATATCCTGATACTTTTTAACAATTTCAAAAATAGTAAGAACCGAAATGACTTAACTAAATTACTAAATTCCAGAAAATGATATAAAAAATATACAACCTGACCTACAACCTGTAAACCAAAAGAACAGATAGGTCGCAAATTTCTCGAATACTGCCGGGTACAAGAACACATTAGAGCTGCCATACCCCACCACCAAAGTCAGGGCAAACACACCAACCTACTCATCGCCTCATAAAATCGTCAAATTTGGCGACAAAAAACACTGCATCTATACCACGGCGAAAAACGCGAACGTCCTGTCAAAATTTCAGAGCAGAAACTGATGGGCGAAAAGGTTTTTAGAATAACTATGACGGTGAAAACTAAACAACACTGTGGATCGATAAGCATAATATTGGAACTGGAATAATTGAAGAGAATGATTCGCTGTTGCAATTCTGTGCAGCATTAAGCCAAAATTAAATTCGGAATGTCTGTGAACTGTTTGATCATTGACTCGTATATCCAGAAAACAAAAAGATGAGAAGAAAGCGTGACCTTGCACTGCCTATTAAAATGACACCGATTGTAATAATAATCTAAACAAAAATGAGAGCTTTAATCATATCTGTCCTCGCATCGCACGAAACTTCCTAACGTCATTCAGAAGCCGGTTTTTATTAATCAATACGTTAAATTACTGAGGTCAACTTAATCTATTTCTATTTTAAAATTAACTTTACTGATTTTTTAACAATTAAAATTTACTTTATTTAAGTAACTCTTTTAACTAATTCAAGCGTTAGTTTTTACGGATCTTTCTCTGTAAGTATCGGGTGTGTGATTGTACCTACCTCACCTTTTGTAACAATAAGTTACATTCGGTTCAGCTTTTTTTTACCCCTTCTCGTGAGTCATTGTCAATGATCTACAGTACAGGACCGCTTTGAACTAGAAGAAACTTCGGTCTTCTCCCAACCTATAGAAGGGCCCATTGGATTTTCGGGATTCTCACCCCTCTGTTCGACTAGACCTTAGAAATCACGGTTGATCAGTGGACCTAACCAATAGCAGGACCGCTTACAAAAAAGGAACAGGCCAATCATAGGGAAGATTACAATGACAACAGAGTCAAGACTAGTTTCCCCAAAATTTGTCGCTTGTGGTCAAACTGTTTTAAGTTTCACCTGCTCGATTTTTCCAAATAAGTCTTCTGAAAACAGTCAAAGGTTCTTTTCAGAGCCGATATCTCAAAACTTGCTAACAAAAACGTGAATGTGTTCTTTTTTTATGAGAATGGCCCATCTAAGAAATGATGAGGTAATAAGGATTGAATACAACATTAATTTTAAATATTTTACAGTTGAAACATTAAATACATTATTTCCCTTATTTTTTTCATTCAAAATTAACTTATTTACTAGGTAAGATTTCCGTGTAATATAATTGACACGTATTTGCACAGTAGATATTTATTATAAATGCATAAAAATGCTTGATTTTCTTAAATTTTCACAAGATACTTGGAAAAGTTCAAGTTTGCTTCGTAAAACTTATTTTGTAGAAAATAACATTTCTCAATCTTTGACCTACTTCATTTAAAAATCTATGAAAATTTCTTTCTAATATTTAAAATGTTTTTAACCCTTTCAGACCTGGTGTACACAATTGTACACATATAATATAAAAATTTCACATATTTTCATTACGTTGGACAGATGTGTACACTTGTACACAAAATGAAAAAGCTGTTTTTCTTGAAAAGCTTGTAATGAGGATTTATTTATTTATTTTTCCTTAGATTTATTTACAATAGCCTAGTTGCAGGCATTTTTTTCAGATCGATTAGCGAAAATCCGGTCTGAAAGGGTTAATTAAAATAAATTAAAATAAGGGTCGATGTAAGTCAAATTCGAATGTTATTCCGACTGACAAAACCTCAAAAAATTCTTTTAACTTAACAGATAATAAATAATAACTAAACTATATAATATTTCAGTACTCAATTTGACAATAAAAAATCGTCCTTACACTAGTCACAATCAATAAACACGTTAAGGAAAGGTCAAATATGTCAAAACAAAATATCAAAACAAACGTGCCCTTATAATCTGTTTTCCATAAACTAGAAAAAAAGGCTGCTTTTGAAAGGCTCACTTTAATCCAATAATAACGCTGTTTCTTATAAGTTTTGAATCGCCAAATACATAGAAAAATGAAGCCAAACTGTAAGCCATTCAAGGGTTACTAGGATGTCTTCAAACCCGAAACGAATCTGATTGGTTAGGTCCGCTGATCAATCTTGATTTTTAAGGTATAGTCTCCGTTCGGGAGGGGATACCTGTTTTTTCTCCTCGGGACAGTCAAAGTTTTGAAAGAATAAGGTTGTTACCAAAGGAGAGAAGAGGGTGAACGCTGATGGCATCCGCTGCTTGCGGGATATGAGGAATAGCCTAATTAAAAAGTTATCAGTTTACAACATTATCTAAACAGTAATACGTTCTATAGTACTTTGACTATTCCTGGACAGGTTATAAAGTGTTTACTCTTGACGACTGTATATAAGTTCTAATCTATTTCGAATAACGCAAAAAAAATGATTAGAAGCGGAAATTTGATATTTTGTATTTAGAACTGTTAAGACATCTAGTTATGCATCCCCCCCCTTTTGATTGCAATCTGTTACCTATGTAACGAAAATTTTCAGTATAACGTACATAAATGTTATGGGACATAATTCAAAAACGGTTTTCCGTAAAATATTGAAATTTTGTATTTATAACTATTATAATGACTAGTTGTGCATTTTCTCTTTTCATTGCAACTCTATGTTACAATAAATCTTAATATAATGGTCATTAATGCTACTGATATACAACATTGAAACACCAGGATATCGACGAAAAAGATTTCTAAAACTTATGATTAGAAAACAAAAGAAGAAATCTATTACTTGCAGAAAGTAGTTTTGAATTTTTGTCATTTGTTACATCCTGGTACAGAATGACGAAAAAATTGTAATTCGAAAATATCAATTCAGAACAAAAGTATCAATTGAGATCCGGGAAACGAAATTCTTTTTCTTAATTGATCCTGTACGATAAATATGTCGACCTTAGTTATACATTCCATAATTTAACAGAAATTAACATAGCCGGTTAAAGTATTTTCATAAAGACGGATACACTATGTTCTTCCTTTTGTGAGCGTCATCCCCTATAAAATAATAGCCTGAGTTATCTGTCCATCTGTCCTGGAATGGAAACAGGCATCCATTCTTGACGAGTTAGGGTTAGCAAAATTCAGGTCGTAAACGTTCGAAATCCACCCCTTCCCCCTTTACCATCGTTTAAATGTCATTATTTCAAGCCCTATTTTCTCCGGTTAAGAGCAGGCGATGATTAAATTCATCAATTTATCACATAAGTGGATGAAAATAAAATGCTTTTCTAGCATTATGACGTCATTCCTTTAACTATCTCAAAGAATTATTTCTTATTTTAAATTATTTAAATGTCGTCTGCATTATTTTCATACGTTTTATCGCTGAAATTAGATATTGCGTAAATAATTTTCTTTTATATTTCCCTTCAATACGTACATATGGGATCATTTTAAATGGAATTATCAATTGTTCTTTATTGGAATCAAACTTTAATCACCGGTATTAACGACAAATTCTTTTCATAAATGTATAGGACTCTATTTCGAGGACTGATAAATATCTAGCGTTTAAATTATACTTTTGAAAATTAGTTTTTTCGTTTGTGTGTTTTATACATTACCACACGGTTTGCAATCGATTTGCAAAATGTTGGACCGCCGAATGTCACTATATCAATACTAAAACCTCTGCTGTTCATCCTATCAGGTAATATGACAAGATAAATTAAAGTCGGCAAGTAACATGCAGACAATAAAGATAAACAAATTATTGGTCTTGTACCAGATCATTCTCAACCAAAAAACAAACCATATTTTAACCTGCCTCACAGGGTACTTTACAATTCTGGAAAAATAAAAATTTTACTGATTCCGTCTTATGACGGACTATATGCTAGTAATGTTAATAAAAATAAATGAGCTCCCAAAACGTTTATAAATTTTCCCCAATAATATTAAAATTATATATATGGCATTCTTCTTTCTATCGAAGGCAGTAATATATTCTAAATGCTAATATAAACGTTTAACTAAATGTATCCTTTATTCGAGAACTTGATTTATAAAAGCACAAGGTGTGAATTACAATGAATACTATTTAATAATTTCATACACAGTGGTAATGTTAATTGAAAGAGCACTGAAAACCTCTTTACATCCAAGTTATAATGCTATACTTTTCTTCTAGACGTCTGTTATCCGAATCCGTGTAAAAACAATGGAACTTGCAACGCCACGAGAGGAGTAGTGACGTGCCAATGCAAAGACCGTTTTCGAGGCGATGACTGTTCCATAGGTATGTACAGGAAACAGCTAAAATCGGGTTCAAACGTGTACGACGCGATGCAGTAATGCGCGACAACATCGGAATCGTAATATACTGCAATCTCACGATGTAATGCACTTTTTGCTTTTTTTGCAGACGTCTGTTCTCCAAATCCGTGTAAAAACGGTGGAACTTGCAATGGCATGAGAGGAAAAGCGACGTGCCAATGTAAAGACCGTTTCCGAGGCGATGACTGTTCCATAGGTATGTACAGGATACGGCTAAAATCGGGTTCAAACCTGTACGACGCTATGCAATAAGGCGCGAAATAATCGGAATACGCTGCAGTTGCACGTTGTAATACAATTTTTGCTTTTTTGCAGACGTCTGTTATCCTAATCCGTGTAAAAACAATGGAACTTGCAACGGCACGAGAGGAGAAGCGACGTGCCAATGCAAAAGCCGTTTCCTAGGCGCTGACTGTTCCATAGGTATGTACAGTAGCCGGCTATTATCTTGTTCAAACCTGTACGACGCGATGCGATTGCTGCAATTGTACGTTGTAATACATATTTTGGTTTTTTTTCTTTTTTCGCAGATATTTGTTCTCCAAATCCTTGTAAAAACAATGGAACTTGCAACGGCACGAGAGGAGAAGCGACGTGCGAATGCAAAGACCGTTTTCGAGGCGCTGACTGTTCCATAGGTATGTACAGCAAACAGCTAAAATCGGGTTCAAACTTGTACGACGCGATGCAGTAAGGCATTGCATAATCAGAAAACGTTGTAACTGCACGTTGTAATACACTTTTTGCTCTTTTGCAGACGTCTGTTATCCGAATCCGTGTAAAAACAATGGAACTTGCAACGGCACGAGAGGAGAAGCGACGTGCGAATGCAAAGACCGTTTTCGAGGCGCTGACTGTTCCATAGGTATGTACAGCAAACAGCTAAAATCGGGTTCAAACTTGTACGACGCGATGCAGTAAGGCGCTGCATAATCAGAAAACGTTGTAACTGCACGTTGTAATACACTTTTTGCTCTTTTGCAGACGTCTGTTATCCGAATCCGTGTAAAAACAATGGAACTTGCAACGGCACGAGAGGAGAAGCGACGTGCGAATGCAAAGACCGTTTTCGAGGCGCTGACTGTTCCATAGGTATGTACAGCAAACAGCTAAAATCGGGTTCAAACTTGTACGACGCGATGCAGTAAGGCGCTGCATAATCGGAATACGCTGTAACTGCACGATGTAATACACTTTTTGCTCTTTTGCAGACGTCTGTTATCCGAATCCGTGTAAAAACAATGGAACTTGCAACGGCACGAGAGGAAAAGCGACGTGCGAATGCAAAGACCGTTTTCGAGGCGCTGACTGTTCCATAGGTATGTACAGCAAACAGCTAAAATCGGGTTCAAACTTGTACGACGCGATGCAGTAAGGCATTGCATAATCAGAAAACGTTGTAACTGCACGTTGTAATACACTTTTTGCTCTTTTGCAGAAGTCTGTTATCCGAATCCGTGTAAAAACAATGGAATTTGCAACGGCACGAGAAGAGAAGCGACGTGCCAGTGCAAAAGCCGTTTTCGAGGAGCTGACTGCTCCATAGGTAAGTATGGAAAAAGCAACAGGAATACATGAGAAAAAGGAAAGCTCAATAGAGTTAATACAAAAATGCTACCGCTAGTAATGATAGGAAGCCTTACAAAAAATTTTAATTGAAAAGCTATTTTTCAATTTCAAATGAAGTTTTAGGTTATCACGAGCTTGAAAATAGTTTTCCACAGTATTCCATCCTCCAAGAGGCTAATATCGGTTCCATAATGCGCAGGTTTTTGTGGTATTTGCTGGAACTACTTTGTGTTAGGTTCTAATTTTTGTATGGACCTTCAGATTAATTCCATTGGACAAGATAAAGAAGAGACAGTGGAGAGCTCTTCACCCCTTGGCTACATGTGAAATTCGAAGACTTGATATTTAAATTTAACCATAAACCGTATTTAAAGTAAAGACAATGTCCTGTGATTAGAGCATTTTTCTTGGGCTAATCGAACAAGCAAGCTCGGTCAGGATTGTGAAAGTATTTATAAAGCGTGCGGCCGTTTTCAATCCGTTTTTCATGACTACCTGTAACAGCCTTTGCGTACAATTTTGCGAAAGTTCCTTGCAATTATACTTGTTATGTTAGAAATATTTACCATATCTAGATATTAGAATTTTGCTAGATTTATATAGTAAAAACCGCTGATTAACTCTACTCAACTTTTGCAAATTTGTCCTAACTACGTCATAAAAATCAAGTCTAAAATACTTTAAGTTTCTAAAAAATCCCTCCGTTTACCATAAAAAATGATTATCTTTTTAGAAAATGGGAAAAGATAAAGAGAAAAAAGAAATGCTTAAAATTGTTTAATTCATCAATTAAATCGTGTCGAAATACTCAAAAAGCTGTATTCCTTTAATGAGTAACTGAAAATATTTTAATTATTTTAGAACATAATTATTAGAATAACGCCAAAAGGAAAAAGTCGCCAAAACCCAGTTTATGATTAATGGAATAAATATTTAAGACTAAAAATTGTATAAATAAAAAATGGTGCAATTACACTTAAATAAAAGAAACATTCCAAATTAAAAATGATAAAAATGAAATAAATCAACCCATACTGAAAATAATGTACCATATACGTTTCAAATACGTATCATATAGAATAATACGTGCTTAAAAGATTTTAATTATTTTAACACACAATTAAACGGAAAATGCATTAAATGAGGCCAAAATATAATTCCAACCCCTATTGCAATTGGCGTTCAAAAATTGGTTAAAGAAAAAATGGCGCAACTGAATTCATGATGAAAGATATATTGCAAATAAAAATTGATAAAATGAAATAAGTCAAGTAAATGTAGTTAAAAAGGATAGGTAATCGTATTATTTGAAAACGCAATCAGGTTAGTTAAATTACTTAAAAGATTTATTAATTTAGCTAGTTATTTAAAAGTAAAACATATCAATGACACCAAAATATAATCGCCAAGCTCAATTTAGAATAAATGGAATACGATTTGGCGTCTAAAAATTGGATTAAAAAATGGCGCAAACGAATTCAATTTGCGACATATTCCAAATTTCAACTGATAAAAAAAAATCAAGTAAATGTGATCTATAAGAAAGAGAAATTGCATCACCTAAAAACGCATTTTAAACGTAAACTGTTTTAGAGCTTAACTAAAAGTAAAAATATCAAATGGCGCTGAAATATAGTCGCCAAGGACAAATAAATGTGATCAAAAAGCAATGGATATCGTATTACCTGAAAATGCATTTTAGCTCTATCAGATGAATTAAATTTCGTAATTTAATATTACGTAGTAATTACGTAATCTTTTAAACATTTTCATTATTTTAGCACATAATTAAAAATAAAATACATCATCAAATGGCGTCAAAATAAAATCGACAAGCCGAATTTATGATAAAATTGGCATCTAAAAATAGAGTAAATAAAAATGGTACAACTATATTCACAATCAAAGAAACACTACAAATAAACTTGATAAAATGAAATAAATTAAACAAATGAAGTGAAAAAGCAAGAAAAGTGTATTATTCTAAAATTCATTTTTAACGTCCTCAGGTGATTAATTTACTTAAACAATTTCAATAATTTTCGCACATGATTAAACGGGATATATATCAAATGTCGCCAAAATGCACTCGCCAAGCCCAATTTAGGATAAGATTGGAATCTAAAATTTAAATAAGTAAAAGTAACACAATTGAATTTAAGAGGAAAAATATATTCCAAATCACATCAATCAATTACAGGTAAAACTATATACAAATATGAAAAAAATATCAAACCACAATAAACGAAAAAAAAAAAAGAATTGCATGCGATTATACTCACGGATGGGGAAATGAAAATCTTTAGTTGACTCCCAAAGTTGATCGTGCAAGTCAATCGATGAAATGATAAAAATAACTCATACAAGGCAATGGTAAATATCACAGACAATAACATGGAATTTGTCTATGGGTAAATATAACGCCAAGAAAGAATTTCCTAAAATCGTTTGCTACTTCATACCTTTGCTGCCACAAATGTCCAACACAATTTGAATGTCAATAATAAAAGAAGTAATTTTTATTGACGAAAACCATGGAGTTCGCTGGCTGCCACACATTTGCCAATAAATTTTCGTTTTCATATTTTAATTGCTTTTAATTATTTTTTACGTGTTTGAAATAAAGTATAGAGAATGTGCGCATGACGTCAGGTGCATCAAAAATGGCAGCTCAACTTCCTCGTTGGCAAAACATTTGAATTTCCTACGGATTGTGTTCGTTATTGGGGTTTTAATTTTGTCGATTTTCTGAAAATGGTGACAAGTTGTTGTGCGTATGGCTGTACTAAGCGTTTCAAAAAAGGTGAAAATATTGGATTTTATTGCTTTCCTAAAGATCCTACATTGCGAATGCTTAGGATAAAAGCTTTGAAAACGCAAAACTGGACTCCAAGTTCTTCCAGAATTCGCGGCAAACATTTTCAGAACGGTAATAAAATGTTAACTTTACTGTAATGTAATACATTATATAAAACCATTATGCTCTAAGAATTTTTTTATTATTATTAAGCTTTTTTTTACATTTCTAATGTATTTTCTATGCTTTTGTTAGAAGTACTGTACCTATAAATGTATTAATTTTTTGTCCTTAAAATGATCGGATTTTGCCCATTTTTATTAGATTCTTATTTATGTAATAGTTTATTGTTCCATTTAACATAATCAAAGTAGTTATTCTTTGATTATAATACTCAATAGTTCTGTGTAAAGTATTTAATTTTTTTAAAATATACAATTTTGTAAGTGCTATAAAATTTATTTCGAATGACTTGGCCAGTTTCTGATGTTTCCTACCCCTTCCCTTAAATGAAATTTAATTTTATTTTATACGTGATCCATATCGACGTTCATAAGATACAATGAAATAAGCAATGCTTTGCCAACGAATAGTTGAGTTGTAGTCAGCATCGAATTCGTTTACAAACATGCACTTTTTCTAAGTATTCTAACACTAGCATATAGCTCGTCATATGACGGCATCAGTAAAAATTTTAATTTTCCAGAATTGCAAAGTACCCTATGAGGCAGGTAAAAAAAATGGTTTGTTTTTTGGCTGAGAATTATTTTGCAACAAAATATTACCTTAAGAAAATTATTTACGTAATATCTAAGTCTAGTAATAAAACATATATAAGTAATGCAGAAGATATTTAAATAATCTAAAATAAATGATTAAAATGAGATGATTAAAGGAATGACGTCATAATGGTAGAAAAAAAATTGTTATTTTCACCTATTTATTATGTGATAAATTGATATATTTAATCACTTTCTCTTAAAATGGGGCTTGATATAATAATGGTAATACGTGAATTCAATAAAATAAAAATCATAATAAGAGATTTGAAAAAAAAATTTCAATTTTACAACTCCTCTTCAACCTCCACTCAAAATACGTGTTCTGCAAAGATCGGTCAATTTACTTGAAAAATTGAAATAAAAAATAAGTATCTAACGTGTTCTGCAAAGATCGGTCGATTTACTTAATAAATCACAAATTTGTGATGAAAATCACACTCAGTTTATTTAATTTGTGATTAAGTGAATGTTTCAGTCTATTTAGTATGAATGTTATGTGTTTCCTTTGTGTTTTCTTTGTTAATTCAATTAGATTTTAAATATTCAATTTTTGTAAAATTTTTCCTCAAAATGTTGTTTTTGTTTATGTATCAATTTGTTGAGTTACGATCCCCTCGCCAGATTTCAAAGCTGCAAGCACGCCAATTTCGCCAAATGTGGTTGAAGCACCAACAAGATCCATGATTAGAAACAGGAGAGTGGGCTATGAAGAGGAGTTGAAAAATCATAAAAATTTAAAAATGATAAAAATTTATTTTAAAAATAATAAAACAACTTTAGGAATAAGAATTCAAAAGAAAAAGCAGAAATTATTAAATTAATTAGACATTTAGAAAAATTCAGCTACGTCGTGGGCAGAACCATCAACCAAGAAGTACGACGATCGAACGGGCAGACACTCTACCCCGTGTGCCAGCTTACACGTGGTGAAGGAAATGGTTAGAATATATAAGGGTCAAGCACATACAGTCCAGAAATTTAAATATTGCGCTCCGCCCTCGCTATCCGATGAATAATGAATTTAGTATAGAATAAGAGGGAGAATAAGGATTGAAATAATAGCATTAAACACTCGAAAAGGGGGGGATGTGGTGGATTTCGAATTCGCTTTGAATTTTGCTAGCCTTAACTCATAAAAAATATAATGTGGATGCCTGTATCCATTCCAGGTACAACCGCTTCAGAAATTCGCGGACAGACAATTTAAGCTATTTTTATATAAGGGATTTACAAATATATTATAGAGTATGATATATTATATTATAAAGTTGAGTTGTAATCAGCACTCCTATTGTTTACAAACATGCACTTCCTCTAAGTATTCTAACATTTGAGGGAATATTTTTTTTTTAATTTGGAATTCTTGGAATAAAATATTAAGAGCAATGGATATACTAATCAGAATGTACGAGAATTCCATCCATTTTAAAACTTAATCAGATTTTAGATTATCTTTTTCAGGATTCGTTAAGTGGAATCCCTTTTTCTTTCCTTTCAGACGTCTGTTGGCCGAATCCGTGTCGAAATGGCGGAGTTTGCAATGTAACGAGAGAAGGAGCCATTTGCCAGTGCAGAGATCATTTCACGGGTGCCGACTGCTCCATAGGTAATCAAAAATGCTTTCGTTCTTGTGTATTTTAGAGCCCATACTACTTGGTGAACACAAACGGATTCTCAAGTAGTAAAGAACATTATTTTTTTCCAAATTCCTTTGATTCCGGATATAGTGAGATATATTCGATTCCAATAAAAAGTTCAATATTTTAGAAAAATAGCATTACGTTTCGTATTTGTACTATTGTGTATCTACACTCAAGGGCCAAAACATGATGACCACCCCTTCATTTTGCAATGAACTCGCCTGGATGACGTGGAAGGCACGTGATCAGGTGGAAGTGATACTGAACTGCTGCTGGAGAGTCTGAAGAATCATTCTTTCACTTACTTCTATGTGCGATGGGAAAGGCTGCCGATCTAAGCGATTTTGACAGAGGGCAGATTGTGATGGCTCGGAACAAGTATTTCCGAAACGGCACGACTCGTGGGTTGTTCGCGATCTACAGTTGTTGGTACTTATGCAAAGTGGACGAATGCAGTAGACGACAGGGTGTTGGACGTCCACACGCTATCGAAGAAAAAGGTCTCGGAGTGTGAAGCCAAACCGGAGCCAGACAGTGGCTTAACTGACAACACAATACAATGCAGGGCCAAGTAGAATAGCATCGGAGCACACTGTTGGATAGGGGGCTACGCAGCAAACGTCCCACTCGTGTGCCTTTGCTGACCAAGCGTCATCGCCCACTGCGCCTACATCGCGACTGGTCCATGGATCATTCGGAGAGAGTTGCCTGGTCAGATGAATCACGATTTATCATGCATCACGCCAATGGCCGTGTCAGGATACACCGTCTACCAGGCTAACAGTGGCACCCCCAATGTACAGTAGATCATACACAGGCTGGTGCTGGCGGTATTATGCTTTGGGGGACGTTCTCTTGGGGACCCGTGGTTGTGGAGCATACCATGAATGCTACAGGGTATCTGAACATCATTGCGGACCAGTTGAACCCTTACATGGCTTCTGTTTTTCCAGCTGGAAATGGAATGTTCCAACAAGAAAACGCCTCGCGTCACAAGACTAAAATTGTGTCAGAGTGGTTTCAGGAACATGATAATGAATGCGAGTTAATGTCCTGGCCGGATCTCAGTCCAATAGAACCCATTTGGGATGTCACGGGACTTCCGCTCCGAGTTCGAAGACCCCCCATTCGCAATACCTCGAATTTGCGTCGCCGTTGCTTAAACATCTGGTACAATCTGTCTCCGGCCATCCACCAAGGAATTGTGGCATCCATGGAAAGGCGGAAGCTGTGTTGCGCGCAAGAGATGGGCCAACTCGTTATTGACAGGCGGTCAGAATGTTAGAATGAGTTTCTAATCTCGCATGACGTTTAGGTGTTTCAACGTTAGTATGGAATGTGTCATCCTCTAAATTGCATAATGCCAATACATAAACACACTCGCAATAACACATGCCACGAAATGCAATCATTTTTACTAAGTGGTACAATTGAGCAGGATGTACCACCAAGTGGTACGGACAGTTGGGAAACGCTGAAATAGAATATGAATCCTACAAAGGGGGTAAGACCAGGACGGTGATTCTATAACTATGAATACATGTTTGTCCTTGAAGATAGCGACTGTACTAATCTCCAAATGAAACTTCCAGAAATCCCAGTGATTGCAACCAGTACGACACGAAATTCGACCCTGCAGCCGACTTCACCCAGCCGTTCGCTGAATTTCACGGTCGACAGGGAGAGCACTCTTCGATTGACCACGATTGTACCGACCACTGGTACAGGTGAGTTTGCTAATTCTTCAACTCTCGCATGTTCTATTCGGGCTGATGTAGGGTTGAAATGATGGATGCGACATCAAACTTGCTAAAAAAGAATGCAGGTCAAGATAGAAAAACAAGCTCGCTAAACATAAAGGTCTGAGATCGAACCTAATTCTTGTCGATAACTTGGCGACATTACGCCAAAAATTGCCAAAGTTCTCACCCATTGAGAACGATACCGTACTTATTAGAATATTTCCCAGGTTTCCTATATATCTCGTCAGGTGGCGAAGGCTTCCTTGCAGTTTGAGGTGTCTTTCTATTTTTTTATCGCCGATTAGGCGAGTTTTCTAACTTATGGCAACCCGAGGTTTTTCGATTGCAATTGTGCATAAACCTTTCATAAACTTATAAAATTCTTGGTTATATTTATAAAATACTATATCGGCGGATCCGAAGGAATTATTACAATTAATTTCAAAAAATTGTCTTGATTGACGAATTCCATCTGTACTACTATCAGAGTCGCTACTATATAGGTCATCTAGTCAATTTTCACTACTATCATTTACAGATAATTCAGTTTCTGATTCGGAGTCACCGTTCGAATCGCAAGAAATGAGCTCCATACGCTCTGAATTATTCATTACTTAAAAGTAAAAATATATTATTCAACTCTTACATCCATAAAATTATCTGGCAGTTAGTAAAATATAACCAAAAAGCTATACACTGAAAGATAACAATTCGTCTTCCGATACAGAACATGCGAAAAAACCCGCGCTTTTGAACCAATCAGAGTAGAAAATGCAATAAACTGCAAACTACCATTTACTGGACATCTATACGAATAATTTGTTACTAAAATTGGAAAAAATATGGCCGAAACAGTGCAAGCGAAATAGAAATCAGATTGCCCGTACGCCGTACGGGCAAATCAATAAAGGCCCGAAAGCTGGGCCCGTACGGTATACGGGCAAAACAGGGAAGGGGTTAATAAATCTTAATACTGTACATAAATGATCCTAATTGTTGTCACGAAACCCTTAAATCATATATTTTTAATTGGATAACACACACACAAAAAACCACAAACATATTATATTATATATATATAATATATATATAAGTTTGGTACAGCAAGAATATACATATATATACATATACAAATATAATATAACATATACACTCAGCATATATATATACACTATAGAACATATATATATAGAAGTTTTCAGTAAATTATATAAAATGCATATAAACATATATATACTATATATATATTTTGTATATATATATTATATATATAATTTATATCAAATATTATACATTACACAATAAAAACAAATACAACATTTTTATATATATTTTATAATATTTCCAAAACATATACATATATATAAACACATATACATATATACACATATACATATATTTTTGTGTCAAGAATGATCCTTGATCAATGTTTTTCCTAGATCCTTGCACCGAAAGTCCTTGCCTGAATGGAGGAACCTGCGTCACAGTGGGTAACACGCGGAAATGCTTCTGCAAAAAGCCTTACCTGGGGAATCTCTGCGAGACAGGTGAGTAAAATATCTTCGAAGAAGTTTTCGTACAGTAAATGGCCTTTAGCATATAATTCTAAATATATAAGCGCCAAACGATTTATCAGCAAAATACAAAACTTCATATATAGAAATTTTATAAATCGAATATATAAAAATATAAATATTGTTAATATTTATATATAACTCTATTATATATATGATAATTTAAGTTATGAATATATATATATATATATACATATAAAAAATATATTATAGAACATTTTTAATATTTAAAAAACATAGGAATTATAAGCCGCCAATCCATATACACATCGAACCACCATTTTTTTTCTGTCTTTGTTGTAGACCTCAAAATATATTTTCAGAAAATAACTATTATATGCTACGAAAAAAAATGAATAATTGGGATTTACTACTATATTTAAATATCATGTTTGGCATAAAAGTATGATATATTTTTCCTTTGAGAAATATCCAATATTTTGTTATTACATAAATATTAGGCAATAATCTGTAGTGGCACAAAACCCATAAATCATTATTTTTTGGATAACATATATATATTTATATATATATATTTATATATATAATATATATATATATGTATATACATATACACAACACATATATATATAAACATACACACATATATTTTATATATTATACATATATATATATATATATATATATATATACTATATATACATATACACACATATATATATATATATATATATATATATTTATAAATATATATATAATATATATATATATATATATATATACATATATATATTTATATATACATATAAATATTGTATATATATATATATAATAATAATATATATATATATAACATATATACATATATATATATATTATACAATATAATTATATTATATATATATATATATATATATATATATATATATATATATATATATATATATATATATAATGTGTCGTGT
>CM063497.1:5242689-5245251 GCA_032207245.1 Pardosa pseudoannulata
TAAATATATATATTATATATATGTATATATTTGTATATATATATTATATATATATATATGTATATATATATGTATATGTTATATATATATATATGTATATATATATATATGTATATATATATTATAGAATATATATATTGTTATATATATATTTATATATTATTTATATGTTGTATATTATATATATATTTGTATATATATTATATTTTGTATGTATATATATGTATTATGTATATAATATATATATATATAGATAGATATTATATTATATAAGATATATTATATATATATATTTTATATATAATATATTATATATATCCCTAGAACACCGTGCCCACCCCTTTCCGTACCGAAAGCGTCTGTTTGAATTGGATCCTGACCGAAGACCCACTATGATGTCAATGCATTGACTGCTGCTCGGTTTCCGGGGTAAAGTGCGAAATCCAAGTATCGTTTCACCTGATGATGTTGTCGAGGAACTCGTCGCCGTCATCGTGATACCGTAGCAGAAGTCTCAGTTTAACACATCATAAATATCAGTGCTATGTATTTTAGATTAACGTGACGAGACGTCTCGCTTTGAACGGGACTGTCTCTTTTCACAATTACGAGTCCCGGTGTCCCCGAAATGGACTGTGGGACCCAAAATTGTCCCGTTTTCTGAAACCACGCGATAATTTATGTGTGATTTCTAATTAAAAAAAGTGTTAGTGTTTACTGTAGATATTTTCATATGGCTCTTTCAGACCGATGTATTTATGTTGTGGTGATCAAAATTACCAATATTGAGACAAGAAAAATTAAAGTAATAAAACATTATATAAAATGTCATTTTGAAACGAAATCATAGCAAGTGGCGTGACCATAAATGTAGCAGACTTTTTTTCAGACTGGATGTATTAATTGAAAAGCAATATATTGACTGTTATAAAGATACTGAAGTTTTTGACAAATTTTTATTAATTTCTAATTACATTACATCGGATTGGAAGAATTGAAATGTTACCACGGAAACCCGTTGGGTGGAAGTATTGAAGCACTTTCGCGCCAACAATCTTCAGAGAAAAAAAACTTTTCTATTGTAATTGATTATATGTTTTCCTGCTGCAAATACTCCAGTAGAAAGATTATTTTCTATTATGAACAAATTGTGGACATCTGGGAAAACAGAGTTACAAATTTCAGTTCTAAACACGATGTTGATAATTGAGGTGAATATAAAAAAAAACGTGCTTGAAATCGTCACCAGCTATATTAAAACAAATTTGATCTTCTGATAAATATAACTAAAATTTTGGGTACCTATATTAGTTTAAATGACGTGAATTATCAGCAATTTTAACAAGGGAGCTCTTTTATAATAATAAAATAAATGAAAAAGACCCACGCTCGCGTAAGCTTTTAGGATCATCCGCGATCATATTTGATCTATTTGATGAGCTTGCAAAATGATAAGTTGGCAGATACCGAGTGGACATACGTACCAATGTAGACAGAATATAAAACAAATGTTGCATATTGTGAAACCGTAACAATGTACACGCTTTGTCACCGATTATATGAAGCGAGGCACAAAATATGTTTATCGAATCGGCTGCCAAAGTCGACTGCACATTTCTGTTCTAAAGAGAGCGTATCCATTAGATGAAAGGCTTCTATCTCAATTCTTCAAAATAAATACATTCTCGGTGATATGCCATAGATATGTATATATATATATATATACATATTTATGCATATAGATAGTTAGATATATACATATATATGTATATACATATATTTATATATATGTATATATATATATGTATTTATATACATATATATGTATATACACATATATATATATATATATATATGTATGTATTTATATACATATATATATATACAAACATATATATATATATATATATACATACATATATATATTACACACACACACACACACACACACACACACATATATATATATATATATATATATATATATATATATATATGTATATATATATATATATATATAATATATATATTATATATATATACATATATAAATATATGTCTATATATATATGTGTTTGTATACATATATATATATACATATATATTTATATATATATATTTGTATATATAATTATATACATATATCTCCTAAACCACTTCGTTTCGCTATTCGAGATTCTGTGTATGGGAATGGAACCGCAGCTCTGCTTCATGTTCGGTTTTCCCTCGAGAACTCGACAGGTGAAAAAGGAGATAATCTCGAATGGAAAACGGATTGCACGTTGTGGGGACGCGAAACTCCAAGAATCGAACGCTGCGACAATCGTCGGGTTGAGTTGAAAACGGTCATGCAACTTTTCGTACTTTTGGGGATAGCTCTCTGCCTGGTCGCCGACACCAGTACAAAGTCTGTGACGAGTACCGACCACGAAACTGGTACTGGAGACCAATCGGTCCCGGAACATGGAAATATAGACAGTAAAGCAGCTGCAGGTAAATACAATAATTAAAAATCTATGAATATACATCCTTCTCTCTCTCTCTATCTATCTCTGTATCTGT
>CM063497.1:5245351-5260351 GCA_032207245.1 Pardosa pseudoannulata
AAATTTAAAAGTTGCCATGTTTCGGTAGGGGAGTGCAAAAGGCTGCGGTTGATCGACAAACTTAGCGGCGATGCTCAATGGTTTACTCAACAAAAGAAATTTACAAACATATGAGCTCGTCATGAAACTGGTCGTTGAAATTCATATACTCGTCCTATATGAATTTCAGTCGACGTGATATAAGAAGTTCTAGATAAAATTACCTAAAGAAACGGGAAACTTTTAAGAGGCAGAGAGGATGCGTCAGAATTAATGGAATCCTTCTGATAACAGTCAGTTCGACCCTAAAAAGGTTTCCCCGAATTCAAATGAAACACCAAACAGATTTTTAAGACTCGATTGTCCTTTTTACTGAATTTCAGAAGATAATAGGTCCCGAAGATTAACTTTCGGCCTTATCTCAAGGCTGTTCTAATCTCTTTCCTAACAATTGCATAAACAGTCTTCGTGTTATTGATTGACAAATTCTGCAATCGCCTCTTGTGTAGAAAAAGCTCAGGCTACGGGTACCTCTCGATGTGTGTGCCCTTTGGGAACGAGAGGACAGGCTCATTAAAAATACAGAAGTCAAAAACTCTTCCGATTCGGACTTATATCGTACAATGTGCCATTTTTTAAACTTGGAGTTAACAAACAGCGAGATAATTTAAAATTTTAGTAATATTACCTTAAAAGGTTGATTTGATTTGTGTTTATGGGCGCCAAATCCTATGGGGGCAAGTTTTATATATTATAGCACATTATACCATCAAAAAGAACAAAAAAATAATAAAACAATTAATAACATACATCACTTGTGGCAATCGTTTCACAAAGTGTCTTTTTTCCAATGTGGAACACTTGTTTTAATTTACATTTCTAATATATTGTAGCTGATTTTCGTTGCCGTTTTAGAGGTAGGAGGAGGCAGAGAAACTACGCTCCCCGTGAAAGGAAACACATACATTCGAGCCTCACTCGGAAATCGAACCCAAGGGCATCGGAGGAGAGCACAATACGCTAAGCACCGTACAATCTGGGTGACTCCCAAATGTCCATATGATCTTGTCTGAGAGTACGTCATCTATTTATTTCATTTATCCATATTAGATTATGCATTTATCGAGATAGTAAGGCAACTTATACACAAACGTGGATTTAAAAACATCACTTCCGTAACGGGGAAGTCTGAAAATTCAATATTTAAGGGCTTCAGGTCGAACATTTAAAAGTCCCATTGTAGTTGATTAAGAGGACATCGTCTTATTTGAAATAGCATTTTGTTCATACTGTGAAAAGAGTATGTCTGTTATAAACTTTCCTTTTTTTTCTTTTTTGACTAAATTTTCATTTTTAGAATGCGATTGCGGAAAGGATTCTAACTGCACATTTTCCGGTGTCTATATATACGACAAGACTTGCATTTGTAAAGTCGGCTATAGTGATGTCAACGGAACTTGTAAAGGTAAGTAAATCTCCATTAGATTTAATGAAACTAAAAGGAATCAATCATATTAACAGATGCCGTTCGTCTGCGTTATCTCCCTCAGACTAAAAAGTATCGGAAATTTTCACGATATCTTTTACCGTCTTTCTCGCATAAGAATATCTGTTCTAACAGTGAGAAGTGAGGAAACGAGAAGCAAAACGGTAGAAGTGACAAAAATGAAGGTTAACGACGTGTACAGGGGGAAGGAGTGTAATAAAGTGTCAATAGTAGGTCTTTATAACTGCGGCTGTATAGAGAGATTAAGTCATGTTTCGTTTGGAGCACTACGGTCTGCTATTTTCGACACGAGAGCTAGGGAGACTGAGAAGGACTGCTCAAAGTCGAGTAGGAACGGCTGCGAACATCCATTTCTGCAGTGGGATTTGAATTCCCGATCTGAGATACTGAAAGTCAGTCAGTGAGATTTAAACGGAAATTAGTTAACAAAAGTCGAATTATGATTGGAGGCAGAGAGATACACAATAAACAAGACTTTCGGATAGTTCGGGCTTTTGACTGCTGGAAACACACGTCAACATGTAAATGTTACTGTATGATTAAGTTTAACAAGGGATATATTTTTTAAAAAATTCTAAGTCAATTTCTACTTAGGTCAACAATGAAAAGTTTTTAGCTCCGTTTTATTAAACAATGTGATCACATGTAAAATAAGAAAAAAAAAAATTCGGGTCCTCATTTGAAATCCCGTTTTTTGGGTTTCGTGTTAACAGAATGGCGAAGAGTTGGCGAAATCGGAAGACTGTTATCGACTCTTTCCAGTCACGTTTGGCAAACAGGAGGTCGCACAATTTATGCCAATGTCAATCCATCACTTCCCCCTGATAGAACTCGAGAAGTTGATTCAAAAAATAACTGTAACGTTTCCTTGACTGTTTTTCAATATTATGAGCTGTCCGTTAATTTTGAAGATTTGTTACGAATTTACCAAAGCAATCATCTCGGTAAACGTCATTCCATAATTTAGTTACATAATAAAACCGTCACATTTGTAAAGTCACTCGATTCTTTCGGTATTATTCGATAGATACTTGACCTTCATTCCACACATGGAGAGTATACTTTTGGAAATTACGATCGACTCAAGTTTCTTTACGAGAGGGGACGTCAGTAGTTCAATAGAGTGACGTCGGTCTTACACTTAAGATACACTATGCCACAGGGTCATGGTAGACCTTTTCGGGTTTGGATGGAAATCGTACATTCATTTCTGTTCGTAGAAAGTTTTTACGGATACTTAAATGTTAATCTTCCTCATATTGAATTTGTTTATTAATTTTTGTTTCCTTTGTTAATTTGTTATTAGTCCCACATGATAAACACGTCGACCTTAAATATACAACAATTGAGCTGAAAAGTTCGTAGACCGACACATAGATGGCGCTACTATTATTTAATCCATACGATTTTTAGTCAGCCCTAACCTTCGAAAGACAAGTGTTAAAATTTGATAGCTGTCGGACTATTAGTTTATGAAATATAGTATTTTGAGTGAAGCAACTTTTGTTAGTTTGAAAACATAGTATAAAAAAGGAATTTCGTGTGTTAGTAAAGCATTGCTCTTTAGCGAAAAAAATACTATCTAAGCCAAGGCTTTGCTTAATAAACATTATTCGGACTCTGCACCAGAAAAATCTACCGTTGAAAAGTGGTTTGCGCAATTTAAACCAAGCGAAATGACACCGGGAACAATGCAAGAAGCGAACGCCCCAAAGAGGCCGTTGCCAACGAAAACATAAAATAAGAACATAAAACATAATTTAGCGCCGATGAAGAATTAATCGCCCAAATGGAGACCTATTTTGAGGCTAAAGACAAATCGTACTATAAAAATGGTTTCGAAAAACTGTACGACCGCTATAATAGTTGTATCGCCCTTGAAGGCAACAACATTGAATAAATAAAATCAAATTTTATCATAAAAGGTTTTTTTTTCTATGTTAGCCTACGAAATTTGTAGCCCGACTGTTACGTCCTACGAAAATTAAAATATCCAGTGACAGTATTTTTAAAAAGACACGTCTCGATCTGCCTCAATATTGTACACGACGTTCTTCTTCTTGTGACACGTGATAATTTATATAAAAATAAATGAGCTGCCAAAATGTTTAAAAATTCCCCTCGAGACTATTATAAATATTTAAATGGTAGTCCTTCTTCTGTCGAAGGAAGTAGAATTTTCTAAAAACTAACATACATATTTTGATAAATGTACCCTGTTTACTGCCTATAATCCGCAAGTATGAACTTCGCGATATTTACAGAGAAAAATATCGTATAATCCGCAATGGCATATAACCCTCAGATTTAATTACCACTTTAATTTCCTGTGATTCACAGAAATAAAAGGCATATGGAAAAAAGTATTGGGTCTTTAAGTGTTAAAAAACTTTTACTTAATTGTAACATTCGCTTTAAATTAAAAAAAAGTAATTGGACAAAGCGAAAATTTGGATAGACAAACAATTTTCTACTTAACAAGAGTACGAATATAGTCTAAAAATTTATACTAATTAGGGCAGAAACAATGATACAAACAAATTATTCGAACGCATATTTAAAATTTAAAGTTCCTAAAAAGCATCTTTTCATTTTAATTTGCGAAATGTATTAATATTTTAAACTGCCGTTTTGGCGCCATCTGTCGAGCTGAATGTGAAAAAAAAAATGGAGAAGGCAACGTAATGCCGCTATTTCAGATTATACAAGTGTTATTTCTGGATAGAAATAAATATACAAAATGATAAAGATTAAGTTAATCGGGAACTTTCATCCAAACCGCGGAACAGATGCATTATAGTCGCCGATCCCGTCCGCCATGTTTTTTTGGCGACCAACAGAAAAACGCATGACTTGAAAAGTCGCCAAGTAGAAAAACATGGCGGTGGTGCGTGTTTTCTGAAAGGTCACCAAAATAAAACATGGCGGCGGTCACGTGGCATATTTGAAACACAACATTAACAAAACTAAACTTTAAAAGGAAACAACAGATTAACAATTTAAAATATTATTAAAATAAAATTAGCATAATAATCATCATTTTTTACGTTTTATAAAAAATAAATAACAGATTAATAATATTTATGATATGTGTCAACAGAATAAACACAATATATATCATTTTAATAAGTACTAATATTATGAAGAATCTAACATGTGAGGGGGGGTTCCCCCCCTCAACCCCCTCCCCTTGTGCAAAGTACAAAATAAAAATGTTCCAAACCAATTAACTTAGAATATCCTGATACATTTTAACTATTTCAAAACCGAAATAACTGCACCCGTCTTAACTAAAACCCAGAAAATGATAAGAACAAAACAAAATGTTCCAAACCAAAACATCTTGTTTGGTTTAGAATATTTTGATACTTTTTTACAATTTCAAAACCGAAATAACTTACCCGTCATAAATAGATTAACTTAATTCCCCGAAAATGATAAAAACAAAATGTTCAAAAGCCAAACATCTTTAATGATTTAGAATATTTTGATTTTTTTTTAACAATTTCAAAACCGAAACAACTTCACTTCATAACTAACTAAATAAATTAACTAAATGTTCCAAACCAAAATTCATAGAATATTTTTGATAAACTCAAAACCGAAATAACTTCACTTTTCATAACTACTAAATCCACAAACCAAATACATACTCAAATTCAATTACCATCCCCACAAACGTGCCGTTCTGAATGAAATGCAAATCCAACCTCAGGTCTAAGAATTTCCTGATATATCTTCACAATGCTACAAATAGTTAAAACCGAAATAAGGACATCCGCTATAACTAAATACCAAAAATAACTTACATACCTACGAGACAACCTACTAATCCAAGTCTGGAACGAAAATATTTAGAACCGAAATTTTGCATAGCCGGGTAATGACGTCAAAAATCACGTGCAACAATAGCTTCCATATTCCCCTATCAAAGTTAGGGCATATACAGCAACCTAGTCATCGACCTAAAAAACCGCCAAGTTTGCCACAAAAATCGCCAAGTTTGGCGAGAAAAAAACCCGGCGGCTATAATGCATCTGTACCCAGTACTTTCGTATTTTTCTCGTAAACTATGGATCGTACAGCAGCGCAGTTACATTGATAATTACAATATCATTAAAACTTTGTCTAGAATACAATCTATATCATCGTCAGCAAATTGTGTCTTTCTTACAGGGACTTGCTATGACGATTCAGACTGCATGAATGGGGCAAGATGTGAAGATAATGGGAGGGTGAAATCTTGCAGATGTCTAAACGGTACGGAAGGAGACTTCTGCGAAGAGGTCTCCGAATGCAAAGGTCTGGAATGCGGACCTGACGCCCGATGCACGTACGACGCTCGAAGGGAAACGGCGATGTGCTCGTGTCAAAACGAAGATTTAGTTTTCGACGAAAGAGAACGAAGATGCAAAAGTAAGTAAAGGAAAAATCGTCACAAATTACGCCAAAGGAACATATGCATTATAGACACCGGTCAGGTCCGCCATTTTTTTTAAGCGACCAACATAAAAACGAGTGTTTTGAAAAATCGCCAAGTAGAAAAACATGGCGGCGGTACGCGTTTTCTTAAAGATCACCAAAGCCAAATAACTTCACCCACCATAACTAAATTACTAAATACCAGAAAATGTTAAGAAAAAAAAATGTTCCAAACCAAAGCATCTTGTTTGATTTAAAATATCCTGATACTTTTTAATAATTTCAAAAATAGTAAGAACCGAAATAATTACAACCACATAACTAAATTACTAAATCCCAGAAAAGGATAAGAACAATAAAAAAATGTTCCAAAGCATCTTGTTTGATTTAGAATATCCCGATACTTTTTAACGAGTTCAAAAATAGTAAGAACCGAAATAATTACAACCACATAACTAAATTACTAAATCCCAGAAAAAGATAAGAACAATAAAAAATGTTCCAAAGTATCTTGTTTGATTTAGAATATAACGATACTTTTTAACAATTTCAAAAATAGAAAGAACCGAAATAATTACAACCACCATAACTAAATTACTAAATCCCAAAAAAAGGATAAGAACAAAAAATTGTTCCAAACCAAAGCATCTTGTTTGATTTAGAATATAACGATACTTTTTAACAATTTCAAAAATAGAAAGAACCGAAATAATTACAACCACCATAACTAAATTATTAAATCCCAGAAAATGTTAAGAACAAAAAAAAATGCTCCAAACCAAAGCATCTTATTTGATTTAAAATATCCTGATACTTTTTAATAATTTCAAAAATAGTAAGAACCGAAATAATTACAACCACCATAACTATAGTACTAAGATACAAATGTCTCGAATACTGCCGGGGTACTGACGTTAGAAAGCACGTGCACCAATGGGGTACAAGAGCACATTAGACTGCCATACCCCACCACCAAAGTCAGGGCAAACACACCAATTCATTCATCGCCCAGTAAAATCGCCAAATTTGGCGACAAAAATACGGCGTGCATAATGCATCTGTACCACGGCGAAAAACGGGAATTTCGTGTCAAAATATCAGTGCAGAAACTGATGGGCGAATAGGTTTTTAGAATAACTATGACGGTGAAAACTAAACAATAATGTGGAACAATAATCATAATATTGGAACTGGAATAATTGAAGAGAATGATTCGATGTTGCAATTCTGTACAGCATTAAGCCAAAATTAAATTCGGAATGTCTTCTAACTCTTTGATCATTGACTCACAATGCGAAAAAAAAACATGACAAGAAAGCTGACCTTGAACTGCTATTAAATGACACCGTCTGTGACAATAAAAACAAAAATGAGAGCTTTAATCATATCTGTCCTCGCACCGCACGAAACTTCCTAACGGCATTCAGGACAGTTTTTAGTAATCAATTCGTAAAGTACAGAGGTCAACTTAATCTACTTTTATTTTAAAATTGGCTTTACTAATTTTTTTAACAATTAATATTAACTTATTTAACTAACTCTTTTAACTAGTGAGGAATTTGCACATGTGGGGGAATCGAACAACTTTGTACTTTTCTGATATTTCCAGATTTGTAAATTCCAAAAATGTTCTCAAAAATGTAAAAAACTGGGTCCATCATTTTAAAGACTAATTTTAAAGTTAAGCGAAAATCACGTGACATCAAAACGCTCCGTGATTGGTTGTGACATCATCTTTAAAGTTATCCAATATTTTCTTATTGCTCTTAAGAAGCAAGCACTATTTTCCGATTTTGTTTTTGCAAGGTCTTCGACTTTTCTAGCTATCATAATTTATTCTTATTTAAATCTGAAGGCTTATTTAATCGATCTCGATAGCTTAATTATCTCAATTTGTTGTAAATGTTTCTTCTACCTGGATTTACAAAAGGACAGTCGGACAAGCTCCCAAAATTGACATGATGTCAATGTTTTCGTTCTCGGGGGAAAAAAACCCGGATTTTATGGGAGCAGAAATACGTTCGAATTAAAACCCAAATGTATACAAAGTGATCTATATATTTATCCAATTTTACTTAACATGTATTAATATTTTATTCATGCTAATCGTAGCTCTTCTGTTTGTAGACACAGACAAGACAAATAAATATACATATATCACATACACACATATTTGTAGTAGCATCGTTTTTTATAAATAGAGACGGATGTAATATTAAAATAAAAATTAGAGGAGGTATTTATTGTGAGACCGGTCTCATTAGCCTTCGTGTTGCAAAAAGTAGACCGTAGCACTCCAAAACCAAACCAAACCAATTTTAAGTATTTTAAATTTGATGAAAACAAATATAAAATCTCTAAAAGACTTTACTAAATTATTTATACCCTTTTAAATAGCAATACAATTTTATTGCCTTTAACATTAATGTTAAATTAAAAAATGTGTAAAGTTTCTGAAATTAAATTTAATTTTTAGAGTAATACCGTTAAGTATTTTAAAAATATTATACTTTTTTGAAATTAGTTCTCAATTTAAACGAAAAATATCACTGTGAATGGATACACATAAGAAAGTATGCATCTCTGAAGAAAATATTTATAATACCTTGAAAATACATAACCTTCCCCTCCCCCGAGTTATTTATAAGATAATTATATGCTTTCGATATTTATGTGTTTTACGATATTTATTGTATTTGATTTCTATGATAATACTCGAAAATGAGCAGTTTTAAAAGTTAAACAGCACTGGTTAATCAACAGTCTTTTTAAACACATAGATGTATTTTTGTATACTCTAATTGTTCTAAATTAGTAATATTTAAACAAAAGCAAGCATTTACTTACCGAAAAATGGTGTTCACAAACCCATAGAGATGACTTATATGATAATTTGAGGTTTAATTTCTCATCCCTTTTCATCTCAGTTGTCCAGATTTCACGTGTATGTGGGTCTTTGGAAACTCTGAAAAATATCTTCTCATTGCAATTAGTTGTTGTAGTTTTACAGAGTGACGCAATACAATATTTATAATATGATTTTTATTGCCAGACATAATAAAAAAATTTCTATTATATGCGACACTTTACAATGGAATTAATTTAAAAGTCGCCTTTTAACATGTAAACAGCATAGGCGGTCTGTGTCTTCCTGAACGATGTCGTCACAAACTCGGCGGAGGAAAAGTATCGCTTTTGAGAGACGTTAAAGAGTCCGCTGTTAAACCCATTAGAAATCACTCATTAGGCCCCCAAATGAAAGAAAATAGGTACTGTCCACCTTACATTTTCTCTTCTATTGTTTAAAATTAAAATTAGAAAACGTGAAAGTTCCTCATTCAAGCGTTAGTTTTTACGTATCTTTCTCTGTAATTATCGGGCATGTGATTGTACCTACCTGACCTTTTGTAAAAATAAATTACTTTAGGTTCAGCTTTTTTTCATATATATGCATTATATATATTACACATATCATTTTTATGCCATATATATATATATATATATATATATACATATATATATATAAAAAAATAAATATATACATATATATATATATAAAAAAAATATATATACATAAATATATACACACACATATATATATAAAAAAAATATATAATATACATATCTATACATAATATATAAATAATAAATATATATATAATAAATATATACATATAAATACATAAATATAAGACATATATATATAATATATATATACATATAAAATACATATTATAATACAATATATTTTAAAATATACATAATATATCATATATATACATATTATAATATATATAATATATATAAATATATATATATATAAATATATATATATATAATACTATAACATACATTTATATACAACATAAAAACACAATAAATATATATATATATAATATATAAATATATATATAATATATATACATATATATATATATATATACATATAAAAAACAAAAATATATACATATAAATTTTATACTTTACATATATATACTTTATATACATATATATATATATACATATATATATTTATATACATATATATACATATAAAATATATATGATACATATATACAATAATATCATATTTAATATATATATGTAAATATATTATATATATAGTAATATAACATTTATATATATATATATATATATATATATATATATATATATACAATATATACTTAGTATAACATATTATTATATATATATATATATTATATATTATATAAAAATATATATTATAATAATATAAAAAATATATATATATATATAATATATTTTATATATTTTTTTACATATATATATATAATATACATATATATATATATACATATATAATATATACATATAAATATATATATACATAAATATAATAAATTTTTATATATACAATAATACAACATTAAATATATATATATATTATATTATAATAAAAAATAAATATATATATACATATATAGACATACATATAAATATATATATATAAATAAATATATATATATAACATATATACAAATATATATATTTTTAAAATATATTATATATATATATTTTATATATACATATAATCTACATACATATAATATAAATTATATATATATATATATATATATATATATATATATATATATAGATGTATATATACAAAATCTCTATTTTGAGTAAAGTATATAATTCCTTAAGAAATTCATACATAATTTAAAAAAAAATAATATGTATGTAAAATTTATTTTAAGAATTACGATAATGTTCACTCCTAATCATGCATAAATTAAGAATTTCATATTTCTTTTAACGTTCAATTATTTTTATTTATTTATCATAGTTTTGATAATTACAGCTGACGAGGCTGTTTCGTCAGTATATTAATATAACTTTACATGACTATGACTTTAAAAAACAATTATTATTTACAACATGTTATTCAGAAGCTAAAATTTTGACTTTTAGCATTATGTCTTTTTGTAACTTTCGTAAAATTTAAATTTCGATCTTTGTTTTAACGTATCATTTGTTCTGGCTTTTTAAAGCATAAACATATATACATTACTTTTACATTAAATTTATATATAATATATATATAAAATATCTATATATATATTTTATATATATACAATATATAAACTTTACATAACAAATACATAAACATATTTATAAAAATACATCTATACATATATATATATTATATTATACATAAACATAATATATCATATCATATATAAATACATATACATATATATCTATACATATATATACAAAACATATATATACATATACATATATATATATAATATACATATACATATACAATACATATAACATATACATATACATATACATATACATATACATATATATATACCTTAATATATATATAATAAACATATACAAATATATATATATATATATATATATATATATATATAATATACTATATACAAATATATCCAGAATATAATATACATATACATTATACATATAATATACAAATACATATATATATTATATATACATATACAAATATACATAACATATATATAATATACATATTATATACATATACATATAATATTTATATATACATATACATATATATAACATAATATATATAGAAATTAATTTTACATATACTATACATATACATATATATATATATTTATATCTATACATATATATACATATAATATATAGAATACATATATAAATTACATATAACATATACTATATATACATATACATATACATAAAATAATACATATACATATACATAATATAATATACAAATAAATATATTATACAATACATATATATACATACATATATATATACAATATAAACATATACAAAATATAATACATATACATACATATAAATATACATATACATATTATATACATAATATATATATAAATATACATATACATAATATAATTATATATATATTAAACATCATATATAATATATTTATATACATAGACATATACATATATATATATATATACCTATATATAACATATACAATATACATATATATATACATATACTTTACACATATATAATATATCATATTTACATATATATTTACATACATATATATATACATATTATACATAAACATATATATACAAGTACATATACATATATATATATACTTATACATATATATAGACATATATATATAAAATACATATACATATATATTATATATATACATATATATACATAAATATATATATATATATATAATATATAAATAAACACATATATATAATATATATACATAAAATATATATAATAATATTTATTACATATACATATATAAAAATATATATATATATACATAATATATATATAAATAAATATATATATATAATATATATATATATTATAATTATATATCATATACATATATATATACATACAAATATACATATACATATATATATAAATATATAAATATTATATATATATACACATATATATATATAAATATATATATATATCTATACATATATTTTACAAAAAATATATAAAATACACATATTATATACATATATATATATAAAATATATATATCTTATAATATAATATACTATATATATATATACATATATTGTAAAGTACTGGAGATATGGTACTCGAAGCCGCATGAAACAGGCTAACTGTTTAGACTAAGTAGTTTTTTTTTCAGGTGAATAAATTATGTACAGCTATGTACAGATTTCAGTAGATTTCTAAATATTCTGGGATCTCGTGCTAAGATGACATTCACACAATAAGGATGCGTGGATACCGGATACAGTATGGCTTGGGCATGTAATCACTAAAATTGTTCGCTAATTAGTGCCGATATAAACGCTGACACTATCACCTCCGGGCTGACAATTAGTACAGTCGACTTTCACACCAAGGTTCGAAAGTTCAGAGTGCGTATCACGCTGGGGTTCGTGAAGGAAACTTGGGATGCAAGACGATCCAAATTGAGAGCAAGGGTCACTTCTATGCACGAAGTAAAAATAAATTAGCAAAATAACGGGAATGGGATTCCCAAGTCGAAGGTCGACTTCTTAGCAAACAGAGACGCTGGCGGTCTCTAATCAAGCAAACTCCAGAATCGGAGATACGAGCGGTTCCTCTCGAGCAACAAAGCAACTCTCAGGAAGAAGCCTCAAGAAGAAAAAGCCCCGTCTTGGCACCGCCACTCTTCTTTTATAGCGGTCCCGGTTCCCCTTACGCGATTCTTCGGGAAACTTCCAGAAGCAGGATGATGCAATCTTGCGGTCACTTCCCGCCTGAATCAGCTGTTTCGTTTCCATATGTGGCCGAAAAGCCGTCTTCAGATCAGCCGACCCAAACAACTTAATTGCCTTTTTCGCTACCGCTAATGGGCGCACATGTGCACTGTAATTATTTACAATCATTTCACAGAGTCTTTCCACTCAACAGTCTCACAAAGCCTCAGACGCGCTGGCTCCAGCACACGGACAGTTTTCAATTAAGTATACACGTGTATTGTTAGACCACCCGTTTCTACCTGCCGCTAATCGTAAGTGTCCGCGAGGCTCCTCGTTCTTTAGGGTCATGTAACGGATCGTTACAACATCGACAAGTTGCACGTAAGCGGACAAGGCATAAAGTATGCATACGCTCCTTCTCAGTTCCGAATAGAACGGGTTGCCTTCTGCTTATCGGACAACCACCGACCACCGGCAGGGTGTGCGTATTTCTGAAATATTCCAGGAACGTGTAAATTCCCACTCCTTTGTTCATTCCCAATTTACGTAGGAAAAGAAAGAATTTTCGAAAATTCAAACTACAGCGAAGAGAAAGAAAAGAATTTGTCCCTTCCGAATACATTGCGAATACTCCTTTGCCAGTTAAGATGAGGTTCGAAAACGGATAACATGAACCGATGCCACGATCCCATATAGCGATCGTTTTAATTTTAACAAATGAATAGAGAAAATCGGGATCATGTGATATCGATAACAATAAGCGATGAATAACATGAACCATGATCCCATTAAGCGGAGTCCACTGTATAATAAAAATATATATATATATATATATATATATATATATATATATATATATATATATATATATATATATATATATATATATATATATATACAGGTTAATACATATACACATATATGCGTATATTAGTTTTTCAGTGAGAAAATATAATATCCATACATTGATACATAAGTACACATACATATATGTGTGTGTTGTGTAAATATATATATATATATATATATATATATATATATACAGGTTAATACATATACACATATATGCGTATATTAGTTTTTCAGTGAGAAAATATAATATCCATACATTGATACATAAGTACACATACATATATGTGTGTGTGTGTGTTTGTAAGTAGAATTCTGAGGGGTTTTCAAAACTTAAATCAAGGGCTAAATATTCCCGCGTATTTATATCCCATTAATCGGAGTGCACTGTATTTGAATTGAATAAAATTTTCAGTATTTGTTCTCTGTAGTTATTTAATTATATACCTAAACTTAATATTTTCTCTGTTAAGTAAGAAAATTATTTATGGAATGTTTTTCTGAATGTCTAATTAATTTAATGTTTTCTGCGTTTTCTTTTAAATTTTTATTCAGAAAGTTGTTTTATTATTTTTAAAATAAATTTTTACTTTTTTTTCAACATTTTATAATTTTTATTTTATTAAATTCACATATTACTTTACGGATGTCCCTGGCCACATAAACATTTCATGTTGTGTATCCTTAGACTTTCTGCTCGTAATGTAATAACAGCCTAAGTTGTCTGTCAGTCTGTCCTCGAAGTTATGAAGCGGTCGGACCTGGAATGGATAGAGACATCCATATTGGATTTTTTATAAGTTAGGGCTTGCAAATTTCAAAGCGAGTAAAGTTTTATCATTCCCTAAACTATAGATCCGATTCTGAAATAAATTAGCATGAATAAGCTTCGTATCACATCAAAAAATTCTGTCCCCTTTAAAACGTTCGAAATCCATCCCGTCCCTCTTTTAGAGCGTTTAATTCGTTTATATCAAGCCTTAAGAGCAGGCGATTAAATTT
>CM063497.1:5280351-5285351 GCA_032207245.1 Pardosa pseudoannulata
AGCTTTGATTCTATAACATTTTAGCGCCAATGTTAAATTTTAATATCGCTGTTTTCAATTTAGAATAAATCCACTTTTAGGGGAAAGGCCAAATCCTTGGTGATAGTCGCTAAACTCCTTACGAGCTCGACTACAGATTGGGTTCCCCCGCCAACTTGGCGATAAGGATTTAAGTATGATCGCCTATCATTTGCTTCTGATCTCGCCATGTCCAAACCATCTGTATCTATATTATAATTCATATATAATTTGCATCCAGCTCTCCTTGTGCCACTCTTTTCTTATATATTAAAATTGTGCAATGCTTAAAAAGTTTAGATATAACAAACCATTAATGGTTCACTATGGCTGATTTTCAATTATTTGGAGCTGTTGCGTTTGTAAACTGTCAAGGGATTCATTGCCCATCAATATAAATGTCCGGTTTTCAAGTCTTTATCTTTAATTAAGTAAGAGTATAGAATTCTAATAGGATGTCGCACTGTGAATGCATTACAGAGGCCAGAAAAAGCATGAAATACAATGCGTGGATGGATCACATTGTGTTTTGGTAAACATCGCCAATATTTTAGCCAAAATTTGCAAAGGGGAACCCTTTTCTAAAGTAGTCCCCATTAGACAACTGAAATCGCCAAACTGCCAAATTTTTACTTGGCGCTTTCCGGTATAACCATTTTTGAAGTTCTCAGCGTTGATTCTAGAATATTTTAGCGCCAATGTTATATTTTAATATCGCTGTTTTCAATTTAGATTAAATCCAAATATAGGGGAAAGTCCAAATCCTTGGTGATAGTCGCCAAACTCTATAAGTCATAGTCGGGATTACTTAAAAGGGTTCCCCTTGGCACATTTGGAGAAAATATTGGCGATATTTACTGAAACACAAAGGTCATCCATCCAAACATCGTATATCTTGCTTTTTTCTGGCGACTTTAATGAATACACAGTGCGATATCGTAATAGAATTATATACTCTTACTTAAATACAGATAAAGACTTGGAAACCGGACATTTATATTTATGGGTAATTAATCACTTAACTGCTCTAAATGATTAAAATTCAGCCATAGTGAACCGTTAATGGTTTGTGATATCTAAATTTTTTAAGCATTGCGCACTTTTAATATATAAGGGAAGAGTTACACAACGAGAATTGGATGCAAATATCATATAAATTATAGTATAGAAACAGATTGTTTGGACACGGCGAGATCAGGAGAAAATGTTAGGAGACTTAACTTAAATCATTATCACCAAGTTGGCGGAGGAACCTAGTTCTTTAATCAAGCCTAATGGTATGAAGAACAGTTGCTATTATGTTTGACTGAGAAGTTTTATTTCATCAGATTATAATACTTTTGGACATTTTAATTAACCCATAACCCAATGAATAGGTTAGTATAAAAGTAAACTAGATTAAAAGTTCAGTTAAATTGCCATTTACCGAAGCTAATCAACTTATAATTCAATAACATTTTTAGGCGCCAATAGTGCCAACATGCCATTTAAGGTGGCAAGAATAAACATTCATAAAAGCAATAAAAATTCAATAAAAAGCATAAACTATAAGTAACTAAATAGTTAAAAACATAGTATTGACAAAAATTATACACAGATTGTACCATTTTTTAAATTTGGAAAAGCATGAAGAATAGTTTTTAATATTTTTTCAATCATACGGAAATTGCCAAAAAAGAAAAAAAATAGGGTACATTGAAATGCAAATAAAACAAAAATCATAAACTATAAGTATTCAAATACCTAAAACTGTACACAAAAATGTTATACACAATTGCAGTTGGAGAAAAATCGGGTTGCCATAGGGGAGAACATGTATGCTTGGTGACATGAAATATAAATAAAGAATCAAAATTCCGGGGCCCCCTAAACTGCAATGAAGCCGAAATGAATTAATGTATTTGTATCTTGTAAACATCGCCAGTAAATTCACCAAATTCGCCAAGCCGTACCCTAATCTAAAGTAATACCCAATTTTAAACGCAAAAAAATTTTTTAGCAAACTTAAGTTATCATTTTTTTTTCTAAAGATTAAATTATCATGGTTTGATATCAGAACAGGGTGCTCCAGCCAAATTGGCGATAAAGCTTTAAACATGGTAACCTTTTTATTTCTCTTGATTTCGCCGTGTCCAAACAAACTGTATCTGTATTTTGATATTTATATTACATTGGTATCCAGCATTCATACGACAATCCTTTTTATATATAGAATATGGTAATCCTTAAAAAAATGAGATATCGTGGGCCATTAATGGTTCACTATGGCTAATCTTAAATAATTTTGAACTTTTGGCTTTGTAAACGGTCGAGAGATTCGGTACAATGCATTATAGACGCCGTGTTTCTTTTCGCCAAATTTGGCGGTTTTATGGGGCGATGAGGGGGTTGGTATGTTTTCCCTGGTTTGGTGGTGGGGTATGACAGCTCCGATGTATTCTATCACCTCATTGGTGCACGCCATTTCTGACCTCAGTACCCGGCACTCTAATGCATCTTTTCCGCATTATAGACGCCGGCCCCGTCAGGAATGTTTTTTTTTGGCGACCAACAGATAAACGCATGTTTTGAAAAATTGCCAAGTAAAAAAAACATGGCGGCGGTACGCGTTTTCTGAAAGATCACCAAAAAAACATGTAAGAACAAAAAAAAAAAAAAATACAACCTGACCTAGGCGACTGGAAGCCAAAAGAACAGCTAAGATACAAATTTTTCGAATAGTGCCGGGTACTGACGTCAGAAATGACGTCATTGTAATAGAATGCGTCAGAGTGCGTCATTATAATAGAATTATAAACTTAATTAACCCACACCACTTAGGAATCGTGCAATGAATCCCTCGAAACAGATGCATTATAGACGCCGTGTTTTTTCGCCAAACTTGGCGATTTTTTGGCGGTTTTATGGAGATGCATTAGAGACGTCGGGCCAGTCTGTCATGTTCTTTTTTTGGCGACCAACAGAAAAACGAGTGTTTGAAAAATCGCCAAGTAAAAAAACATAGCGGCGGTGCGCGTTTTTCACAATTTATAGCATTATTACAGCACAATTTATAGAAGGATTCACAATTTATAGCAATATTAAAATAGAATTAGCATAATAATTATCATTTTTTACGTTATTTAAAAACTAAATAACAGATTAGTAATATTTATGGTATATATCAACACAATATAAAAACAATATATATCATTTATTTATATATATCATAATAAGCACTAATATTATAAAAAATCTAACGTGTAAGGGGTTCCCCCTCAACCCCCCCTTGTATTAAATGATATGAAAAATAAATTTAATAACAAAAACACCAATCTACTTATCACTCCCTAAAATCGCCAAAAAATCGCCAAGTTTGGCGAAAAAAAACGCGGCGTGTATAATGCATCTGTTCCGAGAGATTCATTGCACGGTTCCTGAGTGGTTTGGGTTAATTAAGTATATAATTTTATTACAATGACGCACTCTGTACCCATTAAAGTCGCCAAAAGCAAAGCACGGAATAGAGTGCAAGAATGGAATAACCGTCGTGTTTTAATAAACATCGCCAATAATTTCGCCAAATATTATTAAGTATTGGTACTACTGAAGAATAGGGTGCCCCTTGGCAAGTTTGACGATGTTATTGGCGATGTGTAATAAAACGCTATGGTATTTCATCCGAACAACATTGCATCCTTTGCTATTTGGGCGACTTTAATGATTTCAGAGTGCGCCATTGTAATAGAATTATGTACAGTATCTTAATTAACCAAAACCACCAAGAAAGCGGGCATCTACTTTTATGAGCAATGAATCCTTTAACAGTTTACAAAGCCAACAGCTCCAAATTATTAAAAATGAGTCATATTAAACCTTTAATTGTTCCGTACAGATGCATTTTAGACGCCATGATTTTTGTCGCCAAATTTGGCGAATTTTTGGGGAGATGAGTAAGTTGGTGTGTTTGCCCTGACTTTGATGATGGGGTATGACAGTTCTAATATGTTCTTGCACCTCATTGGTGCACGTGATTTCTGACGTCAAAGCCAGGCACTATTCCAGAAATTTGCATCATAGCTGTTTTTTTGGTTTACAGTCGCCTTGGTCAGGTTGTATTTTTTTTTTGTTCTTATCATTTTCTGGGATTTAGTAATTTAGTTATGGTGGGTGTAGTTATTTTGGTTCTTACTATTTTTGAAATTAATAAAAAGTTAAAAAGTATCAGGATATTCTAAATCAAACAAGATGCTTTGTTTTGGAACATTTTGTTTTTGTTCTTATTTTCTGGTATTTAGTTAATTTAGTTATGACAGGTGTTGTTCTTATCATTTTCTGGGATTTAGTAATTTAGTTATGGTGGGTGTAGTTATTTGGTAACGCGTACCTCCGCCATGTTTTCCTACTTGGCGATTTTTCAAAACACGCGTTTTTCTGTTGGTCGCCAAAAAAACATGGCGGACGGGACCGGCGTCTATAATGCATCTGTTCCAATTGTTCTTTATATCTAATTTTTTTAAGCATTACTCGCATTTAATACATAAGAAATGGGTTCCACAAGAAGAGCTGGATACAAATATAAAATAAATTAAAATATAGATACAGATTGAACACGGTGAGATTAGTAAAAAATGATAGCCTACCATGTTCAGAGCTTTATCGCCAAGTTGGCGGGCGCACCCTGTTCTTCAATCAAGACTTAAGTATTTCCAGTTATCACAATTTGTACGGGAATGCCAATTATTGCTATTTGGCGAGTCCACAAAATCGCCAAATTTGGCAAGAAAAAGCACGGCATACTCGGTGTATCTGTACACAGTTGTATTAAACGCCGATACAGTCATTATTAAATGTGTAAACTTGCCTTCATTCTAAAAGTAATAGAACATCAGATTTCGGTCTGGCAATCGTCTTGATTAACAACTATTTATGTGTAAAGACTATTTTAAACTATAAACACAATGTACTTTGTTGAACAGTTTAAATGTGCTCCAATAAGTGGG
>CM063497.1:5312851-5315351 GCA_032207245.1 Pardosa pseudoannulata
CGAAACCACTGCTGGCGTTGCAAACTGACCGCGGGATCTTCCTCGCACGACTGGAGGCGGCGAAATATTGGTACAACTTTGATATACCCTCCCCCCTCCCCAAAAAAAAATTTACGCGCCAAATCTGGACTCCCTACAGATTTTTAGGGTTGCTGTTTCTTATTTTGGTGTTGCCAATTTAGGTTTTTTTTTTCAGCTTTTAGGTTTTCGCCGTTGCCAAATTTAGTATTTTCTTGTATTTTGAGTTATTTTTTTAAGTTTTGTGGCAACAATTTTTGGATTTCATGTATGTTTCACCGCCATTTCTTCGTGAAGTGATCAAGCGGATTTCTGACTTGCTGTATTGTGCAGCAAATCTGGTTGTATTTTCCTATGAAATATTTTTATCTTTTAGATTTCAATATGCCTATTCTATCTAATGTTATTGAAAAATTTCATGGAATTTTGAGTGGGAAAATTGATAGTTGTGCATATAATTGATAGGAATTCAAAATTTCTGTATAAATAATTCTTTTTATTAGATTGCCGACTCGTATTTTCAATTGTATTTCTTAAAAATTTTGTGTGAATTGCATATAATGTTATTCAGTGTCATTTATTTGTATTTTTATGTATTTTATTGTATTTTTAGGTATTCTTTTTTTTTTTGTATTTAATGATTCCGTATCTTTTATGTATTAATTATTTGTATTTAGCGAAAATCCATCTTGGCGAGAAAAAAAAAAGGCGCCAAAAACTGGTATTTTTGCTTGTTGAGAAAAAAAATCGCCAAATTTCCGATTTGAGGAATATATATCAAAGTAATTCCCCCTTTCGTTTTCCAAATCTCGGAGCCTGGACTCTTTTTCAAACCGTTTATGTTCGAAGTAACCCCGGAAAGGCATTGCATCAAGGATTCTTTTTCGTAGGTTTTTCAGCATGTTTAGCAAACAAAATTCAATTAAAAATCGATTTTTTTTTATGATTTTTCTCTCAAGTTAGCTCTTTAACGTCACACTCTCTGAGAGTTTAGTTAAGAACTGAGATATAACAAAGAAATTTTACATCTCTTGTTGGCAACAATAGAGCCAATAATGAAAACCTAATTTTGAAATGTTCACATTGTTTACATTTGGAGACACATTTCACTTTGTTACCAACAGAGCAACAACTTCATAAATGACCACGTGTACAATCTTAATCTAAACTATGACAATATCGTTTTTCACATTGAGATTCTTGTAATTATAATATATAAATAATCGATTATTAAATTTAAAATTACCGATTATTAAATTTCAAACTATCACATATGTACCTAATCTATTATTTAAGCCAAATATAAAAGAAAATCATTTACGTAATAGCTAAGTTAAGCTATAAAATATATGAAAATAATGCAGACGATATTTAAATAATTTAAAATAAGAAATAAATGAGATCGAATGACGTCATAATGCGAGAAAAAATGTTATATTTGAAGACAAGAACGGGCGATGTTGGTCAAGTCACGATGATAAAGTCAAGTCCAGGTAATAAAAGTCATAAGTTGGTGGCAGCAAAAATGCCACATTTATAGAAACTCTATAAATATAAGTCTATAGAAACGCCACCTTTCGGTTGCATAAAGTCAGTTCCGGTAATAAATAGTCACAGTCGGGTATAAGTTTCAGTCTCCGATTTAAAGAGTTCCGCACGGCTGGAGGCAGCGAGTGAAGAGGCCTCTTCGACGCTCGGCCTTCAGCTCCGTCATGTAGCAGTGAAGGTCGGAGGTCACCGAGTTCGCACCGTCCATCCAAGACAGGACTTCGTCTTTCAAGTCGTCGAGGAAACAGTGCCAAAATCCAACTTTGATACACCCCCTAAAAAATTACGCGCCAAATCTGGCACTCCCTACGGACTTTTTAGGGTTGCTGTTTCTTATTTTGGTTGGTTGGGGAAGCAGTGCCAGAATCGACAGTGTTCGTTAAGCGAAATCATGTACTCGTCCATAACTTTAAGTCGAACCTTTTCGTCCGCCACTCGTTCCCAGGCATATTCGGCCATCCTTTGCTGCACCCGAAACCACTGCTGGCTTCGCAAACTGACCGCGGGATCTTCCTCGCACGACTGGAGGCGGCGAAATATTGGTACAACTTTGATATACCCTCCCCCCTCCCCAAAAAAAAATTTACGCGCCAAATCTGGACTCCCTACAGATTTTTAGGGTTGCTGTTTCTTATTTTGGTGTTGCCAATTTAGGTTTTTTTTTCAGCTTTTAGGTTTTCGCCGTTGCCAAATTTAGTATTTTCTTGTATTTTGAGTTATTTTTTTAAGTTTTGTGGCAACAATTTTTGGATTTCATGTATGTTTCACCGCCATTTCTTCGTAAAGTGATCAAGCGGATTTCTGACTTGCTGTATTTTGCTGCAAATCTGGTTGTATTTTCCTATTAATTATTTTTATCTTTTAGCTTTCAATATGCCTACTATATATAGTGTTGTTGAGAAGTTTCAGGGAATTTTTAGTCGGAAAATTGATA
>CM063497.1:5337851-5340946 GCA_032207245.1 Pardosa pseudoannulata
TTCGAGAAAGAAGCTTAGTTTATGCGATTAGTCTTCAGAATTCGACCGCTAGGTCTCAAAGAGTTTTGCAATATCAGCAAAAACCATAAAGTTAAAGATCACTAAATACAAAACGGAATTAAAACATGCAGAATCGTTAAGCACTTACCTCAGGTTGGTTCATACTACACCCCTTTTCCTTAAAGCGTATGAAAAAAAAAAGGAATTTAAAACTAAAGAAGCTACAAGCACACCCTCTTCTACACTGTTTGTCTCGTTCAAATCTTAAGATGCCAAATTTGAATGTGCTGTTCAGTTTCGCGGTTGTATTACCTCTAAACTAACTGCATCAAAAACTGTAATGCCTTCTTCAAATTTTGAAGTATCAAAATAAATAAATAAATATACAAAAGTATTGAAATTGTTTTTTTCTTTTTACATACATACATACTCATACTCAAAATTAACAGAATTGGAATTCTGTTAATTTTGTTGTTAATCGCAAGTCTGTTCTGTTGTAAATTTTTTTATTTTCCAGAATTGTAAAAGAACCCTATGAGGCAGGTAAAAAAAATGGTTTATTTTTGCGGCTGAGAACTATCTGGTACACGCTCCATTATTTGTTTATCTTCCTACACCTCTAAAGTCTTCTGATACTGCGAATGCAGTTTAGAATCACTTTGAATTCATTGAGTCAAACCGTGTGATAATGTATCAAAAACAAATTTCTTAATTTTTCAAGATATATAACTTAAACGCTAGATATTTATGAGTCCCTTGAAATAGACTTCTAGACTTTTACGAAAAGAATTAGTCGTTAATATCGGTGATTAAATTTAACAAAAAATAATCAGTGATTAAATTTAATTTATCACATACTGGGCAGTTATAGCTATTCTTGCATAATCGATTATAATGGGTACCCTATGTAAAGTGCCCTATGAGGCAGATAAAAAATTATTTGTTTTTTATCCGAGAATGATCTGATACATATGGTTCCATAATTTGCTTATATTCATACACCTCTAAAGTCTACCGATACTGCGAATAAAGTTTAGAATCACGTCAAATTCATTTTAAAAAATAATTCAATGTAATATATTTTTAGCTGCGTCGAAATTGTATTTAAGTTTTTCAAAATTTTTTTGCTACAGTAATAAATGGAAGTAAAAGAACGAAAATATCATTTCCGCTACACCCTGGAGTAGATAGAATTTATTGTTAATAACAGTGATAAAATTTTCATCGCAACAAAAATTAATCAACGATTTAATTTATAATGATAACATAAGTACCTAATCTATTATTTAATCCAATTATAAAAGATTAAAATGCATTTATCTTCATACTCCTCTAAAATATCCCGATACTGCTAACGTAGTTTAGAATCGCGTCGAATTCGTTTAGAAAGATAATTCAACGTTTTCTTAGCTACGTCGAAATGATCGTTCAGTTTTTAACAATTTTTTGCTACAGCAATTAATGGAAGCAAAGGAATGAAACTATCATTTCAGCTACACCCTGGAGGTAGGTGGAATTTGTTGTTAATACTGGTGATAAAATTGTCATGGCAACCAAAAATAATCGACGATTAAATTTAAAATTATCACATATGGACCTAATCTATTATTTAAACCAAATGTAAAAGAAAATGATTGACGTCATATCTAAGTTCAGCGATAAAACAAATGAAAATAATGCAGACGATATTTAAATAGTTTAAAATATGAAATGATTCAATGTGAGAAATGACATCATAATGCTACAAACAAAAACGTTATTTTTACTTATTTATTATGGTAAAAATTTAATCGCCTGCTCTCAACCGCGAAAAATAGGGCTCGAAATAATGGTATTAAATGTTCTATAAATGGGAAAGGGCGGATTTCGAACGTTTTAAAGACGACAGTATTTTTTGGTGTGATGTAAAGCATAATTATATCAATTTATTTTAGAATCGGATCGATAGTTTAGGAGATAATAAACTTGACTCACTTTGAATATAGCTAATCCTAACTAGTCCAGAATCTAATATGGATGTCTCTATCCATTCCACTTCATAATGCTAGGAAAAAGTTTTTTTTATTTTTAACTATTTATTATGTGATAAATTTCATGCTTTGCTCTTAACGGGGATAACAGAGCTTGAAATAATGGCATTAAACGCTCGAAAAGGGGTGGATTTCGAAAGTTTTCGAATTTTGCTAAACCTAATTCATCGAAAATATTGATATGGTTAAATATTGATAATGGTTAAATATTGATATTCTAACCATTCCAGATTCATCCGCTTGATAAATTCGCGGAGATATGGACAGACAACTTAGGCTATTATTATAAATAGGGGACGAAAAACGGTGATTTAAATATTAAGAACTAGCCTATAACCCGTCATATAACGGAACCTGTTATCTTTTTAATTTTCCAGAATTGTAAAAGTACCCTATGATGTAGGTAAAAAAATGGTTTGTTTTGTGGCGGAGAACTATCTGGTACAAGCTCCATCATATGTTTATATTCATACACCTCTAAACTCTCCCGATACTGCGAATTAAGTTTAGAATCGAGTCGAGTTCATTTAGAAAGATAATTCAAAGTTTTTTTTAGCTACGTCGAAATTGTAGTTAAGTTTTTCCCATTTTTTTCTTTTGCTACAGTAAAAAATGGAAGCAAAGGAATGAAACTATCATTTCCGCTACACCCTGGAGATAAATAGAATTTGTTGCTAATACCGGCTACAAAAATTTATAGCAACAAATAATAATCGACGATTTAATTTAAAATGACAACATATGTACCTAATCAATTATTTTAGCAGTATATAAAATAAAATTATTCACGTAATATCTAAATTGAGTGATAAAACGTGTGGAAATAATGCAGACGATATTTAAATAATTTAAAACAAGAAATGGTTAAAGAAAGGATGTCATAATGCTATCTTTAACTATTTATTATGTGATAAATGAATAAATTGAATCGACTGCTCGTAACTGAGGAAAATAAAGCTTGAAATAATAGCATTGAACGCTCGAAAGCGGTGGATCTCTAATGCCGCTAGCCCTAACTGATCAATATGGATGTCTCTATCCATTCCAGATACAACCACTTTGTAA
>CM063497.1:5341046-5343546 GCA_032207245.1 Pardosa pseudoannulata
AGCCCATCATATGACGGGATTAGTAAATTTTTAATATTACAGAACTGTTAAGTACCCAATGAGGCAGGTAAAAAATGTTTTGTTTTTTGGCTGAGAACTATCTGGTTCACTCTCAATAATTTATTTATCGTCATACTCCTCTAGAGTCTCCCGATCCTGTAATGCAGTTTAGAATCACATTGAATTCATTTAGTCAAACCGTGTGGTTATGTATAATAAATAAGAGATTTGAAAAAAAATTTTCAATTTTACAACTCCTCTTCAACCTCCACTCAAAATACAGTTTCTAATATACAAAATACAGTTTAAATTAATTTTACAATTTACACTAAATCACAAATTTGTGATGAAAATCACACTCAGTTTATTTAATTTGCGATTAAGTGAATGTTTCAGTCTATTTAGTATGAATGTTATGTGTTTCCTTTGTGTTTTCTTTGTTAATTCAATTAGATTTTAAATATTCAATTTTTGTAAAATTTTTCCTCAAAATGTTGTTTTTGTTTATGTATCAATTTGTTGAGTTACGATCCCCTCGCCAGATTTCAAACGCCACGCTGCAAGCACGCCAATTTCGCCAAATGTGGTTGAAGCACCAACAAGATCCATGATTAGAAACAGGAGAGTGGGCTAAGAAGAGGAGTTGAACAAATACACAAAAGAACAAACTTCTTCATTTCCAAATATATATAAATTAAAAGTTAGATATTTATGAGTCCGTGAAATAGACTCCTAGACTTGTATGAAAAGAATTTATTGTTAATACCGGTGGTAAAAGTTTCATGGCAACAAAAAATAATCGACGATTCAATTTAAAATTATCACGTATGTACCTAATCTATTATTGAAGCCAAATATAAAAGAAAATCATTTACGTAATATCTAAGTTCAGTGATAAAAGATATTAAAATAGTGTAGACGATATTTAAATAGTTTAAAATATGAAATGATTCAATGAGATGTTTAAAGGAATGACGTCACAATGCGAGAAAAAATTGTTATTTTTAACTATTTATTAAGTGATAAATGAATAAATTGAATCGCCTGCTCTTAATAGGGCTCGAAATAATGGCATTAAATTCTCGAAAAGGAGGGAAGGGTTGGATTTCGAACGTTTTAAAGAGACAGTATTTTTTGCTGTGATATGAAGCCTATTTATACAAATTTATGTTAGAATCGGGTCGATCGTTTAGGAGAAGATAAACTTTATTCTCTTTGAATGGATGGCTCTATCCATTCCGGGTCCAACCGCTTCATAAATTGGAGGACAGATAACTTAGGCTATTATTATATAGGGGATTGATCTTTATTGAGCTTTTACTATTGGTATTGAAGTTACAAAAATGGTTAGGTGAAAGACATAGACGAGGCAAAGCAGAAGACAAGAACGGGCGATGTTGGTCAAGTCACGACGATCTAGTATAAAGTCAAGTCCAGGTAATAAAAGTCACAAGTCGGTGGCAGCAGAAATGGATGTTAGAAACGCCACCTTTCGGTTACACAGAGTCAAGTCCGGTAATAAATAGTCACAGTCGGGGGTAAGTTTTAAAGAGTTCCGCACGGTTGGAGGCAGCGAGTGAAGAGGCCTCTTCGACGCTCCGCCATCAAGTCCTTCATGTAACAGTGAAGGTCGGAAGTCACCGAATTCACACCTTCCATCCAAGACAGGTCATCGCCTTTCAAGCCGTCGGGGAAGCACTGCCAGAATCGACAATGTTCATTAAGAGATATCATGTACTCATCCAGAATTCTAAGTTGAATCTTTTCGTCCGCTATTCGTTCCCAGGCATATTCGGCCATCCTTTGCTGCACCCGAAACCACTGCTGGTGTCGCAAACTGACCGCGGGATCTTCTTCGCAAGTTTGGAGGCGACGAAATATTTCCTCCCCGTCAAGAACGTTCGATTCCATTTCAGTCCCATTTCGTTTTCCAAGTATCGGAGCCTGGACTCTTTTTCAAACCGTTTACGTTCGAAGTAACCCCGGAAAGGCATTGCATCAAGGATTCTTTTCCGTAGGTTTTTCAGCATGGTTAACAAACAAAATTCAATTAAAAATCGATTTTTTTTTATGAATTTTCTCTCAAGTTAGCTCTTTAACGTCACACTCGCTGTGAGTTTAGTTAAGAACTGAGATACAACAAAGAAATTTTACATGTCTTGTTGGCAACAATACAGCCAACAATGAGAACTTAATTTTGAAATGTCCACATTGTTTACATTTGGAGACTTTCTCTCTTCATTTCACTTTGTTACCAACAGAGCAACAACTTCATCAATGACCACGTGTACAATCTTCGTCTAAACTGTGACAGTATCGTCTTTTACATTGAGATTCTTGTAATTATAATATATAAATAATCGATTATTAAATTTAAAATTACCGATTATTAAATTTCAAACTATCACATATGTACCTAATCTATTATTTAAGCCAAATATAAAAAAAAATTATTTACGTAATAGCTAAGTTCAGCTATAAAATATATGAAAATAATGCA
>CM063497.1:5356046-5358546 GCA_032207245.1 Pardosa pseudoannulata
TGTGTGTGTGTAAATGTGTATATTTGTGTTTATATGGGCATATATGTATTATTTATATATGTATATAATTATGTATGTGTGTGTTTATATGTGCATATATATATATATATATATATATATATATATATATATATATATATGCGTATATGTGCACGTATAAGTGTGTATAGATGTGTATATATGCATATATGTATTACGTAAGTGTTTGTACGTGTATATGTATGTATGTGTTTGTTCAACATTTCATATTTTTTAAACTAATACATACAGGAGTTCTGTATATTTATTCCATACTATTCAGCATTAATAATAATTTAAGAACTTTCTCAGAAAGTGCTCTCTATTCTTTTTAGATGCTTAACCAAAAATGAATCGGATTGTAACGTTCGAATTCGACTTGAAAAGAATTGATATCTTTTATTTCTATTAATCATTTTTACTTTTTATGTCGGCCATTCTTGATTATTTTTCGCGTGTTGGTAAACGCTGTTTTATGTCATAAAACATTATGTATTCAAAGAATATCTCTTAAAAGTTTAAAAACTGAGATGCAATGTTCGTTGTATTTTATAAACATTCCACTTAAATCTTTAACAAAATAAACTTAGTTTATGCGATTCGTTGTCAGAATTCGACCGCTATGTCTAGAAGAGTTTTGCAAAAACAGAAAAGTTAAAGATCACTAAATATAAAAAAATGAGATAAAACATGTACAATGCAGTATGATTAAGCACTCACCTCAGGTTGGTTCATACTACACCCCTTTTCCTTAAAGCGTATGAAAAAAAAAAAAAAGGAATCTAAAAACTAAAGAAGCTACAAGCACACCCTCTTCTACACTATTTGTCTCGTTCAAATCTTAAGATGCCAAATTCGAATGTGCTGTTCAGTTTCGCGGTTGTATTTCCTCTAAACTAACTGCATCAAAAACTGTAATGCGTTCTTCAAATTTTAAAGTATCAAAATAAATATATAAAAGTATTGAAATTGTTTTATTCATTTTACATACATACTCATACTCAAAATTAACAGAATTGGAATTCTGTTAATTTTGTTGTTAATCGCAAGTCTGTTGTTTTGTAAATTTTTTTATTTTCCAGAATTGTAAAATAGTGGTACCTATGAGGCAGGTAAAAAAAATGGTTTGTTTTTGTGGCTGAGAACTACCTGGCACACGCTCCATCATTTGTTTATCTTCATACACCTCTAAAGTCACCCGATACTGTAAATGCAGTTTGGAATCACGTCGAATTCATTTAATTAAACCGTGTGATAATGTATCAAAACCAAACACACAAACGAACAAAGTTCTTAATTTTTCGAGATATATCACTTAAACGCTAGATATTTATGAGTTCACGAAATCTAGACTTTTACGAAAAGAATTAGTTGTGAATATCGGTGATTAAATTTAACAAAAAATAATCAGTGATTAAATTTAATTTATCACATACTGGATAGTTATAGCTATTCTTGCATAATCGATTATAATGGGTACCTATGTAAAAATACCCTATGAGGCAGATAAAAAATTATTTGTTTTTTGGCCGAGAACTATCTCATACAACTGGCTTCATAATTTGCTTATATTCATACACCTCTAAAGTCTACCGATACTGCGAATCCAGTTTAGAATCGCGTCGAATTCATTTTAAAAAATAATTCAACGTTTTCTTAGGTGAGTCGAAATTATAGTTAAGTTTTTCCCTTTTTTTTTTTTTTTTTTTTTTTTTTTTTTTTTTTTTTTTTTTTTTTTTGCTACAGTAATAAATGGAAGTAAAAGAACGAAAATATCATTTCCGCTACACCCTGGAGTAGATAGAATTTATTGTTAATAACCGTGATAAAATTTTCATCGCAACAAAAATTAATCAACGATTTAATTTATAATGATAACATAAGTACCTAATCTATTATTTAATCCAATTATAAAAGATTAAAATGCATTTATCTTCATACTCCTCTAAAATATCCCGATACTGCTAACGTAGTTTAGAATCGCGTCGAATTCGTTTAGAAAGATAATTCAACGTTTTCTTAGCTACGTCGAAATGATCGTTCAGTTTTTAACAATTTTTTGCTACAGCAATTAATGGAAGCATAGGAGAAGGAAACTATCATTTCAGCTACACCCTGGAGATAGGTAGAATTTGTTGTTAATACTGGTGATAAAATTGTCATGGCTACCAAAAATAATCGACGATTGAATTTAAAATTATCACATATGGACTTAAAGTATTATTTAAACCAAATATAAAAAAAATGATTGACGTCCTATCTAAGTTCAGCGATAAAACAAATGTAAATAATGCAGACGATATTTAAATAGTTTAAAATAAGAAATGATGCAACGCAAGGAATGACGTCATAATGCTACAAACAAAAACGTTTATTTTTACTTAATTTATTATGGTAAAAATTTAATCGCCTGCTCTCAACCGCGAAAAAAATAGGCCTCGAAATATGGTATTAAATGTTCTATAAATGGAAAGGGCGGATT
>CM063497.1:5383546-5386046 GCA_032207245.1 Pardosa pseudoannulata
GTGTATATGTATATATCAGTAAATGTATATGTATATACATGGCTATATCACTATAAGTATATAAATGAATGTATATATATATTTATATGTATATATGTATATCTTTGTATATATGAATGTATATATATGTATATATATATATATATCTTTGTATATATGATTGTATATATATTAAATATATATAGTGTGAATGGGGGGGGGCGACACCCGTTTGTGATCTCCCACGAACTTGTTTTGTGCTGCATTCTAAATCCGAATATTCCAAATCACAGCTCATCAATTCGTTCGTAAAATGCTTTTAGCCCCTTCCGGTAAAATGATGAGTCTAGCTCGTCATTGGTTTTTCATTCCATACCGCACAATGACGAGCTACACTCGTCATGCGATTAAAGTTAATGTTAAATATGATAATTAATTTAGTTTGTAATTTCTAGTGTACTGAATTTGGCAACACTTTTATCACTTGTTGGGAAAATCCCAAGTCACTATTGCATATTGTTTACTCGGTACGAGTCATTCGCCAAATGATTGAGTCAGAATAAAAGAAAACCTACTAAGAAATGCCGCGTGTGTTACAAGAATCCAATTAAAAGCGAGACTACTTGGCGGTGTAAGAATTCCTTTGCACTTTGTTTTGAAAAGTACCACTAGCGTGAAGACTATTATCTGTATACCTTATTAATGTGTTGCTTTGATATTTTCTTAATTATACCTTTTCTGATATTATTTAACACTATGTAAAAAGTGAATTTTAATCAAGAATATGTAAGAATTGTAAAATGAAACAAGTTTTTTAAATAAAAATTAAATGGTTACTTCACGTAAATTTTTTCATTATTAAATCGTACCGGAAGGGGTTAAGTAGACATTACCGACAAAAAAGACCCTTTGGTAGAGGCAAAGATTCGTCTAAATATTCATCTTTAGATGAAGTGGGATTTTAAACTGCGCCAAACTCGTCGGCTGTGTTCGATAATTATTCTGATAAATATTTAGGGCGTCGGGAGCCGAAGGAAAGCTTGGGAACCGTGAGCCGAGCCCGTCGATCTCCGCGTTGATCACATTTTTTGGGAATTTTTAAAACAGAGGCGAGCTTATTTCGCAGAACACCAATAAGATGCCAGACAAATATGACGTTTTCGGTCACGTGTGTACACATGTGTCTGCCCCAACCGCCATTTAAACTTAATTTATTTCGGTATCTGAGCGCAAGAAAATGTAAGTATGTCTGCGTTTTCTTTCGTTGCTCTTGGCAGGTACCCCCCTCCTCCCCTCCCGACTGCACTCCGTCCTCGTGGCTACTACAGTTCGAAAAAGATTCTGTCTGTCGAACACCGCAAGTGCGTCATTTCGAACGCAGACGAGAAAATCGGCACTTTTTGCTCAGCGATCATGGCGGCTGGCTTGCTGTTCCGGAGACTTCTAAACCAAAAAGGAATCGTCTGTCACTTTCCCCAAAGATTTCGATTCAGCGAATTTCGGAATCGATTTTCCATTGAGTCTGCTCTTCTCGTTCATGGAATGGGATTCGATTGTTACTCGATCAGAATAATGAACGGGGCATTGTTTCTAATTTGAATTAAAAGAACTCGAATTGAGGAATTCTTTTGTTTGGTTCGAAGTCCGAATCGTCAGTCGAATCATTTTGCACTTTTTTTTTCTTTAATGAGGGTGAAGGAGTTCTCAATTTCGAGTTTTGTTTAACAGCCAGAAAACTTGGCTTCTTCAAACAGTCCAATTCGGTACAAAATCTATTTTTAATTATATATATATATATATCAGTGGCGTGCGGTAGGTTTTCATGCAGGGTGTGCAGAGAACATGGATTTTCCAATAAATCTTTAATTATTGAGACATCCGAGTTCTATATTCTGAAAAGGGTTATTTATTATGAATATAAATTTAAAGAATACAATAAATAAAATATTTACCTACGAGTAGTCGAGTTATAACTATAAAAACAGCTAAACTTATGAGAATTCTACTAACACTGAAGTAAAAATCATGTTTTTTGTTGTATGGTGTCCTATCGGCGTCGAAAAATCAACACTTCGGGCTTCCACGATATGTTCAGCAAATGTAGCACCACATGGCGCCCGCCGCTGCGGTGCCGACAAACCGAACGTCTATTCCCCGTGCAGAGGTTTTCGCTGCACGCTGGCACAATAGAGCGAACTGTTTCTTATTAGGTCAGTGGATTAAATTATATTTATTAATTCTTTTTAGCATTTGGTTGGTTGGTTGGAGTTTTACGGCGCAGGGTCATATTTAGGACATAAGTGCCAAGCACAAATTTTTAACATTTGGAAATCATATATTCTGCGAAAAACATCTTGACAATTTTTAAAAACAAAACCAAGGATATGGTGTTACTTAATATAACTTATATACTGTCTGTAAGACACAATGAATGGTAAAATTTGGACTGTTCTGTTAGAATTCATTTCTTTAAAACAAAACAACATTGTTTTTCAGCTAATTATTTCAATAAATAGAATAC
>CM063497.1:5396046-5401046 GCA_032207245.1 Pardosa pseudoannulata
GACAAATGTCGAATGGGTAGGGCGCTGAACTTCGGTAGTAAAGTTCGTGGTTCTAATCCCAATGTGACATGGATGTTTCGAGCGGTCCGGAATCTGCTTTAAGGAGGTCCTTGCCTATTCATTGGGGCTCGGTTTAATTAGCCCTCGTATAGCAAAAACTAGACAGTAGAACTCCAAACCTAAACTATTTTAATTTTATTTATGAATCACAATAATTAGTAACTTAAGTAATTTAATAGCACTTAATGTTTTCAGATATGTCTACCTTTTTGCTCTATCTACTTATTTCATTTTTATAAGTTTTAGTTTGGAATATTTCTTTCATGCTGTATTTAGTTGCACCATTTTTATTTGTCCAGTTTTTAGTCTTCAAATATTATAACATTACTCTTAAATTAGGCTTGGTAACTCAATTTTGGTACCATTTTGGTATATTTTTATTTTAACTGCATGCTAAATGAATATCTCAATCTTGTCGTGGTAACGCTTTAAAAGTGTTTTCAGATACTATAATTTTTCTTGCTTTTTCACTAATTTGGAATATTAGCCATTTATTATTTAGACTCCATTCTTTTGACCTTTAATTTTAAATTAGGCTTAGCTACCCTCTTTTGGTGCCATTCGATATATTTGTCTTTTAATGTGTGCTAAAACAATTAAAATATATTAAGTAACCTAATTCATCTGACAGTGCTTTATATGTGTTTTCAGATTAAACACATTTCATTATTTCATGTTATTCTAATTTAGAATGTTTTATCGTTTTGGAATTCAGTTGCGCCATTTTAATTTATCTAGGTTTTCGACGCCAAATATTATTTCATTAAAACTAAATAGGATCTTGGCGCCTTTTGATGCATATTTATTTTAATTACGTGCTAAGAATATTAAAATATATTAACTTAATTCATCTGATAGTGCTTTAAATGTGTTTTCAGATTATACAAATTTCTTATTTCATTTTATTATTCTAATTTAGTATGTTTTATCGTTTTCGAATTCAGGTGCGCCATTTTAATTTATCTAGCTTTTAGACGCCAAATATTATTCCATTAAAACTAAATAGGATCTTGGCGCCTTTTGATGCATATTTATTTTAATTACGTGTTAAAATAATTAAAATATTTTATGTCACTTATTTCGGGAGATGGTGTTTAAAATGTGCTTTAAAATAATTAAAATTTTAGGGCTTTGTGATGCCATTTACCTGATGAATTATTAAAATTTATATGGTTTATTTCTTTCCCTTTGACTTCACTTTCCCCATATTTCAAATAAAAATGTCGGTTTGAGTTATAAATCTATCAAAATTCCAATGGCCTTTATTTTTATGGAAAACATTTTTAAAATGTTGTTATTTTTTCAGTTTTGTAAAGAATTTACTCATATTTCGTCGTTGGAATTATCTGGAAATCTACTCTTTAAAACAATTTTGATCCAAAGTATAAAATCGTTTGGTTTCAGATTTAATTCGTCAGTCATTATTCACTCAAAATTTTAAGTTATTATCTTTTGGCAACATGTTAATAAACTGTTCCATTGCAAAATGGCATATTTTGCTAGTCAATAGTGAAAGAATTCTAGCATTTTTATTATTTCCAAGGAAAGTATTCTCATTCTGCCATTCCAAATGACTGTAAAAGCCGAGCTAGTAACTAGTAATATAGTATTCTTAATAATAACCTATCCATTTTGACATCAACTGGGAAAACTTTTGCTTTTTTATTCACTGCGTATCCTGAAAAGAAGCGGTTTCGTGCAAAAATTCAGATGGTAAGACCTTTTAATTTGAAATATAATTTTGATAATTGTTCTCAAGTGATTGAAATGCTCTTTCTAATTTTAGATAAATTCATAAACGGTGATATAAATATTAGGAATACATAAAATTTAAATGGATTTCAGATGTACGAGTCAAGAAAAAAAAATGAACGTAGAATTTGTGCAAGATACATTAAGCCAGATAAGTTAAAAAGAAAAACTGTGGCAGTCATGGCGAAGTGGAATGAGAGATTTAGCAAGATACAAAATATATTATTGACGTGGAATTGTTTTAATAATTCAATAATTTAATAATAATGACTGCAATAATTAAAGTTTGAAGAGTTGAGAAATAAAGCGGTTATATCATAAAAACACTGTTTACAATTATTGGCGAGTATTTGATGCCAAGCGAATGATAATATGGCCAAATACATTCTGTTATCCGCTGTTATCAGTAAATTTTACCTTAAGAGTATGCAGACTTTGTAATTTATGGGAATTAAAATTTTAATATAACTTATATAATGTACACTAGATTTTTATGCTGATAATTAAATTTTTTTACTTTTTATTTGAATATGAAGTACAACATAGAACAAATGTAATATATGCGGTATTTGGCGACGTTTATTACCTTTTACGCCAAAAAAATTAAATCCATCGAAATGGCAAAATGTCGGATAAAATAAACAAAATGGTAAAAGGACAGGAAAATGTTTAATGTTGAAAACTAAATAAAATTTTTGATCCGAGGACATCTGATAAATTTATTTTCAATTGAAAAAATAAATTCATATTATGAGTTATAAAAAAACTACCGTATCTAATATCCATTATATTAATTTTCAAATTATCGGAGTATATATAATTCCAAGAGCTAGCTTTAATGCTGGCCTCACGTTACGCGTCTGCGGTATGTAACCGTTCATCCAAAGAACGAACTGTTTTATTATTTCCTCCATGATATTATCCACATTACTACATTTTCGGGGCAGGAGGGCACATCTCAACTCTTGATGATTCTGACTTTGGTTTGAAACGGAAGAACAGCACATTGGTTGCCTATTGGGTACCGTAAACATGAAAATGAAGAAGGGTGCTTGACGTTGTGTGAAATCGCTCTATTTACAGGGTTAGCAAGAAATAAGTCCCCCCCCTTCTGAGAACCCTAGAATGCGTTCTATTTCTCTAAATGAGATACAATTGCAAATACAGATCATTCAAATAATGCGCTCGACACTTATTACATAAACTTTAGTACTAAATTCCGCCTATAGGTGGCGCTGTAATAAGTATAAACACATTTAATATGCTTTATAAATGCTACATAATATTAAAAAATAGTATTAAAAATCTTTATATAATAATAGCCATCTGTCCTCGAATTGATGACGCGATTGGACCTGGAATGGATACTGGCATCCATATTGGATTCTTGGTGAGTTAGCAAAATTCAAAGCGAGTTCGAAAACGTTCGAAATCCACCCCTTGCCCTCCTTTTCGATCATTTTATACCATTATTTCAAACTCTATTTCCCCCGGTTAAGAGCAGGCGATTAAATTCATCAAATTATGACATTATAACTAGATGAAAATAACATTTTTTTCTATCATTATGACGTCATTCCTATAACCATCTCATAAAATCATTCCTTATTTTAAATTATTTAAATATCGTCTGCATTATTTTCATACGTTTTATCCCTGATCTTAGATATTACGTCAATAATTTTCTTCTATATTTGTCTTAAATAATAGATTAGGTACCTATGGAATAATTTTAAATTGAATCATCGATTATCTTTTGTTGCAATGGAAATTTTATCACCGGTATTGGCAACAAATTATTTTCATAAAAGTCTAGGAATCTATTTCGTGGACACATAAATATCTAGCATTTAAGTTATATATCTTTGAAAATTAAGAATTTTGTTCGTTTGTGTGTTTGAGTTTTATACATAACCACACGGTTTGCGATCGATTAGCTAAATTTTGGACATCATTCAATAATCACCGCCAAATAATCCCTGTCCATATTAAATCCTCTGCTGTCCATCCTGTTACGTAATATGAGAAGATAAATTAAAGTTGGCAACTAACATGCTGTCAGTAAAGATAAATTACGGAGCTTGGTACCAGGTAATTCTCAGCCAAAAAACAAACCATTTTCAACCTATCTCATAGGGTACTTTACAATTCTAGAAAATTAAAAATTTTACTGATCCCGTAATATCACGGGCTATCTGCTAGCACTCAATATGTTACCCTTCGCGGCAGGCATTCGATGGTACATCTTGTCTTTCAAGAAGTACAACAACCAAAAATGGCAACGGGTGATATCTGCAGACGGGGATATCCTCGTGCAGACATTTGACATCTTCATATCCGCTCTAAGCATCGAAATTCTTCCAAGGCCCCTCCACACTGGCCCACTGCAAGCCATTACCAACTTCCTAAGGGAATATGGCTTATCGAGGTCGACGATGGCAGACTATAAAATAGCCTTGGCGGACGATGGCTTCTCTATAGGTACTTTCTACCCGAGTACACGGAATGAAATTCGCAAAGAATTTGACCTGAAATCGAAATTTCTGCTGTCAAATATCCTGCCAGTAGCACAGACAACATGCACCGCTGCGACACACGTTCATTTATTGGCCGCCAAACTTTTAAAGCTCTTCCCCACTATGGCCCACTGCAAGCCATTATCATCTTCCGAAGGGAGTATGGCTTATCAAGGTCGACGATGGCATACTATAAAATGGCCTTGGCGGACGATGGCTTCGGAAGCGGCTTTTCTCCTATAGCCTCCACACTATGGCCAACTGTTCACCATTTCCTGATGGTGACCTTCGACGATGGTTCACAGGTTGCATCTACACGCTGGGCCACTAAATGAGCCGAGCGCGTGGATTCGCCCATAGGGTCTACTGCGCACTTTAGTTGCGCATCTGGCTGCTTTTGATCTTTGGAGAAAAACCGCCTCCGATTCCAACTTCCGCAAAGGCTATTCTATCGTCTGTCACCATCGATTGCGATAAGCCATACCCCCTCCAGATGGTGGTAATGGCTTGCAGTGGATCATAGTGGGAAGGGGCCTTCCGAAAATGAGTCTGCCAGATTCGCAGCAAAAATGCGCAGTAGTCCCTATGGATGAATCCACGCACTCGGCGCATGGAGTGGGCCAGCGTGTGGATGCAACCCGTCAACCATCGTCCAAGGTCCCCATCAGGAAG
>CM063497.1:5422486-5427486 GCA_032207245.1 Pardosa pseudoannulata
TATTTACTAAATTAATTTTTAATTTTATAATAAAAAAATATTATATTATTGTCAAAAATATAAAAAAATTATGTTAAGTAGCGTATAGTTAGTATAGTATATATAAAAATTAATTTTTAGATTATATTTAAAAAATTAATTTACTAATTTACTACTTTTACTTATTGACTTTTTTTAAATATAATTTGCTGTCAAAAATTATTAGTTAAAAAATTATGTTAAATGTAGGCGAAGTAGCCCAAAACTAACTTTTTTAGCATATAGTTAGTATACAATATATAAAAATGAATTTTTAGATTATATTTAAAAAATTAATTTACTAATTTACTAGTTTTACTTATTGACTTTTTTAAAATATAATTTGCTGTCAAAAATTAAAAAAATTATGTTTAATGCAGGCGAAGTAGCCCAAACTAACTTTTTTAGCATATAGTTAGTATACAATATATAAAAATGAATTTTTAGATTATATTTAAAAAATTAATTTACTAATTTACTAGTTTTACTTATTGACTTTTTTTAAATATAATTTGCTGTCAAAAATTATTAGTTAAAAAATTATGTTAAATGGAGGCGAAGTAGCCCAAACTAACTTTTTTAGCGTATAGTTAGTATACTCTATATATAAAAATTAATTTTTAAATTATATTTAAAAAATTAATTTACTAATTTACTAGTTTTACTCATTGACTTGGAGGGGAGAAAAAAACACACAAAAAAAAACGGTTTTCAGTAATAATGGTTGTAAATTAGCGGCATGTCAGTAGACATGACGACAGCTACATTTTCGTGCTGCGATTAAATTCTGTTAAAAAAATTTGTTCTCAATTTATTGTATACTGGAAATAGCCTTTTATCATGAGAAAATTACTCATTATGCATTTTATAATTATATTTATTATCTCCTATATCTCAATATACTTCAATATAGTACTTTAGAAGCTTATATTTTTCTATCAAAGAATATTCAAGAAAAAATCTCTTTTACTCTTTATTAACCCCTTCTGGTAAAATGACGAGTCTAGCTCGTCATTGGTTTTTCAATCCATACCGCACAATGACGAGCTACACTCCTCATGCGATTAAAGTTACTGTTAAATATGATAATTAATTTAGTTTAAAATTTCTAGTGTACTGAATTTGGCAACACTTTTATCAGTTGTGAAAATTCCAAGTCACTATTGCATATTGTTTACTTAGAATTTCTTAGTACAAGCATTGCCAGATTAATGAGTCAGAATAAAAGAAAACCTAAGAAATGCTAAAAATGATTTTCAAGAAAATTGTGTCTCTATATTGAGATAGTTGGCAGATTCTGAATAATATTTATCAAAATATTCGAGTAACCTCTTCCAGTAAAATGACGAGTCTAGCTCGTCATTAGGCTTTCATTCCATACCGCACAATGACGAGCTACACTCGTCATGCGATTAAAGTTGCTGTTAAATATGATAATTTAGTTTAAAATTTCTAGTGTACTGAATTTGGAAACACTTTTATCACTCGTGAAAATCACAAGTCACTATTGCATATTGTTTACTTAGAATTTTTTAGTACAAGACATTGCCAAATTAATGAGTCAGAATAAAAGAAAATCTTCTAAGAAATGCTGAAAATGATTTTCAAGAAAATTGTGTCTCTATATTGAGATAGTTGGCAGATTCTGAATAATGTTTATCAAAATATTCGATTAACCCCTTCCGGTAAAATGACGAGTCTAGCTCGTCATTAGTTTTTTATTCCATACCGCACAATGACGAGCTACACTCGTCATGCGATTAAAGTTGCTGTTAAATATGATAATTTAGTTTAAAATTTCTAGTGTACTGAATTTGGAAACACTTTTATCCCTCGTGAAAATCACAAGTCACTATTGCATATTGTTTACTTAGAATTTTTTAGTACAAGACATTGCCAAATTAATGAGTCAGAATAAAAGAAAATCTTCTAAGAAATGCTGAAAATGATTTTCAAGAAAATTGTGTCTCTATATTGAGATAGTTGGCAGATTCTGAATAATGTTTATAAAAATATTCGATTAACCTCTTCCGGTAAAATGACGAGTCTAGCTCGTCATTGGTTTTTCATTCCATACCGTACAATGACGAGCTACACTCGTCATGCGATTAAAGTTACTGTTAAATATGATAATTAATTTAGTTTAAAATTTCTAGTGTACTGAATTTAGCAAGACTTTTGTTACTTGTGAAAATCACGAGTCACTATTGCATATTGTTTACTTGGTACGAGTCATTGCCAAATTGATGAGTCAGAATAAAAGAAAACCTACTAAGAAATGCCGTATGTGTTACAAGAATCCAATTAAAAGCGAGACTACTTGGCGATGTAAGAATTCCTTTGCACTTTGTTTGGAAAAGTACCACTAGCTCGAAGACTATTATCTGTATACCTTATTCATGTTTTGCTTTGATATTTTCTGAATTTTACTGTTTCTGATATTATTTAACACTATGTAAAATGTGGATTTTTAATTAAGAATAGGTAAGAATTGTAAAATGAAACAAGTTTTTTAAATAAAAATTAAATGGTTATTTCATGCACACTTTTTTATTATTAAATCATACCGGAAGGAGTTAAGTAAAATAATTATTCACTATTGCTGTATACTTTTTAGGGGAATAGTAAAATTTAAACTTATGAATAATCTTTGATAGAAAAATGTAAGTTTCTAAATTATTATATTGAATAATATTTTTTTCAGAACAATGTTTTTATCTTTAAAAGTCAGGCTGTTTACTGCTCGGTATAGACAGCTTGAGGTATAAAGTTTATAATAGTAAAATTTGATTTTAGAATAATAAAAAAAGATTTTAAAAAAATTGACAGTTAAAAATAAAAATCAATTTTAAAAATTGTCAAAAATGTAAAAAAAAAAAAAATATTAGAAATAAAATAAAATATTAAATTATAAAAATAATAATAAATATTAAAATGAATAAATTTATTACAATAAAATATTAGAAATACTAACACATCTCGAGCTCATTTCTTAGCAGAAACTAATTTTATAAACTTAAAACAACAAAAACTAACGGTAAATTCCCAGTTCCGGGGGCCCCGCCGCCATGTTTTTGGCGCTATTCTTATACAAGTGATCGCCAAATGGTCGCCAAGTGATGTTTACAATTTGTGTATTAAGTTTATAACCGATTTCAAAGCCTATTTTGAACAAAAAAAAGGGTTTGAAATTTTATTAAGATGAATACAAATTTAAATTTGAGTTTTTAATGTATTCAAAGACGCTTTTGTACTGTTTATTGAACTAAACAGCGCGGAATTTTTGCAATAAATGCAAATGAAGCAAAATATAAGCATTAGTTGGTTATATTTAGGCAATTATGCTTACAAAATATTTAGTTATATTTATAAAAAACGGTTGCCATTTAATGAAATTATTTTAAAACTATCAAAAGATTAAAAAGTAATAAAGTACGGTACAAATTACTTCTAGAAATTATTAGCTTAAAATGGAAATATAAGAACGGAGTAAATGTTTTAAGTAAATAATAAATTTTTAGCTTAAAATTCTGAAGATAGTAAGGGAGTGAAATGATTTTTCTTATCTAAGCGAGGTAAAGCTCCCCTTGATCTTCCGTAACGATAACGGTAGACGGTCGTAATAAAATTACTTTTATTACTTAGCGGATCACTTTTAACAATTTAGTACACTATAAAATAATAAAGTTTAAAAATATTTCTTTTTCATTTTGTATTAAATTAAGACACAATTTTGAATAAAGTTCAAAATGCAGTAAATAAAAAATATAAATGTGAAATATCACTTGTTACCCTTCGAAAATTAAGCATAAAATATAAAATAAATAAAGCGCTAACCTAATTTAAGTATCCTGAGTTGTTGGTGGATATACACGTTTGATCTGATTTAAAGAATCCTGAAAAGCATCTTGCGGATTTTCTTTCATTTTCCTCCACATAAATTCCCAAAGGTACGAATCTAATTGATTTTCACACTTGCGGAGGGATCTCTTAATGGAGCTCCACAAGCCCTCAATTGTATTGGTGTGAGCTCCGGTATTAAATTTAAAAAGCGAAAAAAAATACCACAAGAGCTCAGGTAAAATGGACAAACCTCCAAAGCACGGCCGAAATGGACAAAGACTTGAAATGGACGCTAGAAAATCCAAATTCAGCGGTCTTTGAGTATTGTTAGTTACAGGAAACAATAAGGGTCATATATTTAAATCACGTGTCAACCCAATACCCTAAAATAAAGGTGCCGATTGACACCCCCACCTTTTTTTAGGGGGTGGTGGAAGAGTCCGAAAAGAAGAGCAAGGTTCTCCAGAAAATAGGGTTTTAGAATTTGGCGATATCTCCCACGCTTGGCGTCCCCACCGAACTGGGTTCCCGGGGCCCCCCAAACTGAGAAATAGCCCTAACAAATATAAAAGTAAAAAATTAAATAAAAAGGAGAAAATAGACTGAAAATATTGTCAAAAATGTAAAAAAAAATAATAAAACAACTGTCCAATTAATTGAGTAGTTTTAGTTAATATATTAGTGAATAGATGGCGCCATTGAGCCAATTTTCTACCGGAAGTGTAAGCACCCAAAATTGGCTGTCCAGATCCACTCGTAGCCCTAGGGGTCAAACCTCGACTTATGCGAAGAAAGGGAAAAAAAAAAAAAAAAAAGAAACCAGAAAATAAATCCTATTTTTTTTAGGACACTTGCATCACTAAAAAAATTGGGAATAACCAAAAAAGATTACCTAGCCCATGGGGGGATCAAACCCACAATTTACAATTTCTTTTTATTTAAATTCGGCCTCCATTTCCAACTACCAAAGTTCTCTACATTTTCTCTGGTTTCAATATCATGGCATCTGAAACACAAATAAATAACTTGAACAGTACATATTATAAAATGTTTTAATGTTACCACAGACATTTCCTTTTATCCTTTTAACTTTTTAAAATGATTCAAAACTGATTTAAATATGTAAAAAAAATAAAGGC
>CM063497.1:5432486-5444986 GCA_032207245.1 Pardosa pseudoannulata
CATTTCATATTTTAAACTATTTAAATATCGTCTACACTATTTTAGTATCTTTTATCACTGAACTTAGATATTACGTCAATGATTTTCTTTTATATTTGGCTTAAATAATAGATCAGGAACATACGTGATAATTTTAAATTGAATCGTCGATTACTTTTTGTTTGCTATGAAAATTTTACCACCGGTATTAACAATAAATTATTTTCATAAAAGTCTAGGAGTCTATTTCACGGACTCATAAATATCTAAATTTTAATTTATGTATATTTGGAAATTAAGAAGTTTGTTCTTTTGTGTGTTTGTTTATTATACATAACCACACGGTGTGACTCAATGAATTCAACGTGATTCTAAACTGCATTACAGGATCGGGAGACTCTAGAGGAGTATGACGATAAATTATTGAGAGTGAACCAGATAGTTCTCGGCCAAAAATCAAATCATTTTTTACCTGCCTCATTGGCTACTTAACAGTTCTGGAATATTAAAAATTTTACTAATCCCGTCATATGATAGGCTATATACTAGTTTAAAATAAGAAATGATTAAATGACATGCTTAAAGGAATGACGTCACAATGCTAGAAACAAATATTATTTTCATTTTTTTATTATGTAATAAATTGATAAATTGAATCGCCTGCTCTTAACCGGGGAAAATAGCGCTAGAAATAATCGCATTAAACTTTCGAAAACGGGGAAAGGGGTGGGTTTTAAACATTTTAAAGACTTGCTTCGAATTTTGCTAACCCTAACTTATCAAGAGTCCAATATGGATGCCTCTATCCATTCCAGGTCCAACTGCTTCATAAATTGGAGGACAGATAACTTAGGCTATTTTTATATAGGGGATTTTTACCAACAAATGCTTGAACTGTTCAAAATATGATTTTTTTATTGTCTATTATTATATAGGGGATAGCCTAAGTTGTCTGTGTGCGAATTTATGAAGCGGTTGTATCTATAATGGATACAGGCATCCATATTGGATTTTTTACGAGTTAGGGTTAGCAAAATTCAAAGCGAGTTCGAATCCACCCCATCCCCCTTTTTCGAGCGTTTAATGCTATTATTTCAAGTCTTGTTCTCCCTCTTATTGTATGTATACTAAATTCATTCTTGATATCAATTTAGTATAGAATAGCAGCGTGGGCGGAGCGTAATATTAAAACTGGACTGTGTTTACTCGACCCTCATATACTCTAATTAGTTCCTTCATCGGGTGTAGGCCTGGCACGTTCGGTAGAGGGTCTGAACATCGTACTACTCAAGTTGACGGTTCTGCCCCCGACGCAGACAATTTTTTCTAAATGTCTAATTAATTTCATATTTTCTGCTTTTTCTTTTAAATTCTTATTCCTGAAGTTGTTTTATTATTTTCAAAATTGTTTTTTTATTTTTAAAATAAATGTTTATTATTTTTTCAACTTTTTACGACTTAAACTTTCTTCTCGTAATGTAATAAGAGCCTAAGTTATCTATCTATCTGTCCTCGAATTTACGAAACGGTTGGACGTGGTATGGATAGAGCATCCATATTGGATTTCTGATCAGTTAGGGTTAGCAAAATTCAAAGCGAGTAAAGTTTATTTTTTCCTAAACTTTATATCCGATTCTAAAATAAATGGGTATGAATAAGAGTTGTATCACAGAAAAAAATACTGTCATATTTAAAACGTTCGAAATTCACCCAGTCTCCCTTTTTGAGCATTTAATGCCATTATATCAAGCCCTATTTTAGGAGAATCTATTAAATTTATCCATTTATCACATAATAAATAGATAAAAATAACAATTTTTTCGCTTAATGACGTCATTCCTTTAACTATCCCATTTAATCATTTACTTTAGATTATTTAAATATCTTCTGCATGATTTCCATGCGTTTTATTCCTAAGCTTAGATTTAGATATGATGTAAATAATTTTCTTTTATATTCGGTTTAAATAATAAATTAGGTACGTAAGTGGTAATTTTAATCGATTATTTATGTAGGATGATAGTTCTCAGCCAAAAAACAAACCATTTTTTTTTTTACCTGCCTCATTGGGTACCTTTACAATTCTGGAAAATTAAAAATTTTGCTGATCACGTCATATCACGGACTATAGACTATTATGTTATATTTATAAATATATTGTAATATATTTAATATAATAATATATTTTAAATAATATATATTTAATATTATTTTATTAAATTCTTTTAACAAAATACAGTGGTCTCCGCTTACTAACATAAATTCTTTGGAATTTAATGAAATTAGTTTATAAATGTTATCTATGAACCTTATGAATGTAAAATATATAAAAATGTTTCTCAACATTTCTTAGAGGGGCATACCTTTAGGAGGGTTTGAGAGGTAGTTAAACTGATAAAACCCTTCCCTTGTACAGTGTGAATATAATACTTTTTAAAATTTTAATTATATTGTAAGAACAATAAATAAGTATTCTTAAAATAGTGCAATAAATAAAAAGTTTAACAAATAGTACAATAAATAAATAGCTTAACAAATAGTATAATAAATACATAACTTAATAGATTGTATAATATATAAATAAGTTAAAAATAGTATAATAAATAGTTTAAAAACAGCATAATAAATAAATAGCTTAATAAACGGCATGATAAATAAATAGCTTAACAAAAAGTATATTAAATAAACAGCTAAACAAATAGTATAATAAATACATAACTTAATAGATTGTATAATTTATAAATAACTTAAAAATAGTATAATAAATAAATAGTTTAAAAACAGTATAATAAATAAATAGTATAATAAACAGCATAATAAATAAATAGCTTAATAAACGGCATAATAAATAAACAGCTTAACAAAAAGTATATTAAATAAACAGCTAAACAAATAGTATAATAAATACATAACTTAAAAGATTGTATAATATATAAATAACGTAAAAATAGTATAATAAATAAAGTTTAAAAACAGTATAATAAATAAATAGTATAATAAACAGCATAATAAATAGCTTAATAAATGGCATAATAAATAAATAGCTTAACAAAAAGTATATTAAATAAAGAGCTAAACAAATAGTATAATAAATACATAACTTAATAGATTGTATAATATATAAATAACGTAAAAATAGTATAATAAATAGTTTAAAAACAGTATAATAAATAAATACTATAATAAACAGTATAATAAATAAATAGCTTAACAAAAAGTATATTAAATAAACAGCTAAACAAATAGTATAATAAATACATAACTTAATAGATTGTATAATAATATATTAGTATAATAAATACAGTATAATAAATAAATAGCTTAACAAAAAGTAAATAAACAAAATAGTATAATAAATAAATAGTATAATAAACAGTATAATAAATAAATAGCTTAACAAAAAGTATATTAAATAAACAGCTAAACAAATAGTATAATAAATACATAACTTAATAGATTGTATAATACATAAATAACGTAAAAATAGTATAATAAATAAATAGTTTAAAAACAGTATAATAAATAAATAGTATAATAAACAGCATAATAAATAAATAGCTTAATAAATGGCATAATAAATAAAATAAATAGCTTAACAAAAAGTATATTAAATAAACAGCTAAACAAATAGTATAATAAATAAATAGCTTAACAAATAGTATAATAAATAAATAGCTTAAAAAATAGTTTAATAAAGAAATAGTGATCTAGGAAAATAGGGATATAGTGAAATAGGAATCAGTAAAATTTCTTATTCTTCAGAATTGTATAGGTACCCATAAAGCAAGTAAAAAATTGTTTTTTTTTTTTTTTTTTTTTTTTTTTTTTTTTTTTTTATTTTTTTTTTTTTTTTTTTTTTTTTGATTTAATAAAAAAGGGTTAAAGCAATAACGTCATAAGGCTAGAAAAAAATTGTTATTTTTTCCTATTTATTTTGTGATAAATTGAATCGCTTGTTCTTAAAATTGGGCTCGATATAATGGCATTAAACGCTCGAAAAGGGGGCGGGTGGATTTCGAACGTGTTAAAGAGCACAGTATTTTTCGCTGTGATACGAAGCTTATTCATACCAATTTACTTCAGAATCGGATCTATAGTTTAGGAAAAGATAAACTTGACTCGCTTTGGATTTTGCAAACCCTAACTCGTCAAAACTCCAATATGGATGCTCTATCCATTCCAGGTCCAACCGCTTCATAACTTCGAGGACAGACAGACAGATAACTTAGGCTATTACCACATTACGAGAAGAAAGTTTAAGGATACGCAACATGAAATGTTGATGTGGCCAGGGACATCCGTAGAGAAATACGTGAATTTAATAAAATAAAAATTATAAAAAGTTGAAAAAATAGTCAAAATTTATTTTAAAAATAATAAAACAACTTTCGGAATAAGAATTTAAAAGAAAAAGCAGAAAAGATTAAATTATATCTAATAAATTAGATATAAAAAAATTGGCTGCTTCGGGGACAGAACCGTCAACCCGAGAAGTACGACGATCAAGTGGGCGGACATTCTACCAAACGTACAACGCCAGCACGTTGCGAGCGAACTAATTAGAGTATATGAAGTTAGGTAGTCAAGTAGAAACAGTCCGGAAATTTAAATATTACTCTCTGCCTTTGAAATCCTATCAAGAATGAATTTCGTATAGAATAAGAGGAAGGATAAGGCTTGAAATAATAGCATTAAACTCTCGAAAAGGGTTTAAGTCGTAAAAAGTTGAAAAAATGTTAAACATTTATTTTAAAAATAATAAAACAATTTTTAAAATAATAAAACAACTTTAGGAATAAGAATGTAAAAGAAAAAGCAGAAAATATTAAATTAATTAGACATTGAGAAAAATTTGCCTGAGTCGGGGACAGAACCGTCGACCCGAGAAGTACGACGATCAAATGGTCAGACCCTCTACCGAACGTGCTAGGCCTACACCCGATGAATGAACTAATTAGAGTATATGAGGGTCGAGTAAACATAGTCCAGTTTAAATATTACGCTCCGCCCTCGCTGCTATTCTATACTAAATCCATATCAAGAATGAATTTAGTATATATAGAATAAGAGGGAGAATAAGACTTGAAATAATAACATTAAAAGCTCGAAAAGGGGGGATGAGGTGGATTTCGAACTCGCTTTCAATTTTGCTAACCCTAACTCGTGAAAAATCCAATATGGATGCCTGTTTCCATTCCAGGTACAACCGCTTCATAAATTCGCGGACAGACAACTTAGGCTATTATTATATAGGGGATTTATGTACTTCATATTATCCTTTAAATTAATAACAATTGTACACATAATTAAAAAAAATTGACTGTCTACTATTTTTTCTAAGCTCATTGATAAATGGTTCGTCATCATAATCAACAGATCATATCGATTTAAAATTTCGAACTTTTCGTTTTAACACTTGGCATGCGGCTGTACTTCACCGCCAACTTACGCCTGCAGCGGGCGTTTTTTCTTGAATCGCTGGAAAGTTTAGTTATTCAAATGGTTGCCTAGCAACGTGAACATCACGCATAGAATGTCACACATACATATTGAGTAGATATGTGGTGGTGAGCGGGTATCCACCACAAATCTACTAAATACGTATTTTTACGTGACTCGCGCTCTAGTAACAGACTGCAAGAAACGTAAAAACACGTTGCTTGACATGCGAAGTGTTAATGTTCAATCATTTCGCTTTCTGGCGTCCACGTCGACAAGCTGCACGTAAGCGAGCAAGGCATAAAATGGGAATACGCTTCTTCTAAGTTCCGAATAGAATGGGTTGCCTTCTGTTTATCTGACAACCCTTAACCCCTTCCGGTAAAATGACGAGTCTAGCTCGTCATTAGTTTTTCATTCCATACCGCACAATGACGAGCTACACTCGTCATGCGACTAAAGTTACTGTTAAATAAAATAAATATTTTATATGCATTTGCAACTTTTATCACTATTGTTTTTAGAATTCTTTACAAGTCATTGCCAAATAAAGTTTAATAAAAAAAAAAGATGCTAAAAATGATTAAAAAAATGATAAGTTCATTCTGAATAATGTTTATAAATATTCTTAAATAGATCACTTAGCATTAGTCATTCCATACCGCACAATGAGCACTCGAAAACCGTTAAATATTAATAAATTTTTTACTAAATTTACTTTGTATATTTTAATCCCAAGTCACTATTGCATATTGTTTACTTGGTACATCATGCATTGCCAAATGAATGAGTCAGAATCAAAGAAAACCTACTAAGAAAGTTGATAAAGAATCTCTTATTGAGATTTGGCAGTAATAATGTTTCAAAATAATTCGATTAACTTCGATAAAATACGATTATGATTAGTTTTCATTATACGATAATACATACAAAATTAAATGATAAATTATGTAAATATGAAATTAATTTTTTAAAAAAATAATTTTTTTTTAGTATTTCACATTTAAATTCATTGTAAAATCCCAGTCATATTCAATTGTTTACTTGACGAAGTCATATAAAAAATGAATTCCGAATTCAAAAAAACAACTAAAGAAACTTACAAGAATACAAATAGGGGTAATTCTGAAATTCTGCCAGTTAAAAGCCAAGTATTGTTGTTAATTAGATATTTTTCTTTAATTTCTTAATTTTACTGTTTCTGATATTATTTAACGATATGTATAAAAGTGGAATTTTAAAATATGTAAGAATTGTAAAATGAAACCAGTTTTTTAAATAAAAATTAAATGGTTATTTCATGCGCAGTTTTTCATTATTAAATCGTAACGGAAGGGGTTAACCACCGGCAGGGTGCGCGTATTTCTGAAAAAATCCAGGAACGTGTCATACCCCAATCCTTTGTTCATTTCCCAAGGTGAAAGAGGGAGAATTCTAGGAAATTCAAACAACAACAAAAGAAAGAAAAGAATGGGTTACTTCTGAATATTCTTTTAGTAATTTATTTAATATGTTTTTTCAAATATTTTTTTAATTTCTGTTATCAGTCTTAGGAATTAGGATCTCTGTAAAATAAACAAATAAAATATATCATTTTCCATTTTTGACATAAAATGTCCGCGTTTCGAACATGAATTGTTATAATAGTATTTAAAATGATGGTGTGAGACTTGTATTTATGTTAATTTGGTGACAGATATGATCGTAACGAATTTAAAAACGATCTTTTGGGTTACGTTACTTTTGCTTTCTGGCTTCCGTATCGACATCATTTAAAAGATTAAACTCCTTCCAGTTCAAATAGAATGTCCTTCCTTCTACTATAAAAAGAAATCAGCATGTAAATGTTTTGAAAAATAATGTAAAATTTTGTTATTATTTGTAAAGATATGTAATTGGAAAATTAAAACATAGAACGAAAAAGAAAAGTATTTATGTCTGAATACATGTAATATTCCTGTATAAATGAGCATTCGAAAACGATAAATTAACCGATGTATATATAAATGTCATTTTAATATGTATATGGATGCCTCTATCCATTCCAGGTCTAACCGCGTATATATATATATGTATTTATGTGTATGTATATATGTATGTTATGATTGTATGTATATGTATTTATGTGTATACGTATATATGTATATGTATTTATGTGCATGCATATGTATATGTATTTATGTGTATACATATATATGTACATGTATTTATGTGTATACGAATAAATGTATATGAATGTAAGCATGTATATGTATTTATGTGTATACGTATCTATGTATATGTATTTATGAGTATGTATGTATATATGTTATGAATGTGTATATATCGGGATGTATGTAAGTGTATGTGTATGTATGTGTGTATATATGTTATGTATGTATATATATGCATATGTGTATATATGTGGATATATGTGTGTATATATATAATTATGTGTATATGTATGTGGATATGTTGTGTATATATGTGTGTATATATATGTATATGTGGATATAGTGTGTATGTATATGTATTTATGTGTATATGTATGTGTATATATCAATACTAATATATATATATGTCCACGTATAATATATATGTATATATATTGTGTATATATGTGTATATATATATATGTATATGTGGATATAGTGTGTATGTATATGTATTTATGTGTATATGTATGTGTATATATCAATACTAATATACATATATGTCCACGCATAATATATGTGTATATATTGTGTATATATGTGTATATATGTGTAGATATGTGTAGATATGTGTAGATATGTGTAGATATGTGTAGATATGTGTAGATATGTGTATATAAGTGTATATATATATATATATATATATATATATATATATGACAGATTCGTGACACCGTTTTTAGTGACGAAAGATTTTTATTTCCCAGAAAATCGGTCGGTTGCATTCCCACTTTCTTTAAGGGACGAAAATATAAGAAAGAATCTCCGAAAATTCTAAAGTAACATTTAAGAAAAATAATCTGCGTCCTCTTTTTGTTCAGAATTTCGTAATCTGTCCGCCAGGGTACTATAAGGTTTTATATAACTTAGGCTGTTATTATAGAGGGGATTGTATGACTAATAAGTATAAATAAATTCGTTCGAAGTTGTCATTTGAAGATAAGAATCTCCAGAAATGAATTTTATATAATTATAATTGTATTTTTATCATTAAGGATAAATGTTTTCACGTAGCCCTCCTTGTAGTAGCAATGATGAAGGCTTGTAGGTGGGCGTCCGCCGCGCATAAGCCACTGCATTGATTCGCGACAGTAGGCATTCGTCGGCCGAGATGAAAGCCAGATCGTGTTCTTGCAAATCCAACAAACCGCGATGAATGGCGAATGGGACCCAAACAACGCGCATCTTTCATGGAACGCGATCCCAAAAGGACCGACCAAATAATCGGATCCATTCAATACAAAATAATCACACATCGAACGGATGGCCACTATACAAATAATATACATCAATACCAATAATATCTATGTCCACTCAATATATATATATATATATATATATATATATATATATATATATATATATATGTATATATATATGTATATATATATATGTGTGTGTGTGTGTATTTATGTGTATGTATGTATGTTATGAATGTATGTATATTTATTTATGTGTATACGTATATATGTATATCTATTTACGTGTATACGTATATATGTGTATACGTATATATATATATATATATATATATATGAATGTAAGTATGTATATGTATTTATGTATATATGTATATACGTATATATATATATATATATATATATATATATATATATATATATATATATATATATATATATATATATGTATGTATATGAATAACGTATATGTATATATATATGTGCATACGTATATATGTATATATATGTGCATACGTATATATGTATATACGTATATATGTATATGTATTTATGTGTATACGTATATATATGTATATGTATTTATGTGTATACGTATATATATGTATATGTATTTATGTGTATACGTATATATGTATATACGTATATATGTATATGTATTTATGTGTATACGTATATATGTATATGTATGTGTGTATACGTATATATGTATATGTATTTATGTGTATACGTATATATGTATATGTATTTATATGTATACGTATATATGTATATGTATTTATGTGTATACGTATATATGTATATGTATTTATGAGTATGTATGTATGATTATCTATCTATAAATTATGAATGTGTATATATATGTTATGTTTGTATATGAATGTGTGTGTATATATGTTATGTTTAAATGTATGTGTGTATATGTTATGTTTGTATTTGTATGTGTGTATGTATTTTATGTATGTTATGTATGTATGTATATGTACGTGTATATATGTTATGTATGTATATATATGCATGTGTATATATGTGGATATGTGTGTATGTATATATAATTATGTGTATATGTATGTGTATATACATGTTATGTATGTGTATATATATGTATATACATATGTATGTGGATATATATATATATATATATATATATATATATATATATATGTATATGTATATATATATGTGAATATATATGTATATATATATATATATATATATATGTATATGTATATATATATGTGAATATATATGTATATATATGTGGATATAGTATGTATGTATTTATGTGTTTATGTATGTGTGTATATATCAATACTAATATATATGTCCACCCATAATATATATGTAGTGTGTATATAAGTGTATATATATGTATATATATATAGATATATTATTATATATATAGATATATGGCAGACACGTGACACCGTTTTTAGTGACCAGAAAATCGGTCGGTTGCGTTCCCACTCTATTAAAGGGACGAAAATGAAATAAAGAATCTCCGAAAATTCTAAGGGAACATTTAAGAAAAATAATCTGCGTCCCCTCTTTGTTCAGAATTTTATAATCTGTCCACCAGGGTACTATAAGGTTTTAATATCCCTTGTCCGAGGAGTCAAATTGAAATAAGGAAAAGGGCTTCGGAGGTGCAGGGGTTTGGCCCGTGACTGTACATTTGGAAACCCCGTGAGCGAAAGTTTTCGGCTATAAATGGACTCCGGTTCGTTTAGTCATTCGAAAGACAATATATATACCAACAATATATTCCCCGAGTCTTCAAGGCTTTCTACAAAATCTCTACATTTGTTAGTCGACTCTTAGTTACGGATTAGTTTATTAATCAGGTTAAATTTATTTTTCCGTTACATATATATAGTTTCAATTTGTATAACAGTACCGGGTGACCGAGCTCCGCTCGGAGAAAACAGGTATCGAAGCTAACTCAAAGATTTAAATTTTCAATTGTGATTTATCAAAACAATACATGCCATAAGAAAATTTGTGAAACCATTAGTGAAAAGATAACCGGTTAAAGTGCACCATTGTAAACTATTCTAAACACAGTTGTTTGGAAAGGGAACTATTCTATACAAAATTAAAGTTTGAAAAGTCATAGGAAATAAAATGTAATTGATAACAAAAAATTATACAATTAAAGAAATGGTACAAAGTGAGCAGTGTAAAGATTGAAGTGTGTTGAATGGAGAAGCATTCTGACAATGACGGTATCTTCTAGTTGTCCATTTGCGGGTATAATTGAGTTGATCGCTTGTTGTTCCAAAATTCCGGCTCCTTGAAGCATTTCATGTAGAGGTGCGTTCTGCATGTTGAAAATGTAGCTTGAAATCTGATGAATGTTGAAATGTCGAACTTTGTTGACGGTGATTTGAAATCGAAATCAGTTCCTTAACACGTTCGCTGCCACCGACGCACTGGCGCGTCAGAGCGGCACCTCCTGGTATGCCGACGACGCACTAACGCGGCGACGGACTTTGATAAGTTATATGCTCTGTGTTTAGTGTGGCTTTGGAAATTGAACGGCGAGGTTGTTTCGGCACGTTAGTGAAGCATTATTTTTTAATTTTTTGTGGTTGGTTTTCAAAATTTTTGTTTGCATTATTTTTTTTTACTATATCGTTTATGTGTTATATATACTTTGCTACATTAATTTAATATTTAGAGTTGATAGAAAATAAAAATGGAAACCGATATCAAGGAATAAAGACAAATCAATAAAGACTTTTATTATTATTATTATTAATTCGTCAGAACTACAGCCAATCGATTCCTCGTGGTCGAAAACCCCCGGGTACCAATTTTCACTTGGTTTGGACGCATGAGAAAAAAGTTTGCCCGCACCGGGGTTCGAACCCGGCCCTATCTGTAGCGCCGAACTACGTGACCTTAGCGCGTCAAAACCGATGCCAATCGATTCCTCGTGACCAAAAACCCCAGATCCCCAAGTTTACTACAGTTTATTAATTCTGGGGCGATTTTCGACTTGACAACCATTCCTCGTATTATAGTATAGGATATATGCAGTTGCAACATACAGAAAGTTTAAATGTATAATACTTGTATAACTTTTTACGGTTAATACTCTATATAATAATAGAGTAAGTTATCTGTCCTGTAATTTATGAAGCGGTTGGACCTGGAGTAAATATAGAGGCATCCATATTGCATTCTTGAAGACTTAGGTTTCGCAAAATTCAAAAGAGAGGAAAGTTTATCTTTTCTTTTTTAAGCCGAACGATGACGGATTAGTTAGGGTGCTGTCCTTTGGTACCGAAGTTCGTGGGTTCGAATCCCACTGTGGCATGGATGTTCGTAGCTTTAGCTATGGAATCGGCTTTGAACCGTAGGTCCCGGCCTCATTAGCCCTCGTGTTGCAAAAAGTAGGACCGTAGCACTCCACACCAACCAAACCAAACTATATGTCCCTTAGCACCCCATTTCAGGGTACATATGCTAGTCTTCTATAACAATTTCATGCTTCTCAGTTTAATTTGTTCGTATTTAGTTAAACCTAAATATTACACGTTAAAATGAAAACAGGGGTGACTGTTCCTTTACATTCATAGAGTCCTCGAGAATCTTGTTTTTTTTTTATAGTTTTTTAATTTATATATTCGCTATTGTTTAGAAATATTATGTTTTTTCCCAATTTCTGCATTACGTCGATTAGAAT
>CM063497.1:5449986-5452486 GCA_032207245.1 Pardosa pseudoannulata
TTTCGAACCTCATTTTGACTGGCAAAGGAATATTCACAATGTATTCGGAAGAAACCCATTCTTTTCTTTTACTTCGTTCTTGTTTGAATTTTCGAGAATTCTCCCTCTTCCACCTAGGGAAATGGGGAATAAACAAAGGAGTGGGTTGTAACACGTTCCTGTAATTTTGCTCGCTTACATGCAGCTTGTTGCTACGTAAGCCAGAAAGCGAAATGATTTAACATCAAAACAAAAGATCAAATATGAAGTATCATCCTAAATATCTGCACCATTAAATCTATAGATATTATCCCTATACATAAAACAGTGTATGTTTATATGTTTTGTTTATATAAATCCAGAGGGTTTGTTGAATTTTCCAAATTCTTTGATATCCTAAAATGGTCACTGCCTAAATTGAAAATTATTCCTCTCAATCTATCGTGTGGAATGGCAGTTTGCATGTAAAATTCGAATGGAACAGTATATCTCTTTCACGATTTTTATAAAACTAATCCAAATATGACTTAAAAACATCACAATATATCCCTGTATTGTGTTGTTTTTAAGTATATAGATATATATATATACATATATATATATAATGTTAATATATATATTTATATATATCAATATATATTTATATATATATATATATATATATATACATACATATATATATATATCTATATATATCTATATATATATCTATATATATATATCTATATATATCTATATATATATCTATATATATATATATCTATATATATATATATATATATATATATATATCTATCTATATAGATATATATATAGCTATATATATATCTATATAGATATATATAGCTATATATATATCTATATAGATATATATAGCTATATATATATCTATATAGAAATATATATATATATATAGATATATATATATAGATATATATATATATATATATATGTAGATATATATATAGATATATATATGTAGATATATATATGTAGATATATATATAGATATATATATATAGATATATATATATATATATATATATAGATATATATATAGATATATATATAGATATATATATAGATATATATATAGATATATATATAGATATATATATATAGATATATATATAGATATATATATAGATATATATATAGATATATATATAGATATATATATATAGATATATATATAGATATATATATATATAGATATATATATAGATATATATAGTTATATATAGATATAGATATATATAGATATAGATATATATAGATATATATATATATAGATATAGATATAGATATATATATAGATATAGATATAGATATATATAGATATAGATATATATATAGATATATAGATATATATATAGATATAGATATATATATATATATAGATAGATAGATAGATAGATAGATAGATAGATAGATAGATAGATAGATAGATAGATATATAGATATATATATATATATATATATAGATATATATATATATATAGATATATATATATCTATATATAGATAGATAGATAGATATAAATATATATCTATACCGAAGGCTGGGTGCGAAGCAGCTAGTAATTTCTAAAACGTAAATATTTAAAGTTAGTGTGGTAAATAATTTATTGAAGTCATATATTTCACCGAATTTCTACACCATTTTCTCTCGGTCACTTTTCGTCATCGTACAGAGTCGTGTAAGTTGTTATGGATTGCACAGAAAAAAAAATCCAATTGAAACAATTTGGAATACGACAGAAAGTCACGCTAACGATCGGCGACCCTTTGAACCACGTGCGGTGCCAATTATGAAAAAGAGAAAACTTCTTGAAAAAAAGATTTATTGGGTTAAATGAATACAGAAAAATAAGAGTTTTATCACGTATGAAGCCAACTGTCGCTTTTTCTGTCAATGTACTTGCCGATAAACGAAATGGACTTGCGTCGTTCGAAAAGCATTCAACCTTTTACAGTCCAATGTTCCCAATTGGGAACATAATATTAATAAAATTATTTGAAATTAAATTTCATCAATATCGATACAAAAAAATTAGGAAATGTAGTAACAGGTCTACTCTATTTTTTAAAATGGAAGCTATATTTCTATGATTAATAAAAAAAATGTATAAAAATCATAAAAATGACATTTTCATCATTTTCTATAAAGCGCAAATTAAAATGTCACATAAATGTAAAAATAACTAATGCTTCTAAAATCCGATTAGTATACTTAAAACTACTTTAATTTATTTAAAAAAAGTATGAAATTAGACATGAATAATCAGAAACGTACCAGGAATAATTTATTGATTTTTGATGTTCCCAATTGGGAACAATGGACTATTGTCGCTATTCTGCGACGAAATAATTTCCTCTATGGAGAGCATTTCTTGAAAAGGGATTCCCCTAATTGGGGAATGTATATATATATATATAGATAGATAGATAGATATATATATATATATATATATATAGATATATATATATATATATATATATATATATATATATATATATG
>CM063497.1:5472486-5482486 GCA_032207245.1 Pardosa pseudoannulata
GAGACATTACATTCATTTACAGAGGTCGAAAATTATACGTGAGAACAGCTTTGACGGTTTCATCGGTTTGGCGGAATTATACGTGAGAACCGCTTAGAGGGTTAAACAATTTGCGCAAAGTTGGATTTAAAAAAAAACTCGATGTTTGGGTGCCACACCAATGAACACCAAAAAATACGATGGATCGAATTTCCGTCTGAAAAGCTTTGGCCAAACGGAATGAAATCGACCCATTTCTTAAACGGGGGGTGACAGGGGATGAGAAATAAGTCAAATACGACAGTATTGTTCGAAAAGGATCACGGCCAAAGAGCGATGAAGAAGCTTAAACGGTGCCCAAACCGGAACTAACTGCCAGGAAGGTTCTACAGTGTATTTGGTGGAACTGGAAGGGAATCATTTATTATGAAATGCTTCTGCATGTCCAAACACTAAATTCAGATCTCTACTGTCAACAACTGGACCGTTTGAAGCTAGCGATTGACCAGAAACGGCCAGAATTGACCAACAGAAGATGTGCTGTGTTCCATCAGGACAACGCTAGGCCGCACACGTCTGTAGTGACTCGCCAGAAACTCGCGGAGCTTGGTTGGGAAGTTTTAATGCATCCACCCTATAGTCTGGACCTGGCACCAAGCGATGACCACCTTTTTCTCGCGTTGCAGAACTTCCTGAGTGATAAGAAATTGGGATCAAGAGAAGACTGTGAAAAGCGACTACTAAAGTTTTTCGCCAATAAGGACCAAGACTTCTATGAGAGAGACATTATGAAGCTACCTTTAAAATGTGAACAAATTATAGATCTAAACGGTGCATATTTGAACCAAATCGGACAACCCAAAACATCTTAAATAAAGTCATTAATTTCACGCAAAAATAATGGATTTCTTTTCCCCCAAACTAATATATATATATATATATATATATATATATAGATAGATAGATAGATAGATAGATAGATAGATAGATAGATAGATAGATAGATAGATAGATAGATAGATAGATAGATAGATAGATAGATAGATACAATATATATATATATATATATATATATATATATATGCATATATATATATACATATATACATATATATATATATATATACATATATATATATATATATATATACACATATATACATATATATATATATATATATATATATATATATATATATATATATACATATATAATATATATACATATACATATATATATATATATATACATATATATATATACATATATACATATATACATATATATATATATATATATATATATATATATATATACATATATATACATATATATATATACATATATATATACATATACATATATATACATATATACATATATATATATATACATATATACATATATATATACATATACATATATATATATACATATATATACATATATATACACATATATACATATACATATACATATACATATACATATATATATACATATATATACACATATATACATATACATATATATACATATATATACTCGCGTTGCAAAACTTCCTGAGTGATAAGAAATTGGGATCAAGAGAAGATTGTGAAAATCGATTACTAGAGTTTATCGCGAATACGGACCAACATTTCTATGAGAGAGGCATTAGGAAGCTACCTTTAAAATTACAACAAATTATACAACAAAATGGTGCATATTTGACTCAAATCGGACAATCAGAAATATGTTAAATAAAGTCATTAATTTCACGCAAAAATAATGGATTTCTTTTTCTCCAACCTAATATAAAGGCATATTACGATTGTTTGGTAAACGTTTTGTAAAAATCTATAACAAGTTCAGTCTCTAAAATCAGTAAAAAAAAAAAAATCATTAAAAAATTATTTTTAAACGAATTGGATATTACAATAAAAAATTATTTCTCAACTGTTTCTTATTTATACTAGAGGCGAATCGCCCTCTTTCAGACCTCACGGTGTGCCGCCTCTATGACTGATGCGGGAAATCCCACCTTTGCAATGCCCTAGTTACGGTCCTGTCCAAAGTAAATAAGAAAAAATTTAAATCGAATGTACTTTGTAATAAAACGGCTTCACTTTTAATCAGGGTCAGTCGAACCCACTCCGCGGTTTCGGGTAAACCCAAACTCCCTCGGATCCACAAACGTTTCATTAAAACGGAATGGAACGAAACTTTATTGGCATCTCGGCACTCATCTATGACTTCATCCTAGAAGAGAGAATAAAAAAGAACCCGAAAGGGTCGGAAGCCAGGGAGGTCGTCGAATTTGCGCAGGATCGCATCTGTCAGAAACGATTCGTTCGGGCAAGACAGATGTGAGGCCGAGAACCGGTAACGGCTATTATTAGAATCGATTGGCAGCCAGAAATGGTGTTCGGGGGAATTCGAACGTCCGGAATGTTCACACCAGATGTTCGCGGAGCAATTAACCGATGCTTAATGCCTTCCTGTCGGCACATCGGCGGCGAGTAGCCAAAGGGGTCGGGGACATACTGTTCTCGAATGAAGCGGGATTCCGAAGAAAAGCCCTTTTCTCTATACAGTGGTCCCTCGCCACTTCGCGCTTCAGAGCTTCGCGGGTTTTTCTAAAATATTCACCGAAAAAAAATGAAAAAATGCAACTATGACGGCATCCAGCTTTGTTTCATGTAGATGCGCGAGAAAGAAAGATCCCTGCATGTCAAACAAAGAGTTGACTCGTCTCATTGCTACCTACTTCTCGACTTTCTCATGTGCCGGGTTGCAGCTGCACAAGATATTCCGGGTCCTTTTGAAAACGCTGCCACAAAATGGCTCGAACTTATTTTAGAATGTTTGATTGAAATCGAATAAAGAATAGAACCAGGAAGCATTCTTCTCTCATGTTTGAAGAACACGTTCCATGAAGTAGGTATGGAGACGAAATCACCAGCCGCAGATGATTTCAAACTTAACAATGTTGATTTATTATAACAAAAAAAACCTTTAAAAGAAATATTAAAGTGTATAAGTAAATTCGTCGAGAGAGGAGATTGCTCTAGACAACCTGCTCATCTCAAAGTTCAGCCGGGAGTCCCCAACCAAGTAACCTCGGTTTTAAGGGATATCGACCCCCCCTCTTTGACCCTAGTCCTTGGGGTAGCAGAAACGCCCTTTAGCGCCCCAACCGACGCTGTCACACAAAGAACAATCTCTTTTCTCTGTCGGTGCGTTGACAAAAACGGCACACTTGGCACCTCTAATCGTCCGTGCGTCAAAAAGACCATTACTGGTACAATAATGGCGTTTTCCAATTGTTCAAAAGAATAAAAGTTCTCCCGACCCCTGATAGAGACGGACGCGATTCTTACAAACAATATCGTAAAATTTCATTGTAAAATTTAGAATTATGCATTCCAGGTGTGGCTGGACTCTACACCATAAGGCAGATACCACATATGTGCGAAGAAAACCCCAAAATGTGGAAGGGGTTTTCTAGCAATAGATAGATATAAAATGTTTTTAAGACCACAAAAAAAAAAGAGGGGAAAACGTTGTTCCTTTTCCAGCTTGACGTACGAAGCGGACCTACTCATAAAGGGTATTTTACTTCTTTTGGGGTAAAGTCTTAAATTTCTAAAAGGGGTTGGTGAAAACAACATTGAAAAATGTCATTGTAAAAATTAGAATGACAGAGAATTAGGTTCTAAATTTAGAAAAATTTACAACCTAATTCTGTGTACTATACACGCCTGGATGAATAACACCTGGAAGATTCTAATCTTAGATAATTTAGAATCCTTCAGGTGCGGCTGGACTCTACACCATAAGGCAGATACCACATATGTGCGAAGAAAACCCCTAAATGTGGAAGGGGTTTTCTAGCAAGAGATAGATATAAAATGTTTTTAAGACCACCAGTAAAAGAAGGGCCGTGAACATCAGTCTTTTTCTAGCGTGACGTACGAAGCGGACCTACACATAAGGCGCATTTTACTTCTTTTTTGGGTAAAGCCTTAATCCTTTCGCGACGGGAAGCACAAAAGCGCGTTTATCTCTGAGGCCGGCAGTCACTTTCGCGAGTATCCTGGGCCGGAGGGTTTTCTGCTATTAAGCCTAAATTCATGAAATTAAAGTAGTAGCAACGCGTTATTTAATAATGCTGCTTAAAATATTTAAACGGAATGTGATTTATATTATATGTTTATAGATACTTTATTTACTTAAGCTATTTCTTATTTAAATATATATTTTACACCTTTTTTTTCATTCTTTACTTACTATTTAATGACTTTTAACGTTTACAAAGCAGAAGACTATATTATTTAAAATTATTTTTTGTATGAAAAATTTTAAAAACAGGATCTACACACAATCCTACGTTACAGTCCTTGCACTCTTAGTAACTCATTTGCCGTTTTGGGGGAATTTTTCCGGGAAACGTGAAAAAACGAAGTATTCATTATCATATTTGTCAGAAATGTCCTGCTCATCATTAGAATCACTAGATCCAATATGAACAGAAAGAACAATCCGAATATATTATAGTGTCACTATTACTACTATCCTAATATGTTTCAGAATCAAAATGTGAAATATTTTCGAGTCATTTCAGCTATTTCGAGCTCAGTTAAACACTTTCGACACTTCGAAAGTCTAACAATAAAAAGAGAAAAAAAAAGATCAAGTATGTCAGATCTAATTCTCCACTAAAAACTGGACTGCAAACCGAATATACACAATACTTTAAGCAAAAATAAAACTCCCCTCCTTACATAAACAAAAATCACATGCAAATTTAAAGAGCCGTGATAAAACATGTCATTTGAAAACATTCCTTTCCTGTGATGTTTATATAATCAAAAACCACTTGTGTGTGTATCATACTACTCTCCTATTGAGTACAAGGTCAAATCTACATGTATCTAAATCCATACGAACATACAATGCCATCTTGTGTCAAAAGTTATAGTTTTTAAAAAGTTCCAGAACACTGGCACAAATATGTGACGGTCGGGGGTGAACGAGAAAACGCTCTGGCACGCCAGTGTGTCGGCCGGGAAGTGAGTGCGTTTCTTGCTGGCACATATACGTGACAGTAGGCGCGAAAGGGTTAAATTTCTAAAAGGGACATATGGAAAAATGTCATTGTAAAATTTAGAATTAGAGAGAACTAGGTTCTAAATTTAGAAAATTTAGAACCTAATTCTCTATACAATACACACCTGGATGAATAACACCTGGAGAGTTCTAAATTTAGAAAATTTTGAACACACCAGGTGTGGCGCGACTCTACATCATAAGGCACATACCATATATTTGGGAAGAAAACCCCCAAATGGGGAATTGTAAAATTTAGAATTACAGAGAATTGGGTTCTAAATTTATAAAATTTAGAACCTAAGCCTCTGTACAATATACACCAGGATAAATAACACCTGGAGGGTTCTAAATTTAGAAAATTTAGAACCCTTTAGGCGACTCTATACCATAAGGCACATACCATATATTTGAGAAGAAAACTCCAAAATGTGGAATTGTAAAATTTAGACTTACAGAGAATTGGGTTCTAAATTTATGAAATTTAGAACCTAATTCTCTGTACAATACACACCTGGATGAATAACACCTGGAGGGTTCTAAATTTAGAAAATTTAGAGCCCTTTAGGCGACTCTATACCATAAGGCACATACCATATATTTGAGAAGAAAACTCCAAAATGTGGAATTGTAAAATTTAGAATTACAGACAATTGGGTTCTAAATTTAGAAAAATTTAGAATCTAATTCTGTGTACAATACACACCTGGATGAATAACACCTGGAGGGTTCTAAATTTAGAAAATTTAGAACCCTCCAGGCGACTCTACACCATAAGGCACATACCATACATTTGCGAAGAAAACCCCAAAATATGGAATTGTAAAATTTAGAATTACAGAGAATTGGGTTCTAAATTTAGAAAAATTTAGAACCTAATTCTGTGTACTATACACGCCTGGATGAATAACACCTGGAAGATTCTAATCTTAGATAATTTAGAACCTTCAGGTGCGTCTGGACTTTACACCATAAGGTACATACCACATATGTGCGAAGAAAACTACAAAATATGGAAGGGGTTGTAATAGATATAAAATGTTTTTAAGACCACCAAAAAATAAAAGAGGGGGGTGATCGTTATTCCTTTTCCAGCGTGACGTCCTCCCTGCTGGGCCGTGACTCGAGTGATAACTCAATCCCCTAAAATAATAAGGGCCGACACCCCCTCGACCCCCCAGTCACGATTCCAATTTTTTTGTTCAGAAGCCTCACCCCTCTTAAAAAAAAAGACTCTGGATTGCTTTTTTTTCTCGTGAACGCCTCTTCTCCACTTTAATTCGACACGAGTTTCTTCAAATACCCCTTACTTGGGGAAAAACAAAATCAAAAGTGGGGGGGGTTCTTTTCTTCTTCCTCGTTATCCCTTTGGGGAAGCCGAAAACGAGAATGAACTCCTCCACTATAATGATGCCGGATCTTAGCGTCATTATTGAGAATTTTTTTTTCCCGCATAACTGTAGGGCTGCTTCACCCTGTTTATTTTACTCGAAGAATAATTCTCTTTTTTTAGTGGAGAACGTACAGAGCCGTATCTCAGTTTCGGGCATATAGGGCATGAAATAACGGTATTAAGTTCTGAAATAGGAGGGAAGGAGAGGATTTGGAATGTTGCTAACCTTAACTCACCAAGAATCCAATGTGACTGCCTCTGTCCATTCCAGGTTCAACCGGATCAATAAATTCGAGGACAGATAACATAGGATCGGATTATTATTATATAACGGATATGTGAAATTTACCCAGAAATTTTAAAAATGTAAAAATCGAATTTTCAAAGGTGATGAGTGAAGACGTTTGGTTTGGAGCGCTACGGTCTTTCTTTTTTTTTTTTTTTTTTTTTTTTTTTTTACACAATCATACAGTATATATTAAAGTGTAAAATAAAAAAAGTTTCGTTCCTAAAAACAAAGTAGTTTTCGATGTATTGCTATTTTTCTGAATAACTAAATTTTCGCACACCACCAATCTATTAAATACGTATAATAGAAAATAGTGTTAACAAATGCAAATAAATACGGAATAAAATTACCTTTTATTATGCACATTTTCTGATTGAGTTCAAGTGCAATAGGGCAACACTTTTAAAAAAGCGTCAAATCTACATAAACACCGATAAAGGCTCATGATCTGCAATATCGTGTACGCTGAGCAGAAGAAGAAGTTCTTCACTCAAATTTCACGTTGCATCCATTGACACAATTAATTAATTTCCGTATTGATTTGCATTTGTTAACACTCTATTTTCTATAACACAGCGCTACGTATGTCTGACATTATATGAGTGTTGGTTGCTTTGCTATGCAACGCTTTGCCTTTTTTCTTTCCACAAGTTACGATTGTCGAGTGACTCGGTCTTTGGTCGAGTTATTTCGTCTTCCATCGAATTTCTAGCTCCAAGTCGTGTTTTGTCCATTGGAGGCTTGGTTTTTTATAGTTGAATACAAAATGAATCAAAAGAGCCGTCGTGACAAAGAAAATAGGCGCCAACAGATGATCGGACTTTCATTTCAAAAATCGTTTATTTTTGTCGTTTCGTAAAAATACTGTTTTTTTTTTTTTGTTACATAATCATACAGTATATATTAAAGTGTAAAATAAAAAAAAGTGTCGTTCCTAAAAACAAAGTAGTTTTCGATGGAGTGCGATTTTTCCGAATAGCTCAACTTTCGTGCGATTCACGAAAATATGCACGCGTACATGGGCGGTGAAGTATACCCGCATGCTAAGTGCTAACAACAAAAAAAAAAAAGCGGAATTTCAGGCAGAAAATTTTGAAAAACTGAAAAGTAGATTGAAATTTTTTACAAAAATATCTATGATGTAAAAAAAATTAACCTAGTAAATCTACATAGTGGGCATTCGGTATCCAGTAGTTTTTATTATCAGTAAAATAAAAGTGAGAAATTTTAAGCGCGCTGATCGAAAAATCGACCATGCACGAGTAAGCAGGGAAAAGGGAGTTATCGTGGTTCTTAAGAAATAAATACATATTCAGGAGGTCCGTTTTAACGTACGGAGTAAAAATAAAGTTTCCCTGGATAAAAAGTTTGAGAACCACCGATCTCTATTTTTATGTTTTATTTCAGTTTCTCATTTTATGGGTGATAAATAATAGACCGTTAATTTATTGTAAGGTAATTTTTGGCGAGGCGCTCCATGGCGATGAAAGTTTGAGAACCACCGATCTCTATTTTTATAATGATTTATTTCTGTTTCTCCTTTATGGGTGATAAATAATAGACCGTTAATTTATTGTAAGGTAATTTTTGGCGAGGCGCTCCGTGGCGATGACAGTTTGAGAACCACCGATCTCTATTTTTATAATGATTTATTTCTGTTTCTCCGTTATGAGTGATAAATAATAGACCATTAATTTATTGTTATTGTTAGGAAATTTTTAGCGAGGCGCTCCGTGGCGATGACAGTTTGAGAACCACCGATCTCTATTTTTATGTTTTATTTCAGTTTCTCATTTTATGGGTGATAAATAATAAACAGTTAATTTATTGCAAGGTAATTTTTGGCGAAGCGCTCCATGGCGATGAAAGTTTGAGAACCACCGATCTCTATTTTTATAGTGATTTCTGTTTCTCCTTTATGGGTGATAAATAATAGACCGTTAATTTGTTGTAAGGTAATTTTTGCCGAAGCGCTGCATGGAGATGAAAGTTTGAGAACCACCTATCTCTATTTTTATAATGACTTATTTCTGTTTCTCCTTTATGGTAAGGTAATTTTTGGTGAGGAGCTCCATGGCGATGAAAGTTTGAGAACCACCGATCTCTATTTTTATAATGATTTATTTCTGTTTCTCCTTTATGGGTGATAAATAATAGACCGTTAATTTATTGTAAGGTAATTTTTGGCGAGGCGCTCCATGGCGATGAAAGTTTGAGAACCACCGATCTCTATTTTTATAATGATTTATTTCTGTTTCTCCTTTATGGTAAGGTAATTTTTGGCGAGGCGCTCCGTGGCGATGAAAGTTTGAGAACCACCGATCTCTATTTTTATAATGATTTATTTCTGTTTCTCCTTTATGGGTGATAAATAATAGACCGTTAATTTATTGTAAGGTAATTTTTGGCGAGGCACTCCATGTCGATGAACGTTTGAGAACCCGGTCGAAATGCGCATCCGGTTCGATGGCTTTTTGCGTACCTTGCTGGTTAGGATCGCACTTTCTGAATGAAAGAGTGTTTCCTGTGTGATGTTGTTTTATTTCTTTATCCCAGCCAACGTGTTACGCTCTCTTTTTCTTTTCTTTTTTTTCTTTTCTCTTCCATTATCTTATCGGCCGGGGCACTCGCTTTTTTGGGATCAGAACAGCCCGTTGTTGCTAGGAGCTGCGCAGAACGTTTCCTCTCTTTTCTCTCTCTCTTTCTCTCTCTCTACAAATAAAAGGGGCCGACACGCGTGTCTCTAAGACGAACAGAAATTTTTCGAAAAATGAAACGTCTTTTCCGAAAGTTATAAAGAATAGGTTTTTTTCTGATATTTTGAAAAGAATTTTCGAAAAAATAGTTCTCCTGTTCCTTTTAATCCCTAATAAATTTAAATTTCCGCACGTTCTATTTTACTTTTCTCACTGCCTGCACAATTAGAACTTCTTAATGCCGATCAAACCTAATACACCCAAGAGCCAAAATATTATGACCACTTTACATTTTGCAATGAACTCGCCTGGATGACGTGGAAGGCACGCGATCAGGTGGAAGTGGTATTGAACTGCTGCTGCAGAATCTGAAGAATCCTTCTTTCACATACTTCTGTGTGCGATGGGAAAGGCTGCGGATCTAGGCGATTTTGACAGAGAGCAGATTGTAATGGCTCGGAACAATTATTTCCGAAACGGCACGACTCGTGGGTGGTTCGCGATCTACAGTTGTTAGTACTTATGCAAAGTGGACGAATGCAGTAGACGAC
>CM063497.1:5489986-5492486 GCA_032207245.1 Pardosa pseudoannulata
AATACCGGTGATAAAATTTTCATGGCAACAAAAAATAATCCATGAATTAATTTAAAATGATCCCGTATGTGCCTAATCTATTATTGAAGCCAATTATAAAAGAAAATGATTGACGTCCTATCTAAGTTCAATGATGAAAAATGTGAAAATAATGCAGACGATATTTAAATAATTTAAAATATGAAATGATTCAATGAGATGGTTAAAGGAATGACGCCATAACACTAGAAAAATATTATTTTTACCTATTAAATATGTGATAAATTGATACGTCTGTACATAACTGGAAAAAATAGGTCTCGAAATAAAGACCTTAAACGCTCGAAAACGGGATAAGGGGTGGATTTCGAATGTTTTAAAGACGACATAATTTTTGCTGTGATGTGAAGGATATTTATACAATTTTTTAATTTTAGAATCGAATAGGTATTTTAAGAAAAGATAAGTTTAGTTCAGTTCGGTTTAGAGTGCTACGGTCTACTTTTTGCAACACGACGGCTAACGAGGCCGGGACCTACGGCTTAAAGCCGATTTCGTAGCTAAAGCTACGAACATCCATGCCACAGTGGGATTCGAACCCACGAACTCCGGTACCGAAGGACAGCACCCTAACCAATCGGTCATCGTTCGGCTTAAGAAAGAAAAGATAAACTTTCCTCTCTTTGAATTTTGCGAAACCCAAGTCTTCAAGAATCCAATATGGATGCCTCTATATTTACTCCAGGTCCAACCGCTTCATAAATTACAGGACAGATAACTTAGGCTATTATTATATAGAGAATTAGCCGTAATAAGTTATAGAAGTATTATACATTTAAACTTTCTGTATGTTGCAACTGCATATATACTGTAAACAAATTGAAATGTAATATATAATATATGTATATATATATATATATATATATATATATATATAATATATATATATATATATATATAATATATAAATAATATATATATATATATAATATATATGTATGTAATGGAAAAGTAAATTTAACCTGATTAATAAACTAATCCGTAACTAAGAGTCGACTAACAAATGTAGAGATTTTGTATAAATCCTTGAAGACTCGAGGAATATATTGTTGGAATACATATTGTCATTCGAATGACTAAACGAACCGAAGTCCATTTATAGCCGAAAACTTCCGCTCACGGGGTTTTATCTAATTATACTTATGTAATCTGTTTTTTAAGCCAAATATAAAAGAAAATCATTGACGTCATATCTAAGTTCAGTGATAAAAGATATTATAATAGTGTAGACGATATTTAAATAGTTTATAATATGAAATGATTCAATGAGATGTTGAAAGGAATGACGTCACAATGCTAGAAAAAATTGTAATTTTTACCTATTTATTGAGTGATAAATGGATAAATTGAATCGCCCGCTCTTAACCGGGGAAAATAAGGTTCGAAAAAATGGCATTAAATGCTAGAAAATATGAGAAGGGGTGGATTTCGAACGTTGCTAACCCTAACTCTTCGAGAATCCAATAGGGATGCCTCTATCCATTCCAGTTCCAACCGCCTGATAAATTCGGGGACAAACGGATAGATAACATTGGCTATTATTATATAATGGATTTTTAAAAGAAGGGGGGTTGTCATCTACATGTTGGAATTTTGCTTATTAATACCTTCAGTATGATTTTGTTTGGAAAATTAGGTAGTCGAGCTCCAGTATTATTCTAGCAGTACAGACTCCAGTCCAGTCGTGCAGATAACTTATTCTATGATTATATAGGGATGCCGCTTCAAGATACGTTACGCCCTGTCTGTGTCCCCCCCCCCCTAATTAATGCCAAACGATGGCCGATTGGTTAGTTCGTAGCAAAACCACCCATTAAACATGTTTTTTTTTTTGTTTTTTTTTTAACTTTTTGGATTACTTTACTTTATCTTTTTATAATTATTTACGGCTCCAATCTCATACATCTGTGATATGTGGAAGCCAATGATGTAGAATCAAGAGCTTTTGCAATTAAAAAAAAAAAAACTTTTGGAGACATGGATGAGTTTTCGATTATATATATATATATATATATATATATATATATATGTATGTATATATATATATATATATATATATGTATTATGTGTATATATGTATATATATATGTATGTATATATATATGTATATATGTATGAATATATATATATATATGTATATATGTATGAATATATATATATATATATATTATATATATATATATATATATATATATATTTTATATATACATTTATATATATACATATTATACATTTTATACATATTATATTTTTGATATTTTAAATATACAACAGATGATAGTTCTACGCTTAACTTATTTATTTCTTTTTCTATTGAAATATATGTATTTATACTTTCTGTACTCGAGAAGTCAGATTCAATTTATCTTACTTATGACCTCAAATAAAAGTATCTATACAAACAACACTTTTAAGTTTTTAAGCTATTAATTTATTATACCAGTTTAATTATTATCATTTA
>CM063497.1:5494986-5497486 GCA_032207245.1 Pardosa pseudoannulata
TCTTTTTAAGGAGGAGTATTACAATAGATGAACTCGCTCTGTTACGAGAGTCGTTCGTTTCCTTTTTTTAATCTGTCTATTTGTGGAACAAAAAAGAGCTATTCTGCTTTCATTTTCCAGCCGAGATGGCAACGTATCGCGGGCTGCAGATTTCCGTTAATCGCGAATTCGCCAGAAGTAGGCGCGGAGCCGATAGCTTGGAATCTCCAGCTATTAATAGCCACTGGCTCGTCCAAACACCTGAAAGCACTCCTTTGCCATTTTACACCCTATAGCAGTTTCGCAACCGATAGCCCTAGTCATGGCCGTAACTAGGGGCTTCGCACTGTGAAGTAAAAGGGGTCCGAAAATGGAAGATTCGCCCTGAGAAGAAATAAGGAAAGGTTTAAAAAAAAAACTATTTTTATTATAAACTCCAATGTTTAAAATTATTTTTTATAAATTTTCTTATTTTTTGAACTGCTTATGGGTACCTAAACCTGTTTCAGATTCTTGCAAAATGTTTACCAAACACTCTTAATGTAACTTAATGTAATTTATATATTAAGGTACACTCAAGGGCCAAAACATTATGACCACCCCTCCATTTTGCAATGAACTCGCCTGGATGACGTGAAAGGCACGTGATCAGGTGGAAGTGCTACTCAACTGCTGCCGGAGAGTCTGAAGAATCATTCTTTCACTGACTTCTCTGTGCGATGGGAAAGGCTGCGAATCTAGGCGATTCTGATAGAGGGCAGATTGTAATGGCTCGGAACGAGTATTTCCGAAACGGCACGACACGTGGGTTGTTACAGTTGTTAGTACTTATGCAAAGGGGATGAATGCAGTAGACGACAGGGGGTTGGACGTCCACGCGCTATCAGAGAAAAAGATCTCGCAAGGTGGAGCCAAACCGGAGCCAGACGGTGGCTCAGCCGAAAACCCGATACAATGCAGGGCCAAGTAGAATAGTATCGGAGCACACTCTTATATATAGGGCTACGCAGCAAACGTCCCACTCGTGTGCCTTTGCTGTCCAAGCGTCATCGCCCGGAAACTTCGAGACTGTACATTATACTTATCCGTTAGAGTGCTGAAAAGTTTTCTTATATATATATATACGAGCAAGTTTGCCCGTGCTTCGCTACGGTGAACTTAATATATTACTTTTAAACAAAGATTTATTTTTCATGCATAACTCTCTAAATTCGTCACAGTTCCGTTCGAGTCATTGGCATATTTATATATTTCTATCATAGGCGTATTATAACATTCAGTTTTTATAATCGAATTTGTCTTATATTAAATTTGCTCAAACTTTTGTTATGGTAAAATATAAGTTGAACCCTAAATTACATGACTGTATTACTACTGTACGTTGATTAGCCACGTTAATATACCTTGCCATATTACGTGGTAGAATAGGAAGCAGAGGTTTTGACAGCAACACTGCTAATTTTGTTCGTAGTAATAAATGTTGGCCAAAATTAAGGAATTTATGACAAACCACGTGGTTTTGTATGAAACAGAAACACATTCAAATTGACAACCATATGGATATGAAGATAACTATATATATATATATATATATATATATATATATATATGTGTGTGTGTGTGTGTGTGTGTGTGTGTATATATATATATATATGTGTATATATATATATATGTGTGTGTGTATATATATAGTGTGTGTGTGTATATATATATGATTGTGTATATATATATATGTGTGTGTATAAATAAAAATATGTTGTGTTGTATATATATATGTTGTGTGTGTATATATATATATATTTGTAAAATATATATATATATTATATTGTATAAATATAAATATATATATAATATATTGTATATATAATATAGATATAAAATATAGATTTCTACTTGAAGAGTAATAATTGGTACGTTGTTAGAATAATTGTTGAAAAACATTTCATTGCAACTTAAAAATACCAAGATTAAATTTAAAATATTCTCATATAAAAATTGATATAATTGCGTCAGAAATGAATCACTTTATATCTCAATTTTCGGGTCAAATCGAATATACAAGAACGATGTTTAAATAATATAAAATAAGAAATGAATAAATGAAATATTTAAAGGAATGACGTCATAATGATAGAAAATATCGTTTTCACCTATGTATTATGTGATAAATTAAAAATTTTAATCTTCTGCTTTTAACCGAGGAAAACTGCGTTTAAAACAATTACTTGGGATGACGTCACATTGCTAGAAATAATGCTTCTTTCACTCAGTTATGCTGCGATAAATTAAAAATTGAATCGTTTGCTTTTAACCGGGGAAAAAATGCGTGGAATAATGACATGAAATGCTCGATAAAGGGGGAAGGAATGGATTTCGAACGTTAAAAATTTTCAAAAACCTTCGCATGGATATACCTAAACATTTCCCAAATTTTCACGGCGATTGGATGCATGGTTTTTGAGTCTATTGAGTTCATACAGACAGACAGACTCAAATTCATTCATTTATATATATATATATA
>CM063497.1:5527486-5529986 GCA_032207245.1 Pardosa pseudoannulata
CGATGTTCTCTTTTTCGAGCAGACGACCTCGGTTCGGCGCTACTCTTACTTAAACGCATTAAGTCCGTAAATTATCGCTAAGCCTATTTCTAACACCCACGACTCGCTCGTCATCTTTTGCGTGTTCCGACCTCCCCCTCACGCACACACGGTGGAAGAGGAGATGGTGGGGATTTCCTCGCGATTGACACTTGCTAGAATATGTCGGGAAAAGTGTTTTTCATTTACTAAAACAGTTCATATTGCTTGTTCGTGTATTTTTAAATAATGTTAATGCGTACTATGTTTGGGCAGGCTATTTTTTGCCGAGGTAATATTGGGCCGCCCCCTAGGGATGCTCCTAGATATTCTACCGGCCTCCCGATTGCATGCACCTACTGTACCGGCTCTGTACACAGTCTGTTCTATAAGAGCGTGTCGCTCATAACATCGTCAACAGATAGCGCATGTACCGGCTTCATTGCTCGTGTTCTTCAAACATGAGAGAAGAATGCTCTATGGTTCTATTTTTCTTCGAATTGTTTTGCTGTGTTTCAATCAACCATTCCAAAAGGAGTGCAGTCTTGAAGCGGTGTTTCTGTGTCACCCTCCAAAAGGACCCAAAATGTCTCGTGCAGCCTCAGCCCGGTACACGAGAAAGTCGAGAAGTGGGTAGCACGTTAGAAAGTGGTACGAAATGTGGACGAGGTCGACGCCGCTCGACGTTCAAATCGAACTATAAAGCGATTCTTGAATAATCGATAATAACGGGGACTGGACAACTTTATTCGGTGATTTTCATTTCAGTTTAATATGTATACTACACGGTGAAAACGTATTTTTGACTAATTCGTTTGTATTTTCAGAGAAATAGACGACATGCTCTTATAGAACAGACTGTATACTACGTGTGTGCGTATGTATTTGTGTATTATCATGACTTGAACGCTGCTGTGGTGTAGTACATTGCTGTTGTTATTTCAAAGCCATTAATAACCCGAATTTGCTTTATATCGTCTTTAATTATAGTAAAATACCACTGAACTATATTACAATATTCAAATATAGTACAAAAAACAAGGATATATGCTAAAAAATATATAAAAAAAATTAAAAAGTAAAAGAAGCACTCCACGTGCTACACCTGAATGAAAAAATTGCCATTCTTTTACTTCCTTCTGAACTACTCCAACAACCCTAGACTTTTTCCTTTATCCTGTGCTGATGCGTTCGTTGTTCCATTGTCCTGTGGACAATGTGTCCTTTTCCGGCTCTGTCCAGAAGAACCGGGACTCTAAGGATGGTCCTGAATCGCCTCTTGGAGACCAATCACAAGTCTCCAAAACTTGGTGAAGTTTAAGTGCAATCGTTTTCACACCACACGCTTCCTGGAGTCGCGAAAAATACTTGGTCATGCAACCTACAACGTGCGAGTGCGGAGAGCAAATCAGTTTCAAGAACCTTATGTAAAACATAGCTGCACTCTGACAAACGCTGCAACCATTAAAACGAACCACAACTAGTTTCGTACTACAAATCATTTACTATTTACAGATATATATTTACATGTATGTTTATCAAAAAGTGACACGTGCAGTGTTTTCTCTTCGCCTAGGTTTGTTAGATTGAAAATTGGTACAGAACTTCCAGAGAAAACCACTCTCTGGAAAAATAACGCTGGGAGAACGCGAAATATCGCAGTAAAACAGAAGTAAAAAATCGAGTTTTAATTTTGTCTCCGGTAGTGAGCGTCTCCTAATCGTTCCAGAATTTCCTAAATGGTTACTATATAAAGTTAAAATGGGTGAGAGCCTTTACCCGAGGACGCGAACCGTAGCTCCAGGATCGCGATCGGTTTAGATAAGGAGATTGAAAGGAAAAGACATAGAGACGCGGGGCTTTGCCATCTTCACAATTCACATTTCTAAAACTATTTATTGACTCACATATCCGTCTTATTCAAATATAACGTCTACTCTTTACCTCAGAAAATGGATGGGTTTTCATCTCCAAATGGACGTCGGCACATTAAAATTCTCGGATTACGGAAAGTTTAGTGACATTCTATTTCTTAAGAAGCGTCTTCGGCGATTTTATAGAAAATGCCTACAGTAGTTTCCCGATTTAGTTTACTTTTCCCTTGCATATATATGCAACTGCCAAAGCCCGAAGTTCGACCAGTTCCCGTATTGGCCAGCCAAATCGCGAAATAGCCCATATCGCCTCACAATGACCGGCCAATGTGCGATCTTCCCCTGATTTCGGGGTTTGGCCAGCCAATTCGGGAACTGGCATGGGGTGATCGACCAAAGTCGGAAGAAAAGCGTCATGAGCAAATTTTGGTGTTTGTATAGCATAATAGAAATGATAACTACATTATAGCTGCCACAGAGGAGTTTTCCGACGAATCTGCCTTTCTTAGGAGCCTAGGATCGTCCTTCGGAACAAAGAACAAAGAGGTAAGGTGGTCCTAGGTGGGATGTAGTCTGAAGGGAGAAGTTTTAGTGAGTAAGGATGTCAT
>CM063497.1:5574986-5582486 GCA_032207245.1 Pardosa pseudoannulata
GTTGTTTGCGTTGCTATGCAACGATTTGCATCTTTTCTTTCCACAAGTTATGATCGTCGAGTGACTCGGTCTTTGGTTGCGTCATTTCGTCTTCCATCGAATTTCTAGCTCCAGAACGTACTAGTCGTGTTTTGTCCATTGGAAGCTTGGTTTTTTATTGTCGAATACGAAATGGATAAAACGAGCCGTCGTGACAAAGAGAGTGACGAAGAAATAGGCGCTGACAGATGATCGGATTTTCATTTTAAAAATCGTTTATTTTTGGGATTTCGTAAAAATATAGTTTTTTTTTTTTTGTGAAATAATCATACAGTATATATTAAAGTGTAAAATAAAAAAAGTTTCGTTCCTAAAAACAAAGTAGTTTTCGATGGACTGCAATTTTTCTGAATCGCTCAACTATAGCGCGATTCGCGAAAAAACGCCCGCTGCACGCGTAAGTGGGGGGTGAAGTATACACGCATGCCAAGTGTTAAAATCGTTTATTCCGACTATGTTAGAAGGAGTATTAGCGCATGTTCTAAGTAATATCTCGATACATACACATCGTCTTTCTGATTGCCTGACATATTGAAAGGGATAAAAAGAGCGCATGCGCGATATAAGGGATCGCCGATTTATCTGCATCGTGACATCGACTGCAGCCACGTGCTGTGGAAATTGGACCAATAAGGCATAGAAAAATGTTACTAAACGTAGATGTAATTTTAATGATGATCATTTTATGATGATATCGCTCAAGTTGTAATGATGGAGGACGAATTTGTAAGTTTCGATTCATTTTTGTGGAGAAAATATAGAAATCACGTCATCTTACAATTCGAGAATTGAGAATTACGTTTGTTTGGCGTTCTTTTTTTCGGGTTAACCGGTTGAATTTAGTTATTGGCTAATTTCGTTTTATGTGTTTGTTTCTCAGTGAAATCAGTGTCAGTATCTGCGACATCGCAAACGTTTCTTTACCACAGGCACCATTTTTAGCTGTTGAGCAGCTAATTTCGTTTTCATGATTGCTTCTCAGTGAAACCGGTGCCAAGTCTGCCACGCCGCTAATTTGACTTTTCTTTACCATGTACCGATAGTAATGACGACACAAAAACATCGCTATCTTTCGATTAAATTATGAACCTTTTATTTTGTTGTTGTTGTTGCGGCTAATGAAGTGTTTTTGGTTGTTGTCGCTCTGCTAATTTCGTTTTCGTGATTGCTTCTCAGTGAAATCGGTGCCACGCTGCAAACTTGGTTCGGTTTTTCTTTATCACGTGCAGATGCTACTGATGAAACAAAAATGTCGCTATCTGTCAATTAAAATATGAAACCTTTTTTTTTGCTGTGGTTAATGAGGTGATTTTGGTTGTTGTCGCCCTGCTAATTTCGTTTTCGTGATTGCTTCTCAGTGAAATCGTTTCCAATGTCTGCCAAGCTGCAAACTTGACTTTCCTTTGCCACGTACGGATGCTAATGACGACACAAAATCATCGCTATCTGTCAACTAAAATATGAATTCTGAAAAACTTTTTTTTCTGTTGTTAATGAAATGATTTTAGTTGTTGTCGCGCTACTAATTTCGTTTTCGTGATTGCTTCTCAGTGAAATCGTTTCCAATGTATGCCAAGCTGCAAACTTGACTTTCCTTTACCACGTACAGATGCTAATGACGACACAAAATCATCGCTATCTGTCAACTAAAATATGAATTCTGAAAAACTTTTTTTTTCTGTTGTTAATGAAATGATTTTAGTTGTTGTCGGGCTACTAATTTCGTTTTCGGGATTGCTTCTCAGTGAAACCGGTGCCAAGTCTGTCACGCCGCTAACTTGACTTTTCTTTACCATGTACCGATGGTAATGACGACACAAAAACATCGCTATCTGTCAACTAAAATAAGAAATCTGAAAAACTTTTTTTTCTGTTGTTAACGAAGTGATTTTAGTTGTTGTGACGCTGCTAATTTCGTTTTCGTGATTGCTTCTCAGTGAAATCGGCGCCAATGTCTGCCACGATGCAAACTTGACTTTCCTACTTTCCTTTACCACGTACAGTTCTAGTGACGACACAAAAACATCGCTATCTGTCAACTAAAATATGAATTCTGAAAAACTTTTTTTTCTGTTGTTAATGAAGTGATTTTAGTTGTTGTGACGCTGCTAATTTCGTTTTCGTGATTGCTTCTCAGTGAAATCGTTTCCAATGTCTGCCAAGCTGCAAACTTGACGTTCCTTTAACCCGTACAGTTCTAGTGACGACACAAAAACATCGCTATCTGTCAACTAAAATATGAACCCTTTTTTTGCTGTGGTTAATAAAGTGATTTTGGTTGTTGTCGGGCTACTAATTTCGTTTTCGTAATTGCTTCTCAGTGAAATCGTTTCCAATGTCTGCCACAATACAAACTTGACTTTCCTTTGCCACGTACCGATGGTAATGACGACACAAAAACATCGCTATCTGTCGGTTAAATTATGAACCCTGAAAAACTTTTTTTTTCTGTTGTTAATGAAATGATTTTAGTTGTTGTCGCGCTACTAATTTCGTTTTCGTGATTGCTTCTCAGTGAAATCGTTTCCAATGTCTGCCAAGCTGCAAACTTGACTTTCCTTTACCACGTACAGATGCTAATGACGACACAAAAACATCGCTATCTGTCAACTAAAATATGAAATCTGAAAAACTTTTTTTTCTGTTGTTAATGAAGTGATTTTAGTTGTTGTGACGCTGCTAATTTCGTTTTCGTGATTGCTTCTCAGTGAAATCGGTGCCAATGTCTGCCACGATGCAAACTTGACGTTTCTTTGCCACGTACCGATGGTAATGATGACACAAAAACATCGCTATCTGTCGATTAAAATATGAAATCTGAAAAACTTTTTTTCTGTTGTTAATGAAGTGATTTTAGTTGTTGTGACGCTTCTAATTTCATTTTCTGGATTGCTTCTCAGTGAAATCGTTTTCAATGTCTGCCAAGCTGCAAACTTGACTTTTCTTTACCACGTACAGTTCTAGTGACGACACAAAAACATCGCTATCTGTCAACTAAAATATGAAACCTTTTTTTCTGTTGTTAATGAAGTGATTTTAGTTGTTGTGACGCTGCTAATTTCGTTTTCGTGATTGCTTCTCAGTGAAATCGTTTCCAATGTCTGCCAAGCTGCAAACTTGACTTTTACTTTACCACGTACAGATGCTAGTGACGACACAAAAACATCGATATCTGTCGATTAAAATATGAAATCTGTAGCTATTTCTGTTGTTAACGAAGTGATTTCAGTTGTGGCGCTGCTCATTCCTTTTTTCTCCAGAGTGAAATCAGTGCAAGTGTCTTTCGATCGCCTGCTTCCTTTTTTTCCTGGATTGAGTGGTAATCACCCACCCCTCGGAGCATCCTGCTTCGGTGACACACTTCGGTCCCTTTCTCACGGCCATCCCTGCGCCCCGGGGCTTTCCACCTACGTTGATCACGCTCGATAACAACTCGCTGGAATTCTCCAAATTTCGAAGGAATCGTGTCGCATTACACGCTCAGACGATCTCTAGACGACGGGGGCTGCCCGTTTTGTCAACCCCGCGCCTGCGTGGGAATCTGACCTGTTGGGGGAAGAGCCGAGAAATGGAGCAATCGAACCGTTCGCTGCGTTCTTGCAGAATGACGAATATACTGCCGTGCCGTCTTGTCGATTTTTTTCCCACGATGTTATTTCCCCGATTATTTCTTTTAAAATAGGCCTTCGAAGCAGTGTTGCCAACCATACGATAATTATCTTATATGTTCTATAACTTATGACTCTATGCAATGAGAAATAATCTCAAAATTATGTGACATAATTCCGGAAAACTTTACTATAAAACAGTAGACTAAAGGACTAGAATTAAAACAAAAGTCAGTAACTGTAAAAGGAAAAACACTAATTCTGCAAGAGTTTTAGTTGCTATAGCAATAATTTTTTATTAAATTACATACTAGTTATATTGAAATTATTTCGTTTAAATATTTTAAGCTTACTAATTGGAATTTTAGTAAATTATCCTAAAAGCTATAACTAAAGTTTCTTTTACAATACATATTAGATTGCATTGAATATTATGGAAAATTACGTCTGGTGTTTCATTTAACATATATATATATATATATATATATATATATATATATATATTATATATATAGATATATTATATGTATATATATAAGTATATATGTATATTTATATAAAATAATGTATATATGTATATATATGTATATATGTGTGTAATATATTATATATATTTTATATATATGTATATATATAATATTTGTATCATGTATTATATGTATATATATATATTTATATATATATATAATATATAGTATTTGTGTTTATATATGTATACATGTATTATATGTATATATGTATAATATATATATATATATATATATATATATATATATATATATATGTATTATCATATATATATATGTATGTATATGCATGTATGTGTATGTATATATGTATTTGTATATATATATATATATATATTTGTATACATGTATTATATGTATATATATTATGATTTGTATATATAATATATATGTGATAAATATGTATGTATATATATATTTATATATATATATATATATATATACATATATATGTATATATATTTGTATACATGTATTATATGTATATATATGTATGTTTGCGTATTTGTATATATAAGTATATATGTGTGTATAAATATGTATAGGATATATATATATATATATATATATATATATATTTATTTATATATATATATATTTATATATATATATATATATATTATATATATATATATTTATGTTTATATATGATATATATATATATATATATATATATTATATATATATTGTATATATATATATTGTATATATATATATATATATTTGTATGTATATTATATATTTGTATACATGTATTATATGTATATGTATGTATATTTGCGTATTTGTATATATAAGTATATATGTGTGTACAAATATGTATAGTATATATATATATATATATATATATATATATTTATTTATATAGATGTATATATGTCTATATATGTATATATATGTGTGTGTTTGCGTATTTGTATATATACATATATATGTGTGTATATATGTATTATATGTATATATATGTATGTTTGCGTGATTATATATATATATATATATATATATATATGTATATATGTTATATGTGTGTGTGTGTGTGAATATGTATGTATGCATATTTTATACATACGTATATATGTGTGTATATATATGTATATGATGTATGTGTGTATATGTCTGTGCTTGTATGGTGTGTGTCTATATATATATATATATATATATATATTGTATGCCTGACACGCACTAGTCCATTTATACTTGAGCACGAGTCACGTACTAGTACGGGTTAGTGTCACAACACGGTTTGTTTGTGGGTACAAAAATAACGGTATAGACAGGAAAACGAAGCCGAATGTTCTGGTCTACTACATAGATTCTGGAAAAATGGAGACAAATAAAAAATAGCTTTTACGTCAGCCGATGTGGAACCACAGAACGAGAAAAAATTAAAACTATATACTACTATTTCTATTTGATTTTTCATATTTACGATACTATTATAAATTTACCCACTAAAAAAAATATATTTTTTGTTTACAAAAATCTTATGGTTGTTATTTATATATTTCTATTTATATATTTGTTTGTATATTTCACTATAAAATACGAAAAGTGGGTTTAAAAAAATGAAATAATTTTCTATCTATTGAGATTGAACTGAATAAATAAATTGACGCGCGAAACGCCCTCTTCCGGTACAATGAGGAATTTTCACGTTTTCTAATTTTAATTTTAAACGATAGAAGACAAAAAAATAAGCAGAACAATAGCTATTTTTCTTTTATTTGGGGGTCTAATGAGTGATTTCTAATGGGTTTTATAGCGGACTCTTTAACGTCTCTCAAAAACGATACTTTTCCTCCGCCGAGTTTGTTACGTCATCATTCACGTTGACGCCGAGCGCCTATGCTGTTCACATGTTAAAAGGCGACTTTTAAATTTGTTTTTGTGTAAAGTATCGCATATAATAGAAATTTTTTATTATATCTGGCATTAAAAATCATATTATAAATATTGTATTGTGCCACTCTGTAAAAATACAACAACTAATTGCAATGAGAAGATATTTTTCAGCGTCCCGAAAGACCCACATACACGTAAAATCTGGACAACTGAGATGAAAAGGGATGAGAAATGAAACCCCATATTATCATATAAATCATCTCTATGAGTTTGTGAAGACCATTATTCGGTAAATAAATGCTTGCTTTTGTTTAAATATTACTAATTTAGAGCAATTAAAGTACATTAAAATACATCTATACCTTTAAAAGGATTGTTGATTAACCACTGCTATTTAACTTTTAAAGCTGCTCATTTTCGAGTATTATCACAGAGTTCAAATACAATAAATGTTTGATAAAGCATATAAATATCGTAAAAACATAGATATCTAAAGCATATAATTATCAAATAAATAACTCGGGGGAGGGGAAGATTATGTATTTTCAAGGTATTATAAATATTTTCTTCAGAGATGCATACTTTCTTATGTGTATTAATTCACAGTGATATTTTTTGGTTAAATTGATGATTAATTTGAAAAAAGTGTATAATATTTTTAAAATACTTATAATGATATTACTTTAAAAATTAAATTTAATTTTAGAAACTTTATACATTTTTTAATTTAACAATAATATTAAAGGCAATAAAGTTGTTTTGCTATTTAAAAAAAGGATAAATAATTAAGTAAAGCCTTTTAAAGATTTTAAATTTCTTCTCATCAAATTTAAAATACTTAAGAATTGGTTTGTTTTTGTTTTTTGTTTGGTTTTGGAGCGCTACGGTCTACTTTTTGCAACACGAGGGCTAAAGGTCCCAATTTCACAATAAATACCTCCTCTAATTTTTATTTTAATATATTACATCTATCTCTATTTATAAAAAGCGATGCTACTACAAATATGTGTATATGGTATATGTATATTTATTTGACTTGTCTATGTTTACAAACAGAAGAGCTGTGATTAGCATGAATAAAATATTAATACTTGTTAAGTAAAATTGGATAAATATATAAATGATGTTACATACCTTTGGGGTTTTAATTCCCCGTATTTCTGCTCCCATAAAATCCGGATTTTTTTTCCCAAGAAGAAAAACATTGACATGCTGTCAATTTTTGGGAGGTTGTCTGAGTGTCCTTTGGTAAATCCAGATAGAAGAGACATTTATGAGAAATTGAGATAACTAAGCTACCTAAATCGATAAAATAAACCTTCAGGTATAAATAAAAATTAATTTTAATAGGTAGAAAATTTCAGGAATTTGCAAAAACGAAATCGGAAAATACAGCGCGCTTACAAGCAATAAGAAAATATTGGACAACCTGAACGATGACGTCACAACCAATCACGGAGCGTTTTGATGTCACGTGATTTTCG
>CM063497.1:5617486-5622486 GCA_032207245.1 Pardosa pseudoannulata
TGTATGTATGTATATATGTATATATATGTATATGTATTATATATATATATGTATATGTATGTATATATATGTATATGTATTATATATATATATGTATATGTATTATATATATATATGTATATGTATTATATATATATGTATATATATTATATATGTATATGTATTATATGTATTATATATGTATATATGTATATGTATATTATATATGTATATATGTATATGTATTATATATGTGTATATGTATATATATTATATATGTATATGTATATACGTATATTATATATGTATATATGTATATGTATTATATATATATAAATATGTATTTTATTATTATTGTATATATATTATATGTATTTATATATGTATATATGTATATGTATTATATATATATATATGCATATGTATTATATATATATATATGTATTATATATATATATATGTATTATATATATATATGTATTATATATATATATATGTATGTATATATTATATATATTATATAGGCTATATAGAGTATAATATTTTATATATTATATATATATATATTATATTTATAATGTTTATTTATAATATTTTATATATCCTATATTATATATTATAATTATATATATATATTTTATGTCAGGCAAGTAATATAAAAAACGTATAATTATATATATATGCAAATGGTTTATATATATTATATGTTATATATTATTAGTGTTGATATGTATTATATATATTTGATGACGTCAATAAAAGTCCGCGTATCTCAATAATAAGTTTTGAATGTTTAAAATCTGGCAGCATCAGAAAATTCAGACTTGTAGTTAATTGGATTCTTGCAAATAGTATTTATATATATTGTAATTAAATAAAGTGCATGTTTGTAAACAAATACGAGTGCTGACTACAACTCATCTTTTCGTTGGCAAGATATTGCTTGTTTTCGTTGTATCTTACTTGCTTCGATATGTGTTGGAACAAAGCCCTTTAACAATAAAAATGTCTAATGGAAAAACAAAGTTCCAACATTAAGGAAATAATCTAGGAGTGTCTACCCGACATTACATGCAGGTTCAGTTCTAAAAAATCTACCATAACACAAAACATCTCATTGCGCTCATATCAAACGGATGAGTAAAAGAAAAATAAACAGCTTAGGCGTACTTACCTGGGTAGTTATGCTGGAATAGGAGGTCCACTGTAAAGTGACAGCTATGGGACCTATAATCTACACCTATAAATTTATATATAACTCAAAACTATGACTTTTTATATTTTATTCCACACACAACACGACATATTTACAGGGGACTTAGCACTTTTCCCCGTTAGACGAAGAACACACATATACCACACAAAAAAAAAACAGAACTCACAACAATTTACATAACTAAGAACTAACTAAAAATCAAAAAATAACATTCCTTAGAACATAGTCTATTCCTCTTTCTCTTGGAACACCTGACGCCATCTCTTGGCACTATAGACAACTAACGTCAATTACGCAACAATGTGGATAACGTATACAATAAAACTACATTTTATTTAAGGGAAATGGAAGGAAACGTCAAACTGGACAAGTCATTCAAAATATATATTTTTAGAACTTACAAATATATATATATTTTTTAATTAAACACTTTACAGAGTACTGTTAAGTATCACAATCAAAGTATAACTGCTTTGATTATGTTAACAGGCGCAATAAACTATTACATAATAAAGAATCTAATAACAATGGGCAAAACCTGATCGTTTTAAGGACAAAAAAATGACATTTATACGTACAGTACTTCTCACAAAAGCATAGTAGAAAATGCATCAGAAATATGAAAAAAAAATTACTTAGTAATAATAAAAATATTCTTAGAGCATGACAATTTTATATAATCTATTACATTACAGTAAGGTTGACGTTTTATTACGATTCTGAAAACGTTTTAATGCAAAATCTCGAAGAATTTTCGTTCTCGAGATTTCTCGAGATACCTTTCTTCGAACTCTCGAAGAAAGTCAAAAGTCCCGTCTTGCCTTTTCGAAGCTTTTATCCGAAGCGTTCGCAATGTAGGATCTTTAGGAATGCAATAAAATCCAATATTTTCGCCTTTTTTTTAAACGCTTAGTACAGCCATACTTACAATAGCTTGTTACCATTTTTGGCTGTTTCCCAGTTCGGGGGGCCTCCGGAACACTGTCCTGTGGGGACGCCAAGCGTGGGAGATATCGCCAAATTCTAGAACCCTATTTTGTGGCAAACCTTGCTCTTCTTTTCGGACACTTCCACCACCCCCTAAAAAAAGTGGGGGTGTCAATCGGCGCCTTTAATTTAGGGTGTTGGGGGAAATGACACGTGATTTGAATATCTGACCCTTATTATTTCCTGTAACTAACAATACTCCAAGACCGCTGAATTTGGATTTTCTAGCGTCCAATTCAAGTCTTTGTCCATTTCGGCCGTGCTCTGGAGGTTTGCCCATTTTGCCTCTTGAGCTCTTGTGGTACTTTTTTTCGTTTTTTAAATTTAATACTGGAGCTCACACCAATACAATTGAGGGCTTGTGGAGCTCCATTAAGAGATCCCTCCGCACAGTTCGCGAGTGTGAAAATCAATTGGATTCGTACCTTTGGGAATTTATGTGGAGGAAAATGAAAGAAAATCCGCAAGATGCTTTTCAGGATTTTTTAAATCGGGTCAAACGTGTATATCCACCTACAACTCAGGATATTTAAATTAGGTTAGCTCTTTATTTATTTTATATTTTATGCTTAATTTTCGAAGAGTAACAAGTGATGTTATAATTAACAATTATATTTTTTTATTTACTGGTTTTTGAACTTTATTCAAAATTGTATCTTAATTTAACACAAAATGAATAAGAAATATTTTTAAACTATATTATTTTATAGTGTACTACGTTGTTAAAAGTGATACGCTAAGTAATAAAAGTAATTTTATTACGACCGTCTACCGTTATTGTTACGGAAGATCGAGGGGAGCTTTACCTCCTTAGATAAGAAATATTATTTCACTCCCTTACTCTCTTCAGAATTTTAAACTAAAAATTTATTATTTGTTTAAAACATTTACTCCGTTCTTATATTTACATTTTAAGCTAATAATTTCTAGAAGTAATTTCTACCGTACTTTATGACTTTTTAATCTTTTGATAGTTTTAAAATAATTTCATTCAATAACAACCCTATTTTATAAATATAAATAAATATTTTGTAAGCATAATTGCCTAAATATAACCAACTAATGGTTATATTTTGCTTCATTTGCACTTATGCAGAAATTCCGCACTGTTTAGTTTAATAAACAGTACAAAAGCGCCTTTAAATACATTAAAAACTCAAATATAAATTTGTATTCATCTTAACAAAATTTGAAACCCTTTTTTTGTTCAAAATATGCTTTAAACTTAATACACAAATTATAAACATCACTTGGCGACCATTTGGCGATCACTTGTACAAGAATAGCGCCAAAAACATGGCGGCGGGGCCCCCGGATCTTGGAATTTACCCCATTTTCAGATAATGGACAAAATTAAAAACCCAATAACAAGCAAAATCCGTAGGAAATTCAAAAGTTTTGCCAACGAGATAGAGCTGCCATTTTTGCTGCACCTGACGTCATGCTCACATTCTCTATTGAGAAGCTTGTTCCCAGATATGAGAATTTGAGGTGAAAAGGGACATGTACCGCCATCTGTCGTACAATGTTAGAAACTTAGGTTCGCAAAATTAATTTTCTTTATTCTTTTTGTGCAGTATCCCTTTGATAGTACGATAGCTATCATACAAGATAAAAGATTTATAACAGTGTGTTAAAGTACTTTATTTTTATCGTCTTGTTACGCAGTCCGCATACATTCGATTTTGCAGTTTTTTCCCCGAAAATATCACACATTGTTATTCATTGATTCCTCACTTCACTCACTCATGAATGAATAGTAAAGTATGAGTAGTGAGTCTACAGAGCGCAGCGTGACAGAAAAATGAAAACAATTTCCAAACGGAGCTCTCGCTTTTAATTTCAAATATAAAATATAACATGAATTATATATTCTATTTCAGAAACAAAATAATTTTAGCACAAATACTTAAAATAAAAATAAAAAAACAACGTTGAAAATTCCATCTGTTTCCGATAATAATAAATAAAAGATAGGATAGGGCAGAAAATAATAAAAAATGTACGAGCACATGTGTGTGTATATATATATATATGCATACATGTATATATATGTACTATATATGTACACATATGTAAACAGCTATTACATATGTATATACAAATATGTATGCATATATATATATATATATATATATATATAATATGCGTACATGTATATATATGTACTATATATGTACACATGTAAACAGCTATTACATATGTATATACAAATATGTATGCACATATATATATATGCGTACATGTATATATATGTACTATATATGTACACATGTAAACAGCTATTACATATGTATATACAAATATGTATGCACATATATATATATATATATATATATATATATATATATATAATATGCGTACATGTATATATATGTACTATATATGTACACATGTAAACAGCTATTACATATGTATATATATATACATATGTTTATAGCTATTATGTATACATATACACATATTTATATATGTATATATATATATATATATATATATATATATATATATATATATATATATATACATACTTATACATGCACATGCATACATGCATATATATATATATATATATATATATGTATATATATATATATATATATATATATGTATGTACATATATGTATGTCTATGTCCATATGTGTATGTATTTCTATATGTATGTCTATATGTATATATGTGTATGTATATATGTATGTATGTATATATGTATGTATGTATATATGTATGTGTATATATGTATGTGTATATATGTATGTATATATATATGTATGTGTATATATATATGTATGTATATATATATATGTATATATGTATG
>CM063497.1:5632486-5639986 GCA_032207245.1 Pardosa pseudoannulata
TTGAACTTACGGATAGTGACGAAAATAATAGTTTTGAGAAAAAAAAAGTCTGTAAAGCTTATTGCTTAGGCAGAAACGAAACTTGTTTACGATCCTTAAAGTAATGTCAACCATTCGTTTCAATGGAAAGCGAAGAACTGGCAAAATGTTCTTACGCCTGTAGAAGTGTTTTTCGTGCAAGGGGAATATCTTAGAGCAGAAGTCTGATATACAGGATTAAATGCGCACAAGTGCCCGGCCAACTTTAAACGTCTCCTGGTCGTCGAAGCCAAGAACAATACGCCAACATTATTTTAATCCCCTATATAATAATAGCCTAAAAAGGGGGGGGGGTTCTGAGACTTTAAACGCTAGTTAATAAGTTAAGATTAAATTACTTAAAAGAATTTAATTACTTTAGAATCTAATTTAAAAGGAAAAATATCTTTAATAGCGCCAAAATAGAATCGCCAAATGCAATTTACATTTAAAAAAGTGTTTTAACTCTGCATTTTTATCTAAAACATTTGGCCTGCCTAAAACCTTCGAAATGTTTATCTGAAATACCCTGCCAAATCCAGCCAAGATCGGTCGAGCGATTTCGGAATGAGAACAAAAATGCCGTGTTTTACATTTTGGCGACCGCCATAATTAGGCGATTTTTGTGGACCGCCAAATAATAGAATGGCTAAAATAACGCGTTTCTCATACGCTAAAAGTGAACGAAGTGTACTATTTTATACAATTTTTTTTTACATATGAAAATGTAAAAATATAATTAATACTGTCCAAAACACAATGAAGCTAAATTTTCAGATGAATAAATAACGAAATATAACATTCTAAACAATTTTTTTTAGTTAAAAAGCCCTTTTTTTAGCAATATTTACAGATTAAATTATTTCTAATGGTTAAAGTATTCATACAGCAATGACCAACTATCTTGGTACAATGATCACTATTTGGCGAATTTACAAAATTTGGCGAGAAAAAACTTATATATATATATATGTATATGTATATATATATGTATATATATGTATGTATATGTATATATATGTATATATATGTATATGTATATATATATGTATATATATATATGTATATGTATATATATATGTATATATATATATATATATATATATATATATATATATATATATATATATATATATATATATATATATATATATATATATATATATATATATATATATATATATATAACATTCTAAAACGCATTTTTAATAATCTCGCAAACTCTCATTTTCCTGGCACCTTAAATTTAGAATCGCTGCTCCGTTAATTCATTTTTTCCCGCGCATTGCGAAACTAGAATCAATTAAAGTAAAGTGATTGGTTACCGGAATGACATCATTCCTGAAGCCACTCCCCTTTCAAAAGTTATGAAAGGGATAGCACACAGATTTCGAAGCTTTTCCTTTGAGAACGCTATGTCATATATCTTCGAAATATTTCTGTGTTTTGTATTCTTTTTCCCTACGGGAATTTGTTTGTTATCTGGCTCTACCAATTTTTATTTGGAATAAAGTTAGTTTTTCTATCACAGGTGTCTAAATACTTATTGGTAGACAGTGTATATATTGTACGTATATGTGTGCTTATAGATATGTATATATATATATATATATATATATATATATATATATATATATATATATATATATATATATATATATATATATATATATATATATATATATATATATATATATATATATATATATAATGTGCGTATATGTAAAAATGTATATGTATATTTTTAAATAGATTATCCATTGTTCGAATTGTTTCTTTTTTTCTTTTTCAATGTGTATTGTTATGTAGCACTGATTTTTGTTTTTTCTTTCTTTCAGGACATTTCATACCAGATCCTGAGCGGCGTCGACTTTCTCCACTGTAACCGCATTGTACATAGAGACCTGAAACCTCAGAATATATTAATCACAAATAACGGCCATGTCAAAGTGGCCGATTTCGGATTGGCGAGGATATTTGAACGCCAAATGCCCGTCACGTCTGTAGTAAGAAACGTTTTATTTTCCAATTTCTTCGTGTTCTGTAGAGACATAAAGCCAAATATTCCTTTAATAATAGAACAGATTTAAAACCAACACCCTTTATACGTCATAAAAGACGTATAATCGAAATTTAGTACTTATAATTTCTCCTGCTCAAATCTCGCCAAGCGGACTTTGTTTGCGACATTGTTATTGTTTGTCGCCAATACTATTATTATCTATTAGATAATAAAAATGACGTGACTGATAAGAAATGGCCGCGACTGATTGGATATAGAAATGGGGTGGTAAAAGGTTTGCCAGCGGGGATATTCCATTTGGCTTCGGTTGTATTATTTTTGGAGACGAAATCATCTGCGAAATGGAAAAGTTTTCAGCTTCGGCGGAGCCAATCTCGCCAAGCAGTCTTTTTTGGTGCAAATGTTATAATTATTATTTGTCGCCAATATTGTTTTCTGGCAATGGAAATGGGGCGGTAAAAGGTTTGCCAGTGGGGATATTACATTTGGCATCGGTTATTTTTTGGCAAAGAAATCGCCGGTGAAATGGAAAAGTTTCTCGTTTCGGCGACGCAAATCACGCCAAGTAGACTTTGTTGGTGACACATTTACTATTGTTTGTCGCCATTACTATTATTATCTATTAGGAAAACGACGTGACAAATAAGAAATGGCCGCGACTTGTTTGGCAATGGAAATGAGGTGGTAAAATTTACCGGCAGAACAATTCCATTTGGCATCGGTCTTTATTATTTTTGGCGACAAAATCACCTGCGCCGGTGAAATGCAATTGTTTTCCGTTTCGCCGGCTCAAATCTCGCCAAGCAGACTTTTTGGGGTCAAATGTCATAATTATTGTTTGTCGTCAATACTATTATTATCTATTAAGAAAACGACATGACTGATAAGAAATGACCGCGACTTGTTTGGCAATGGAAATGGGGAAGTAAAAGGTTACCAGCAGGGATATTTCATTTGGCATCGGTCGTTTTATTGTTGGCGAAGAAATCACCTGAGAAATGGAAAAGTTTTCCGTTTCGTCGGCACAAATCTCGCCAAGCAGACTTTGCAAATTCCATTGTTGTTGTTTGTCGCCAATGCTATTAATATCTATTAGGAATTTAGTGAGTGATAAAAAAAAATGGCCGCAACTTGTTTTGCGTATATAGTAGCATAAAAAGCCAGCGGAGATATTCCTTCGACGTCAGTAGTATCATTTTTGGCGAATTTATCGCCTAAGCTGGCGAAATGGGAAAGTATACTAAATTTAAAAGGTAAAAATATATTTTAGGGTGCCCTCTTGACGAAATTCGCGATTTTTGTTTCCTGTTCGGTTTTAAAAAAAAGGTACAGATGCATTACAAACGCCGTTTTTTTTTTTTTTTTGTTTTTTTTTTTTTTTTTTTTTTTTTTTTTTTTTTTCCCGCCAAATGGCGATTTTATGGGGCGATAATTGGGTTGGTATGTTCCCCTGATTTTGGTGAGGTGGGGAGGGGTAAGGCAGCTCTAATGTGTTCTTGCACCTCATTGGTGCACGTGATTCTGGGGTTTAGTTAATTTAGTTATGACGGGTGAAGTTATTTCGGTTCTTACTATTTTTGAAATTGTTAATAAGTATCGGGATATTCTAAATCAAACAACATGTTTTGGTTTGGAACATTTTTGTTTTGTTCTTATTTTCTGGGATTTAGTAATTTAGTTATGGCGGGTTACTAGTTATTTCGATTCTTACTATTTTTGAAATTGTTAAAAAATATCAGGATATTCTTAGGTGTATATATATATATATATATATATATATATATATATATATATATATATATATATATATATATATATATATATATATATATATATATATATATATATATATATATATATATATATATATATATAGATATATATATATACATACATACATACATACATACATACATATACTTTATACCTAATGTAAGTGCTTATTTGTAGAATGTACAGTGTGAGTGAGCATGAATCAATGTTTCTTCAACGTCTTAACAGGTGGTGACGCTGTGGTACCGTGCACCAGAAGTCCTGCTCCAATGTAGTTATGCGACTGCGGTGGATCTTTGGAGCTGTGGGTGCATTTTTGCTGAGCTGTACAGAATGAAGTAAGTCACTTTACAATTTTCTTTTTATAAACGAAAGAGAATGCTTTCTAAAATAAACCATTTACACGGTTTTCGCGCACCTGGAAAGTCATGGAAAATCATGGATTTAGACAATGGATTCATTTTGTCATGGAAAGTCTCGATTTTTCAAGTAAAATGAGTAAAAGTCATGGAAAGTCATGGATCCGCTAAACTACTGATTAAAAAAAATGCATTGAATTGTTTAATTCTATTTTTACTTGTCATTTGGCTGAAGTGACCGAGTTTGGTATTTATGTATTATCCTATTGACCCTATTGCCAAGTAAAATTGGTTCGCCAAGGAAACTTAAAGCAAGAAAGCTTAATGGGTGGGTAAATGTATATTATTCTGGTTTTTTCTTAAATTGTAGATTAAAATTTTATTAATATAATAATAATTATTTTTTAATAAAAATTAGTTAAGATTTTTGCACAAAATATAAGTTTATCTCTAGGGATATTGTATATAAACATTATAGGGTTATATTTGGCTATTATTCGTGGTCACCCGGATAATACCAAAGTACCCCGAATTCAAATTGGAAACGTTTTGATTGAAAAATGGCTATAGGATTAAACTTAGGTATGTAGATACAACAATTTATTTTTATGTATGTGAGTTTATGAACACTTATAAAGTAAGTTTATAGTTTTTTTTATGATAAAATTCCTGTCATTTCTCTAAAAACATATATTTTATTTGTATGTACGTCAGAAGTTTTATTCATATATATACTTTAACGAAAGCTTTTTAAAGTCATGGAAAATGATCCGCTAAATCAGGGAAAGTCATGAAAAGTCATGGATTTGAAAAATTTTATTTTGGCAAATACACCCTGTATATAACAGGTCCTCTTAGCCAGGGTCATTGCGTAGAAAAATGCAGACCTAGTTTTTTGAAGACCCGTCCAAACTACTATTTTGAAACTAGCGCATATGACGGGATCAGTAAAATTTGTAATTTTCCGAAATTGTAAAGTAAGCTATGAGGCAACTAAAAAAAGTGGTTTGTTTTTTGGCCGAGAATTATCTAGCAACAAAAAATAATCGATGATTCCATTTAAAATGATCCCACATGTACCTGATCTATTATTTAAGACAAATATAAAAGAAAATGATTGACGTCATATCTAGGTTCAATGATAAAACGTATGAAAATAAGGCATAATTTAAATAATTTAAAAAAAGAAATGATTCAATAACATGCTTAAAGGAATGACGTCATAATGCTAGAAAAAAATTTTATTTTTACCTATTTATTAAGTGTCAAATGGATAAATTGAATCGACTTCTCTTAACCGGGGAAAATAGGAGTTGAAATAATGGCATTGAAAGCTCGAAAAGAGGGGAAGGGGTGGATTTCGAACGTTTTAACGACGACGGTATTTTTCGCTGTGATATGAAGCCTATTTATACCAATTTATTTTAGAATCGGATCGATAGTTTAGGAGACGATAAACATTACTCTCTTTGAATGTTCCTAACTATGGATGCTTCTATCCATTCCGGGTCCAACCGCTTCATTAAATCGAGGACAAACGTACAGATAACTTAGGCTATTATTATATAGGGGATTTATAAATAAGACAACTGTATATAATATCATTGTTCCCACGGTCCTTAAAAGTCTTTAAGATATCCGTCTACGTTAAAAACGTCATTTATTACCAAACCTCCATAATTTTTTTTTTTTTAATTTCTCTATTGTAAAATTTCAACTTTTAGGCTTCTAAATCTGTTTTTGTTTTGTCTCTACGGCATTTTAAAGAAAAATGACATCTGTTTAAACATCATTGACAGCTGTCGAAACAAAATGGAAGTAGCGGATTCGGAACCGGAAGTTGTGAATTTAAAGCCTTCTAAAAAAGCGTTTTTTTTTAAACAAAACTTTTTTGATTTTCATGAAGATTAGTTTAAACATTTTTCTAGTATTTTTAATAATTAGCAACTTGGAAATTAGGAAGTTTCGAAGCAAGAAAGTGTGGGGAATTTTAAACAAGTATTTTCATTTTTTTAACAGTTAAAATTGCCTTCATATACTTCAAATGCGTTTTTCTCGGAACTTTTTTTTTTTTAATAAAATGTCGAAACTTGAAATGTGATTTCTCAAAAAGTTTTTAAAATATTTTGTTGAATGTTATTACGAATGCTTTTGATAGTATTTACTCTTGAATGACCTAAAAGCTTTAAATTTGGATCATTTTTAACGATGTTACACTCATAGTTAGATATAAAGGTAAAGAAAATTTGTTAAAAATTCAATGTGTATGATTTTGAAGGACCGACATTTTTAACAAATATAAATTAAGCAAAGATTGTAGGTGATTCACTAGTCGAGTGTATAAGAAATGTGTTGCGTCAAATAATATTGAAATAATTTATTAAAAAATTAGACCTTTCGAAAAAAAAACCCGATTTTTTTACTCAATTTTCTTTATTTATTAGAAATTTTATAAAAACTTCTCCAGGAATCAATTTTTTAAGTGCCATTCTCTATGATAATGTAAAAAATAAATCTAAAAATATATAAACATGAACTAGTTTCTACGTTTAAAGAAAAGAGTTCTTCGAACGTAGACGGATGCGTTAAAGTGTGCAGGACAAAAATTTCTATTTTTACTTCCTTTTTTCGTTCGAAAATTTTTTACCAGTAAAAGCTGCTTTTATAAACTTCCAATGCGTTTTTCTCAGAACTGTATTTTTAATAAACTGTCGAAACTTGAAATATGATTTCTCAAAAAGTTCTTAAAATATTTTGTAGAAAATTATTATGAACTAGCATATAGCCCATCATATGACGGGATCAGTAAAATTTTTAATATTCCAGAACTGTTAAGTACCCAATGAGGCAGGTAATAAAATGGTTTGTTTTTTGGCTGAGAATTATCTGGTTCACTCTCAATAGTTTATTTATCGTCATACTCCTCTAGAGTCTCCCGATCCTGTAATGCAGTTTAGAATCACATGGAATTCATTTAGTCAAACCATGTGGTTATGTATAACAAACAAACAAACTTCTTAATTTCCAAATATATATAAATTAAAAGTTAGATATTTAGTAGTCCTCGACTTATATGAAAAGAATTTATTGTTAATACCGATGATAAAATTTTCATTACAACAAAAAATAATCGATGATTGAATTTAAAATTATCACTTATATACTTAATCTATTATTTAAGTCAAATATAAAAGAAAATTATTTGCTTAATATGTAAGTTCAGCGATAAAACGTATGAAAATAATGCACGCGATATTTAAATAATTTAAAACAAGAAATGATTATATGAGATGGTTAAAGGAATGACGTCATAATGCTAGAAAAAAA
>CM063497.1:5647486-5649986 GCA_032207245.1 Pardosa pseudoannulata
TTTGTTATAAGAAGTAACATCTTATCTATGTAGTATATTCTACACACTGATTACCTAAAATTAAATATATAAATTTTAATCTAAATACATTCCATAATTTTGTAATTAGATAGTGCAAATTCAATAAGATGTCAATTTAAAGAACACATTCAATATTCATTTAATGTAAACTATTTATTTAAAAAAAACAAATCACCATTATTTCAATAATTTTTTATTAATCCTCTAAGGACAAAATTAGCCAAACAAGATGTAGAACCAAAAGACTGAAAGCGATACAACTAAAAAATGTACAAGTAAAAATCATTTTGAGGATAATATTTCGATGATGCATATTTTCAATGTCGCTCGCTCGCAAGATTTCTCAAAACTCGTTTTCTATTTTGGAATAAAAGTTTCGGCATTTCAACTGAATTCTATTTCCCTACTATGGAACCAGAGTTGGAAAAAATGTTTTTTATAATAATAATAATATCGGATAAGATTTAAATCAGATTTTTTTTTATTTAAATCGGATTTCTTTGATTTTTTTTCTGAATACCAATTTTAATGGTTGTTTTATATATATATATTTCGCAATATATATACATAGTATAGTTTGTTATAAGAAGTAACATCTTATCTATCTAGTCTATTCTACACACTGATTACCAAAAATTAAATATATAAATTTTAATCTAAATACATTCCATAATTTTGTTATTAGATAGTGCAAATTCAATAAGATGTCCATTTAAAGAACACATTCAATATTCATTTAATGTAAACTATTTAAAAAAAACTAAAAATCACAATTATTTCAATATTTTTCAATATTTCAATTATTTCAATATGAGCCCTAAATTATATATACACACACACACACACACACACACACACACATATATATATATATATATATATATATATATATATATATATATATATATATATATATATATATATATATATATATATATATATATATATATATTCAAGAAATAATAGCCGAGCATTAAAATGACTTTATAGTAGTACTTACGTCTTTGTCTTGCCTTTATCATATGCTAGTCAACTATGTTCGATTAATATTAAATATATCGAAAAGTGAATTTCAGTGGTCAAAATGGATATTGACCAGGACGGTTAAAACCTATCCAACCCTGTTCTATTGCCATCAGATGTTCTTCCTTGTTAATGTATTTCAATTTTCTCTTTTCAGAAAATGCTCGTTTTCAATCCACTGCGCAGAATCAGTGCCAAGGACGCCATGAACCACGCCTATTTCAAAGACTTAGAAACGCAGACGTCTAAGTATAAAGCCAAAAAACTTAGGAAAGCATCGGTTTCTGTCGGTACGGAACCTGGCATCAGCAGTGCTTCCACCAAAAAGTGACCACTGGTATTTTTAGGTACAAATTATGACTCACGTGTGCTCAAATACATTCAAGCTACGAAACTTGCGTCACTACTTGGAGATTTTTGTGTGTACATTTGAGAGGAGAAACTTACGCCTTCAGTAAAGACTGATATTTTTTTATATATATATAAAATATATAGCCTTATTTTTACATTGACCTTTCTAAGTGGAGAGAAGTGAAGCCCTTTGGCAACATTCCTGGTGATTTTAAACCACAATCAAGTTATTTCAATTGGTTTATAAAATATTGAACTGTTTCTGTCTCTAATAGCAATAATGTGGGAGATTTTGATGACCTAGCAGCTAAAATATTCATTGTAAAACCAACTAATCCCAGCAATATTTTCCCATAAACTCCAATTATTCCTTAACATCGTCTACGTTCGGAGAACTCTTTCCTTTAAACTAGTTCATGTTTTTACATATTTAGATTTATTTTTTATATTATCATAGAGAATGGCACTTGAAAAATTGATTCCTGGAGAAGTTTTTATAAATTTTCTAATAAATAAAGAAAATTTAGTAAAAAAAAAATCGGGTTTTTTCAAAAGGTCTAATTTTTTAATAAATGAAATTATTTCAATATTTTTGGATGCAACACATTTCTTATACACTGGACTAGTGAATCATCCAAAATCTTTGCTTAATATATATTTGTTAAAAATTTTTGGTCTTTCAAAATCGTACATATTAAATTTTAAAAAAATTTTCATTACCTTTATATCTAACTATGAGTGTAACATCGTTAAAAATGATCCAAATTTAAAGCTTTTAGGTCATTCACTAGTAAATACTATCAAAAGCATTCGTAATAATTTTCTACAAAATATTTTAAGAACTTTTTGAGAAATCATATTTCAAGTTTCGACATTTTATTAAAAATACCGTTCTGAGAAAAACGCATTGGAAGTTTAGGAAAGCAAATTTTACTGGTAAAAAATTTTCGAATGAAAAAAAAAAGTAAAAATAGACATTTTTTCCTGCACACTTTAAGGCATTCGTCTACGTTCGGAGAACTCTTTTCTTTAAACGTACAAACTAGTTCATGTTTATGCATTTTTAAATTTATTTTTTATATTATCATAGAGAATGACACTTGAA
>CM063497.1:5657486-5754986 GCA_032207245.1 Pardosa pseudoannulata
TTTAAATCAAAAAAGTCGGAATTTTTTTTTTATTTAAATCAGATTTTTTTTTATTGAAATATATTTAAATTTAAAAAATCCTATTTAAGTATAACATTTGATACAAGTAAATTAAATTGTTCAAGTTAGATGTCTAAATCAATTAATTCTTTATATATATATATATAATAAATATTATAATATTATTTAAATATTATTATAATATTATTATAATATTTAAATTTAAAAAATCCTATATCTAAAATACCATGTGGCCCTAATTAAACTGATAGTGCTCACAGTGTTCTGTATCGCGATCTATTTGCGAGAACGACGCTCCATTTTGTAGGAAGATTACACAAGACGGGGGACGAAAGATTTCGCGAAAAAACAAATGAGTTCCGAAAGTCACCGGTAGGGGAATATAGGGCGCTGTGTAATAGAAAATAGAGTGTTGACAAATGCAAATCTATACGGAAATTAATTACTTAACTGTGCCAATGGATGTAACGTGAAATTTGAATAAAGAACTTCTTCTTCTGCTCGGCGTTCGCGATATTGCAGATCGCCAGACTTTATCGGTGTTTATGTAGATTTTTACGCTTTTTTAAAAGTGTTGCCGTATTGCACTCGATCAGAAAATGTGCATAATAAAAGGTCATTTTATTCCGTATTGATTTGCATTTGTTAACACTCTATTTTCTATAACAGCGCCCAATATTCCCCTAGCGGTGACTTTTGGAACTCATTTGTTTTTTCGCGGAATCTTTCGTCCCCCGTCCTGTTTAATCTTCCTACAAAATGGGGGTGTTATTCTCGCAAATTGGTCGTGCTACAGAACACTGTGAACACTGTCAGCTTAATTATGGCAACCCGGTATTTAAGGTGCTATTTTAATAACACAAGGACAAGCAGGGTGTAGCAACCTCCTCAACCCATCTGGGTTGTCAATATTTTCTTATTTTACTTATTACTAACAGCTTTCTTTTAAAAATTCAATCTTTAAAAACTGATTTAAATCAATGATTTTTTTTAATAAAAAATCAACTGATTTAAATCGTGATTTAAATCACGATTTAAATCGCTCAACCCTGAATTAAAGTGAATTATTTTTGAATAAAATAATAGTGGGGTTAATTTTTTTTTTATTTCAATTCAGCTTTATCTGTGTGTCAGAGTATATTTATACCAGGTAAATGAAAGACGGTGTGTATTTTTATAAATATTTTTTTTTATATACATAGTCAGTATACTTACAAAATGTATGTAAATAAACAGTGTATTACTATTTATGTAATGGTGTTGTGTTATGTATAATCCGTATTACTGTATAGAATTTAATGGCATTATAATAATTTGGAAGGAAAAACCACTTGGTGATTTGGTTTCCTTTTTTGTTAATTTCTGAATCAATACCTGAATTAATGCAAGTGAACTGAAATAATGAATGTTTATGAATTTCTTCTGAGACTTTTGATTTGATTAAAAAGTCTTCCATTTTTAAAAAACATAGCTTTGAATTATATAAATTTTTATTAGCCTTTATGTTAGCAGAACATTAGTAAAACAGCATATATATATATATATATATATATATATATATATATATATATATATATCAGTGGCGTTCGGTAGGTGTTCATGCAGGGTGTGCAGAGAGCAACAACAACACTAATAATAAAACCATAAAAATGTACATTAAACACTTCTTTAACGTTTATTATTCATTTGTACACAAAATCCATACGTCTATCCGTATTACTAATAAAATAACGAAAAGCTTATATTTCCACAAAAAACTTATATTTTCAGCAAACGTAGCACCACACGGCGCCCGCCGCTGCGGTGCCTCATCAGGATGCTCATTGGTGCCGACAAACCGAAAGTCTAGTCCACGTGCAGAGGATTTCGCTGCAAGCTGGGGCAATAGAACGAACTGTTTTTCGTTCGGTCAGTGGATTAAATTATATTTATTAATTGTTTTTGACATTTGGAAATCATATATTCTGCGAAAAACATCTTCACAATTTTTAAAAACAAAACCAGGGATATGGTGTTACAGATATAACTTATATACTGTCTGTAAGACACAATGAATGGTAAAATTTGGACTGTTCTGTTAGAATTCGTTTCTTTTTTGTCTAACAAAACAAAATTGTTTTTCAGCGAATTATTTCTATAAATATAATACATCACCGAAATTACTTTACCACGCTAAAACATTTCACTTTATATTGATGAAATACTTCTTTTATATTTCCATGAAAACAAAATTTTACAATATATAAATTTAAACATTAACCGTCTGCAAAATCGTATGGCGAGTTAATCAGTTAAAAAACCTAAAGCGCCTCGGCACGTAAGTCCCCGCTCTAATAGAACGCTTAATAAACCGTACCTTCGGATGATTCTGAATGCCTAGTGCAGGAAAAATAGCTGCACTTTCCTCAGTGCTTCTCCAGTAGCCCATACATATAAAGTGGGATTTTCTATTAGTGCGCAGTGCGTACACATAAAAATTTCTTATGTTTGTTTGCTTTTGAACGCGCTACGTGGTGCAGCACCTAGTACCGCACGCACTGCGGGAATACAAGCAAGCAAATCAACATAATATTTGAATATGTTATAAATAATATTTATTATATACCATATAAAGATAGGTAGACATAAATGCAGAAAATTATCTCTCATAATTTTGCCAGGGTGTGCACTGCACATCCTGCACATATGGACCGCACGCCACTGATATATATATATAATTTTGACCCAGTTAAGTTTATATATATATGTAAAATTCTTTTATACTAATTTGTTAATATTTTATATCTTTATGGCCATTTTGTGCGAAATTAAATTTAATAGTTTTTAGTCAAATCTTGAAAATCTTCTAAACAAGGACAATTAAATCTAAATGGATTTAAAGTTATAAAGGCTGAATTTGAAGCATTTTAAATGCTGTTATGAAATTAATTAAATATATATTTTAGGAAAATGGTTTAATCTATTTTATATCTAAGTCAATTCTTGAAAGCTCATCAGCATTATACGTGAAAAAAAAGTTTCTTAATTGTGCACCAATATTTTTGTTGTAATCCTAACATAAAATTTTTGAAACATACTCTGTTAATTCATAATTTTGTTTCAACGTTAAAACATACATGATATATGTATCTGGCATATAAGCTTAAATTAATTTGTAATACTAATTACTTCATTTAAAAAATAGAACTATTTCACTTTATCCTTAATATATCTTTACTTTATCCTTTTAATTTATACTTACATAATTTTTTCCATAATTTTTTACATAATTTTTTCCATTTTTTACATATTTCAATACGTATAAAATTTTTATGAAACTATCGATCTCGATATTTTACAATAAAATTATGTTGTCTATTATGTAATTATTATTTATATTTTATTAGATAATCATAAAAAAAATTTGGCTCAATTAGCAGGGACCTTAATTAGTCAAAGCTTGGACAATTAAGGTTCTGCTATACATATACAGGCTTGCAATTCCGTCACTTTTCTCACCTTTAGTCACTTTTTTTTACAATTGGTCACTTTTAGACACTTTTTTCATGGTGTATCACAGCAAAAGTCTGTTGCTGAAAAAAGAAAATCGGAATTAATAACAAAATATTTTAATAAAAGACCAAAAATGGGACGCTCTAATCTTATTTTTCTTATTAAAATGTAATGAGTCATTGTTTCCAGAATTAACTGATTTTAAACAGTCGTAAACAAGTTCCTGAAATGTACATTTAATACATTAAAGTAACTTACGTCAAAGCACACATTTCTCTTTTTCTTTTACTTCACAATTTTCGTTTAGGCACTCTAATCTAGCTATGTACATATTTCAAAACATCGTTAATATATGCGGAAAATTGTGATTATAAAATTAATGTATTGTGTGTATTCAAATCATAATTTATAGATTTTCTCGAATAAAAAGCAATGTCGAGTTGTGTTAAACAAAATTTTTAACCTTTTTGTATTGGACGCTAAAATCGTGTCTTGCACGAATCATTTGATTTAGAGTTAAAATAAATACAAAAATCTTAATAATAGCATTTGTCATCAAGAGGAGAAAAAAATCGCTATTTTTTTCAATATTTAGTCACTTATTAGTCACTTATTCTGTATTATTTGTCACTTTTTTAAAAATAATTCAGCAGTTGCAAGCCAGCATATAAAAAAATTTGAAATTATTTGAATGTCGATAAATTTATAAGTTGTAGACAATTAGAAAAATCCAGCTTATTACAGAGAATGTGTTGAATTGCAAAATCACACAACACTAATTTTTCATGTTCTTTCCAATGCTTTGATGAAACAAGGCTGTTAGAGAGAATTACAAGTTTTCTAACTAGCTCCCAAAATGTCAGAATAAATTAAAAATCGTTGATAATTTTCTTTATGGTGGTCGTAATTTATTGTGATACCCAGTATGATAGCATCTCATTATTTGGAAGTAAATTAAGATAGTGATTTCGTAAAAACTGCAGCCAGATTACCAGAAATTGTAAGAAATGAATTAAAAATTTCGAAGCTTGTAAAATTAAGTGTACTTTTGTTGTTTTCTTTTTTAACACTTGGTGTTAAAAAAGAAATAGGTGACCTTGACACACCTGATCTAAGTACACATTCTATAACTGTTAGGCCATCGCAATAGACCTGACGGGACAGATGCATTATAGACGCCGGTCCGTCAGCCATGTTTGTTTTTGGCGACCAACAGAAAAACGCGTGTTTTGAAAAATCGCCAAGTAGAAAAACATGGCGGAGGTACGCGTTTTCTGAAAGATCACCAAAAAAAAAACATGGCGGCGGTCACGTGGCATATTTGAAATACAACATTAACAAAACTAAACTTTAAAAGAAAAAAAACAGATTAAAAATTTAAAGCATTAAGATTAAACTAGTATAATAATTCTCATTTTTTACGTTATTTAAAAAATAAATAACAGATTAGTAATATTTGATACATATCAACAGAATAAACACAATATATAGCATTTTAATAAGCCTTAATATTATAAAAAATCTAATATGTGAGGGGTGGTTTCTGCCCTCAACCACCCCCTTGTAATAAAAGAAATTCAAAATAAATTTAATAACAGATGAAAATTGGAAAGGGTAGCGACACAAACATTCTTCAACACTCCTACCTCCCTTAAAAGAAAACTTAGAATTAATTCTTTTTTACCAAATATAAGAAAAAAAACTCAGATTCAGAATACCGTTGTACCATTGTTAAACACACTTTGAGTTTAGAATGAAATGCAAAACCCACCTCACACTTAAGAATATCCTTATATTTTTTTAACAATTTTAAATATAGTAAGAACAGAAATAACTATACCTGCCAAATTAAATTACTAAATCCCAGAAAATAAGAACAAATCAAAAATGTTCCAAACCAAAACATCTTGTTTGATTTAGAATATCCTGATACATTTCAATAATTTCAAAAAATAGTAAGAACCGAAATGACTTCAAACGTCATAACTAAATTACTAAATCCCAGAAAATAAGAGAAAAGCAAAAATGTTCCAAACCAAAACATCTTGTTTGATTTAGAATATCCTAATACTTTTTAATAATTTCAAAAATAGAACAGAAATAACTTCACCCGTTGTGTTGCAAAAAGTAAACTGTAGCACTCCAAAACCAAAAACCAAACCAAACTTCACCCTTCATAACTAAATTAACTAAATTCCAGGAAATGATAAGAACAAAAAGTTATACAAGTTATATCAGGTTATACAACCTAACATATAACCTGTAAACCCAAAGAACAGGTAATATGCAAATTTCTTGAATAGTGCCGAGTACTGACGTCAGAAATCACGTGCACCAGTGGGGTGTAAGAACACATTAGAGCTGCCATACCACACCACCAAAGTCAGGGAAACACATCAACCCACTCATCGCCCCAAAAAATTGCCAAATTTGGCGACAAAAAAACACGGCGTTTATAATGCATCTGTTCCCAACTTTTTTTAGTTCTCGGTTTTTGATGACAAATGATATAATTGTCAGTGTTTAGAGGCACTGATCACCCCTGATGGATGAAGCTCCTTTTAATCAGTCAGTCCTGAGATTTTACCAAAAATAAATTCTTCTTTTTTATTACAGTCTTTAATGGTGCACAATTACTTTCAGTTCTATCACAGCTGATGAGCCATCTAAAGATAACTGGAAATGGTTTTGCAGCAAATTTGTAGATGTGGCTTTTGACGGTGAAGAAAGTAGCACTATGTGCTACGCAGTATGTAGAGTGCATCACTCAATGATTGTTAATGAGTTACAGTGAAATGTGTGTTATGTATAGCCAAAGAATGTCAGATAATTGTTACGGAGAGTTGCTTTTTTAACTAGCAAAGTATTATTTCAGTTTGCAAAGACAAATTTAGAAAATTTCCTTAAAAAATTAAGATACTACATTGCACAAATATAATTAAAAAATTGCTGTTATTTAATTCATAATTTTTTATTATTTTTATGGAATACAGACTGTGGTAATAGATTACATTCCAAATGTAATTTTAAGATATTTTTTAAATCGTTGTATTTAAAAAATATTACACATTCATTCAATGTTCCAAAACGATCAGTACCTGTGTGTTTAGTCATGTGATTTTGGAATCGATCACTTGATGTATATTTAATAACTTGTTCAAAAATAAAATTTCTTATTAAATCGAAAATGGTTTTCAATTTGTATTTCTTTATACATACATACATACATACATACAAGAAAAGAATTATAAATTTATAACACTTAAAACTTGAAAGATAATTAAGGTAGTAAATCGGCTTAATTACTAAAGCTTTTTAGTGCAAATTTTTCTGTGAGAAAAAGTGTGTAGAATTCTTCAAAACAAACAAAAAAAATCCTTTTTACAGTCAATAGCCAAAACATTATGACCACCCCTCCATTTTGCAATGAACTCGCCTGGATGACGCGGAAGGCACGTGATCAGGTGGAAGTGGTATAGAACTGCTTCTTTAGAGTCTGAAGAATCGTTCTTTCACTGACTTCCGTGTGCGATGGGAAAGGCTGCAGATCTAAGCGATTTTGACAGAGGGCAGATTGTAATGTTTTGGTTTTCTACTTCCAAAAACAGATATCAAATTGTAAGAGTCTCTTACCTGAAATTTTCCAGGTGCATAACGGGATCTCTATCTTGCCGTGGTGATTCCAAAAGATTCGTCTCTAAACAGGTCTTTGAAATCCAAACTTGAGAATGTCTTTTAAATATTTATTCTTTAGACAGTACAATTCAATATAAAATAAATAAAGATAAAAGAACAGATATCGTCAACTTTCGGGCGAACTAAGCCCATTTTCATAAGCTACATAGACACCACAAGATGCCCTTTATCTAAAAAAAAACTGCTAACAAAAACTTACAGAACGAGAACTGGCTTCTTGCCACAACGTACAAAATAATATACTTATCATAATAAATATCGTTTCCAAAATCGTTCAGTTCACGGTGACAAAATAAAATTTAAATAATTGGTTTGCATAATAAACCGAGATTTATAAAGTGAATCTCACATAATGGGTCGGAACAAGTATTTCGGGTACTGCACGACTACAGTTGTTAGTACTTATGCAGATAGGATGAAATGCAGTAGACGACAGGGTGTTGGACGTCCACACGCTATCCAAGAAAAAAGGTCTCGCAGGGTGAAGAAAGACAGTGGCTCGGCTGACAACCCAATACAATGCAGAACCAAGTCGAATAGTATCGGAGCACACTGTTGGATAGGGGGCTACGCAGCAAACGTCCTCGTCGTGTTCCTTTGCTGACCAAGCGTCATCGAACACTGCGCCTACATCGCGACTGGTCCATACATAGTCCATACATAGTCACCCTCAACCCTCCCTTGTAACAAAAGAAATGCATAATAAATTTAATAACAGATGAAAATTGGAAAGGGTAGCGCCACAAACATTCTTGAACACTCCTACACCCCTTAAAAACTTTGAAATAATTCTTTTTTACCAAATAAAAAAAAACTCAGATTCGGAATGCAGTGTTCCCACAGACTTGGACTTTAGAATGGCAACACCCACCCCACACATAAGAATATCATGATACTTTTTAACAATTTCAAAAATAGTAAGGACCGAAATGACTTCAACTGTCATAACCAAATCCCAAAAAATAAGAACAAAGCAAAATTGTTCCAAACCAAAACATCCTGTTTGATTTAGAATATCCTGATATTTTTTAACAATTTCAAAAATAGAACCGAAATAACTAAATAAACTAAATCCCAGAAAATAAGAACAAAACAAAAATGTTCCAAACCAAAACATCTTGTTTGATTTAGAATATCCTGATACTTTTTAACAAGTTCAAAAATAGAACAAAGCAAAAATGTTCCAAACCAAAACATCTTGTTTGATTAAAAATATCCTGATACTTTTTAATAATTTCAAAAATAAGAACAAAGCAAAAATGTTCCAAACCAAACCATCTCGTTTGATTTAAAATATCCTGATACTTTTTAAAAATTCCAAAAATAAGAACAAAACAAAAACGTTCCAAACCAAAGCATCTTGTTTGATTTAAAATATCCTGATACTTTTTAATAATTTCAAAAATAAGAACAAAACAAAAATGTTCCAAACCAAAACATCTCGTTTGATTAAAAATATCCTGACACTTTTTAATAATTTCAAAAATAAGAACAAAGCAAAAATGTTCCAAACCAAAACATCTTGTTTGGATTAAAATATCCTGATACTTTTTAATAATTTCAAATTAAGAACAAAGCAAAAATGTTCCAAACCAAAACATCTCGTTTGATTAAAAATATCCTGATACTTTTTAATAATTTCAAAAATAAGAAAAAAGCAAAAATGTTCCAAACCAAAACATCTTGTTTGATTTAAAATATCCTGATACTTTTTAATAATTTCAAAAATAAGAAGAAAGCAAAAATGTTCCAAACCAAAAACATCTTATTTGATTTAAAATATCCTGATACTTTTTAATAATTTCAAAAATAGTAAGAACCGAAATAACTTCACTTGTCATAACTAAATCCCAAAAAAATAAGAACAAACAAAAATGTTCCAAACCAAAACATCTTGTTTGATTTAGAATATCCTGGTACTTTTTAATAATTTCGAAAATAGAACCGAAATAACTAAATAAACTAAATCCCAGAAAATAAGAACAAAACAAAAATGTTCCAAACCAAAACATCCTGTTTGATTAAAAATATCCTGATACTTTTTCACAATTTCAAAAATAAGAACAAAGCAAAAATGTTCCAAACCAAACCATCTCGTTTGATTTAAAATATCCTGATACTTTTTAATAATTTCAAAAATAAGAACAAACAAAAATGTTCCAAACCAAAGCATCTTGTTTGATTTAAAATATCCTGATACTTTTTAATAATTTCAAAAATAAGAACAAAACAAAAATGTTCCAAACCAAAACATCCTGTTTGATTTAAAAATATCCTGACACTTTTTAATAATTTCAAAAATAAGAACAAACAAAAATGTTCCAAACCAAAACATCTTGTTTGATTTACAATATCCTGACACTTTTTAATAATTTCAAAATAAGAACAAAGCAAATGTTCCAAACCAAAAACATCTCGTTTGATTAAAAATATCCTGATACTTTTTAATAATTTCAAAAATAAGAACAAAGCAAAAATGTTCCAAACTAAAACATCTTGTTTGATTTAAAATATCCTTGTACTTTTTAATAATTTCAAAAATAAGAACAAAGCAAAAATGTTCCAAACCAAAACATCTTGTTTGATTTACAATATCCTGATACTTTTTAATAATTTCGAAAATAGTAAAAACCAAAATAACTACACCCATCATAACTAAATTAACTAAATCCCAGAAAATAAGAAGAAAGCAAAATTGTTCAAAACAAAAACATCTTGTTTGATTTAAAATATCCTGATACTTTTTAATAATTTCGAAAATAGTAAAAACCAAAATAACTACACCCATCATAACTAAATTAACTAAATCCCAGAAAATAAGAACAAAGCAAAAATATTCCAAACCAAAACATCTTGTTTGATTTAAAATATCCTGATACTTTTTAACAATTTCAAAAATAGTAAAGTAAAAAATGAGAACAGAAATAACTACACCCAGAAAATGATAAGAACAAAAAAAAATTGTTTACTAAATCCCAGAAAATGATAAGAATAAAAAAAGATACAACCTGACCTAGTCGACTGTAAACCAAAAAAAAAAAAAAAACAGCTATGATTCAGATTTCTGGAATAGTGCCGGGTACTGACGTCAGAAATCGCGGGCCTCAATGGGGTGCAAAAACACATTAGAGCTGCCATACCCCACCAACAAATTCCGGGCAAATCTACCAACCCCCTCATCGCCCCGTGAAATTGGCAAAAAATCGCCAAATTTGGCGAGAAAAAACGGCGTCTATAATGCAATCCCACTGCTTTATTCAGACATTTTGTTCTTAGTTTATTTTAATGGACGATAAATAGCCTGATTTGAAAAAATGACTCCTTGAAATATCATTCAAAAGAGTAATTTAGAAGCTTAGAATTTTTTATCAAAGAACATTCAAGAAGAATTCTTTTTTACTCTTTTTACTAATTGAAATAACTATTCAATATTGCTGTATACTTTTGAGATGAATAGTAAAATGACTGTCCATTATAGACTATGGACCTTAAGGTATAAAGTTTATAATGGTAAAAATTAATTTTAAAAATTTAAAATAAAAATAATAATAATAAAAGAAAAGAAATAAGAACATTAAAAAATTGACAGATAAAATCAAAAGTTATTTTTAAAAATTGTCAAAAATGTAAATAAAATATATTAGAAATGAATATTAGACATAAAAGATTAAAATATAATGTTAAAATATAATAATTTTATTAAAATATAATAAAATATTAGAAATATTAGCACTTCTCAATCTCCTTTCTTAGCGAAAATTAATTTTATAAACTTGAAACGACAAAAACTAACAAAAATGAAAATAAAAAAATATAAAATTCAAGTAACAAAAAATAAAAAGGAGAAAATAGAAAATTATCTTAAAATATTATCAAAAGTGTAAATAAAATAATACAAAAACTGCCAAGAACCTATTAAATTACTTGGATAGTTTTAGTTAATATATTATCTAATAGATGGCGCCAGTGAACCAAGCAATTCTTCCCTAGGACTATACCACCAAAATTGGCTGTCCCGATCCTTTCATCCCTTCAGTGGATAGACAAACTGAGGACCAAGCATGCTAGGAAACTCAACACTGGGGGTTCAGCGTACGGCTGACCACCTAACCGAGACATATGCTTCTCACACCAGGACTCTCAGTCTCGAAAACAGTGATTAGCACCTTATCACCAACTTTGAACCTAAATTTGTATACATTTTAGATGCATAAATATTTTTTAAACATATTTGAAAAAAAAATGAATTTTTTTCCTTAAAATTTATCATTGCAAGAAAAATAATAATAAATAAATAAAAAACATATTTTGGGAAATATACCAGAAAATTTTGGTGCAACTGTAGATGCGGCTAAAAACATATTTATTTCATCTTTAGAATACAAGCCAATAATGAATAACAGTAGAGTTGAGTTGTCACAATTTTTGCTTCCTCGTTGCACCACAGTACTCCCCCCCTAGTGAGGTACTCGAACGATGAAGAATGTCACTTGTAACGAGATGGAATGCGGACCGGTCGTCCAGATCTTGTCACTAGTTTGGGAGAATCAAATTTTACTCTTTTTTTACCGATGACTTGCTTGGTCGAAGAAGCTTCTGATTTTGCAGTAAGTGATACAGCTACTGAATTGTTTTTGACACTTGCTGGAATTTTGGGAATCACATCAGGTTCTGTAGAATTGTCAGAAAAATAAGGCTTTATTCTGTCTACAGAAACGTTAACCTCTTTTTGATTTATTTTTAAAGTGAAAACTTTATCTGTTCTCTTTTCAACTTTATATGGTCCCTGATAAGGTTGTTGTAAACTACGACGAGAACTATCAGTACGAACAAAAACATGTGAACAAGTTCTTAAGTCCTTGAAAACAAATGATTTTTGGCTTGAATGATTATGAAAGGGAACGGGTTTAAAAATTTCTATGGTTCTTTTCAAATTCTGGACAAACTCAGATTGTGGTTGAAAGCTTGAATTATGAAGAAAATCGCATGGTAATTTTATATTTTCACCATAGAGTAGTTCAGCCGGAGTGGCTTGAAAATCATCCCGCCACACTGTGCGTAAACCAAGTAGAATAATTGGAAGTGATTTCGTCCAGCTTGGGTTCTCGTGGCACATGATACTGGCTTTCAGTGTTCTATGCCAACGTTCGATACAACCATTAGCTTGCGGGTGATATGCGGTTGTTCTATTTCTTTTAAAACCAAAAAATTTTGAAAGTTCTTCGAATAGTTGAGATTCAAATTGAGCACCTTGGTCTGTTGTTATTACAGTTGGAATGCCATAACGGGCGATCCAATTTTTCAATAAAGCATCAGCTACTGTCTCTGCTCGGATGTCAGGTAGAGGAATAGCCTCTGCCCATCGTGTATAGCGGTCAATTATTGTAAGACAATAACGAAATCCTTCTGATGGTGGTAAAGGACCGATAAGATCTAGGTTAATTTGCTGAAATCTTTGGCTTGCTGTAGGATAACTTTGTAATGGGGTATGAACATGTTTAGTTATTTTAGATTTTTGGCATTTTAAACAACTTTTTGTCCAATTGCGAATATCCTTGTTGATGGATGGCCAAACAAATTTTGATGATATTAATCTAAGAGTTGCTTTAATTCCGGGGTGTGAAAGATCATGAATACTATGGAATATTATTTTCCTGAAGTTGACTGGAATAAATGGTCTTATAGCTTTAATTGAAGTATCACAATATAATTCGAAATTAGAGCCAAAAACTGGAATTTTTTCAATTTTCAACGAAGAGTTTTGAGATGTAATTATTTCTTTTAACTCCGTATCTATTTCTTGAGCTTTAGCTATGGATTCGTAATCAATTTGTGATGAAATTTTAATTTCATCCTGTCTAGATAAGGCATCAGCAACAATATTGTCTTTCCCAGAAATGTGCTGAATGTCTAATGTGAACTGACTAATGAATTCTAGATACCTTCGTTGACGTGGAGATGCCTTTTCCAAATTTTGACGGAACGCATAAATTAGTGGTTTGTGATCTGTGAATAAAGTAAATTCACGACCTTCTAGCAAGTATCGAAAATGCTTAATGGACGAATACGCAGCAAGCAGTTCCCGATCATATGTGCTATAATTCCTTTGCGTTGGCGTCAGTCTTACGGAAAAGAAGCCAAGTGGTTGCCAATCATTATCTACAAATTGTTGCACAACTCCACCTAATGCTACATCGGAGGCATCTGTCATGAGAGCAAGTTTAGCGGATGGTACAGGGTGAGCTAAATATGTTGCAGATTTCAACAACTCTTTTGAAATTATAAAGGCTTTTCTAGTTTCGTCAGTCCATTTGAGGATTCGATTATCATTCTTTTTGCTACTTTTTAAATAATCGTACAAGATTGCTTGGTGTTGTGCTGCTTGAGGGATAAATCTTCTATAAAAATTGATAATTCCCAAAAATCTTCTTAATTGTTTGACTGTTTCAGGAAGCGTGAAATCTTCGATAACTTTTATTCTTTCCTTTGTTGGTTCGATACCATTTGAAGAAATTCGATGGCCTAAAAAATTTACTTCGGTTAGAGAGAATTTGCATTTTGAAACCTTTAATATCAGACCAGCATCTTGAAGACGTTGAAAAACTTGCCTAAGATGATTAAGGTGCTGAACTTCATCCTTCGATGCGATGAGAATATCATCAAGGTAACTAAAGCAAAAATCTAAGCCCCGTAACACAGAATGAAGAAATCGTTGAAAGGTTTGGGCTGCATTGCGTAAACCGAAAGTCATTCTTGTGAACTCGAATAAACCGAAAGGTGTACAAATGGCTGTTTTTTCTATATCAGATGGTTCAACAGGAATCTGGTGGTAAGCTCTTTCTAAATCAAGAGTGGAAAAAACTTTACATCCATATAAATTTTGAGTAAAGTCATGTAGGTGCGGAATGGGGTATCTGTCAGGTTGGGTAACAGCATTCAAAGCTCTATAGTCCCCGCAAGGTCTCCAACCACCTGTTTTCTTTAGTACAAGATGTAACGGACTGGCCCAAGGACTGCTTGAAGGTCTGCATATTCCCTGTTCCAACATATATGAGAATTCCTCTTTTGCTATTTTGAGCTTGTCAGGTGCGAGGCGACGAACTTTTGATGTGACAGGAGGGCCTTTCGTTATGATGTGATGAGTGACGAAATGCTTAGGGTCCTTAACCAAACAATTCGGTCTTGTGATTTCCTTGAATTCATTAAGAAGACTAGATATTGATGAATCATATGTTGCAGAAGCTATCGTAGTGAGGGAAAAATTTGGAAATGTAGCTATTTTACCAAATGAAGACAATGATGTTAGTGGATCAATAAGGCATTTCCTTTTCAAATCAACTAATAAACCGAAATTTTTGATAAAATCTGCTCCAATAATAGCTTTTGAGACATTTGCTATTGTGAATGACCAAGTAAATTGGCGACGAAGTCCAAGATCTAATTTTAGCGTTTTGGTGCCAAAAGTTTGAATTTTTGAGCCATTGGCGGCAAATAAAACAAAATCTGATGCTTTACGATCTTTTTGCATATTTAATGGAATTACAGATATATCGGCTCCCGTGTCTATTAAAAATTGCTTTCCGGTTGATTTATCATATAAATATAAGCGGCAACTTTTCTCGCCAATATCGCTGGCCGCATCAAGCGATTGGCTTATTGGTTTTCCGGATTTTCCGTTTTAAACTGACATGGTTTTAGGCATTTTTTAGCACTCATTCCAAATTTGTGGTGGTACCAACAAAATTTATATTGATTTGATCTGGATTTTGATCTAGGTCGGCTACTATATTCTCTAGATTTGCTGCGTGATCTAATATTTCGAGAAAATTCATCAAATTTTTTTGTTAATGCGGCTATATTTGCTTGCAATTCTTCTAATTTATGCCGGTCGACTGAAGAAGTTGATGTTGGCAATGAACCAACTTTCTCTACTTGGCATATTTCAGAAGTGCTATAAACCGCGATAATTTTATCGGCCATCTCTGCAATATTATCAATAGAATCTTTGCTTATTGATAAAATAGCTTGGGCTTGCTGTGGAAGCCGTTGTAGCCACAAAGATTTAATAACTTCATCCGAAATAGATTTTCCTGCCAAGCTTTTCATTTGCCTTAGGAGATCGGAAGGCCGTTTGTCGCCAAGTTCTACATCAGTCAAGAGTTTTTTCAATCTCGACTCCTCGGTATCAGTTAATCTGCTTAATAAAGCCGTTTTCAAGGTTTCATACTTATTATCTTTTGGAGGATCGGACAAAATATCAATTACAAAATCTAAAACAATTTCGTCTAAAGCAGCGACGACAATATTATACTTAGTTGAATCTTGAGAAATACCGCTGTTTGCAAATTGAGCTTCGAGCTGTAAAAACCATAGTTTCGGTTTGTTTCGCCAAAAATTTGGTGGTTTAATTGCAACTCGATTGACTTCATTAGGGATATCCAGATTTAAGGTAGGTGATTTTTCTTCAGTGGTAGACATTTTAAATTACTTTAATAAACGTACCTTGATTTCCGATCACTTTTATATAATTTTTGATATCTTGACTGATAACGGTTGAGTTTCCAAGATTGAAGTTCAAAGTCCGAGGTCACCAGTGTAGATGCGGCTAAAAACATATTTATTTCATCTTTAGAATACAAGCCAATAATGAATAACAGTAGAGTTGAGTTGTCACAATTTTTGCTTCCTCGTTGCACTACACCATCAGACGAAAATTATATTGTATACAATCTGCTAAAATTTCGTGAAAAAATATTAAAACCTTTTGAGGTAACAGACGCGTTACTTGAAAATTAGCTTGCAATGTCCCGTGTACGACGAAAAGGGGAAGGGTTTCCTGGGCGAGGACTTTAGTTTAGTTTAGTTTTAATTTAAAAACGAAATAAAATATTAGAAATAATGTAAAAGATCAAATACGATTACCTGAATAGTTTTAGTTTATATAATATACAATAGATGGCGCCAGCAAACCAAGTAATTTTTCTTTGAAACGGTGTTCTGAGTCACTACTGGTACGTATGGGTAGTTCCTGAGGTGAACGCTCGGACGAGTGAATCGGGACAGCCAATTTCGGTGCTACAGTTCCAGGAAAAAAATCTCTTGATTCACTGGCGCCATCTATTTACTAATATATTAACTAAAACTATTTAAGTAATTTTGTATGAACTTGGACAGTTCTTGTATTATTTTATTTAATTTTTACAACATTTAAATTTAATTCTTCATTTTCTCTTTTTTATTTATTTTGCTTGAATTTTAAATTTTTTATTTTCATTTTTGTTAGTTTTTGTCGTTTTAAGTTTACAAAATTAAAATTTGCTAAGTGCTTGCATCATTTCTAATATTTTATTTACATTTTTGACAATTTTTAAAATTAATTTTTATTTTTACTGTTAATTTTTTCTTATCATCTTTTTTTATTTTAAGTTTTTAAAATTAATTTTTGCCATTATGAACTTTATACCTCAAGCTGTCTATAATGAGCAGTAAACAGCCGATTTTTAAAGATAAAAACATTATTCTGAAGAAATGTTAAATAATATAAATTAATTTTAAAAATTGTCAAAAATGTAAATAAAATATTAGAAATGATGCAAGCACATCTCGAGTTCATTTCTTAGCAAAAATTAATTTTATAAATTTAAAACGACAAAAACTAACAATAATGAAAATGAAAATTTAAAATTCAATCAAAAAAATAAAAAGGAGAAAATAGAAAATTAATTTAAAATATTCTCAAAAATGTAATTAAAATAATACAAAAACTGCCCAAGATCATACAAAATGTATTCGAAAAGTTTTAGTTAATATATTGGTAAATAAATGGCGCCAGTGAACCAAGTAATTTTCATCTGGAATTCAAGCACCGAAATTGGCTGTCCCGATCCACTCGTTACGCACGTTCTGTTGTAGGCTTTGTATAGCAGGAGAATGAGTAATAACAGGATATGACTAGTTACCTACTTTGGATTGATCTTAAGTCCTTGGAATTCGAGGACCGTCCCCAAATTTAGATTTTGTTTTCATTTTGTCCCCGAACAAACTTCGAATGCTTCAGAAAGACAAAGTTCTCCAAATTGAAGATCTGTCCTAAAAATTCAAGTAAATCCACTCAATTTTCATTATTATCCAGTATTTTAGCACATGCAGCAGTTATAAGTTAACGTTAAACTTGAAATTGACTACAGATTAGTTAAATATCAGAGCAAAAGTAAACCTTTGAGTTTGACATCAGAGCAGGGTACCCTCGCCAACTTGGTGATAGGCATGCCATTTAACTTTTTTTTCTCCTCATCTCGTTGTACCTATATATTATTTTACATTATTTTAGAATCCAGATCTTGTGCAAAGCTTTTGCTATATATTAAATATGGTTTATTCTTACTGGCTTTTAATTGTGTGAAATCAAATTAGTTTGATTTAGTGAACAGCTTGTGCTTTTATCGAATATGTCAAACCGGTTAAACTCATATTCTATCATTTCCGTTTGGATAAAATCGCCAATAGAGAAAGTGCCTGTCTGTAAATAAATATGAGTACTTACTACAACTCAACTTTTCGTTGGCAAAACATATCTTGTTTTCATTGTATCTTATGAGCTTCGATATGGAACTAAATTTTAATTAAGGGAAGGAAAAGAAAACATCAAAAACTGGTCAAGTAATTCAAAATAGGTTTTTTTTTTAGTACTTACAAAATTATATATTTTTTAAAAAATTTAAACACTTTACACAGTAGTATTAAGTATCGTAATCAAAGCATAATTACTTTTATTATGTCGACAGACACAATAATCTATTACATAAATAAGAATCTAATAAAAATGTACAAAACTTGATCATTTTAAGAACAAAAAATAATGACATTTATAGGTACAGTACTTCTCACAAAAGCATAGAAAATACATTAAAAATATGAAAAAAAACTTAGTAATGATAAAAAAATTCTTAGAGCTTAATAATTTTATATAATTTATTACATTACAGTAAGGTTAACATTTTATGACCATTCTTAAAACGTTTGCCTCAAATTTTCGAAGAACTTGGAGTCCAGTCTTGCATTTTCAAAACCTTTATCCAAAACATTCGCAATATAGAATCTTTAGGAAAGCAATAAAATCGAATATTTTCACCTTTTTTGAAACGCTTCGTACAACCATATGCACAACAGCTTGTCACCATTTTCAGATAGTTGATAAAATTAAAACCCCAATAACAAATACAATCCGTAGGAAATTCAAAATGTTTTGCCAACGAGAAAGTTGAGCTGCCATTTTTGCTGCACCTGACGTCATGCGCACGTTCTCTATAAAAGTTTTCAGAACTACTAAGGGGCACCCTATTATGCTGAAAAGTAAAACGGAAATTTATTTGTGTATTTGTGCTCTGCAAACATCGCCAGTAATTTCGCCAAATTCGCCAAGAGGAACCCTATTCTGAAGTAACACCAAGTATTTATACAGCTCTCCTCATATTATATAGTGCCATTCATTAAAACAGATTGAAACAGAATCTATGATAGAAAATTACTCGGAAAAAATGACAGATGGGGGATTTTGTATATCCATAAAATGTATAGCAAATCGCAGTTTAGTGGGCACGCCAAGCTCGGCGGATAATCGCCAAATTCTAGAAATCTAGTTTTCTGGAAACCTTCACCGTTCTTTCAAAATTGTATCTAAATTTAATGCTAAACGAAGCAAAAATATTTTAAATTATATTTTAGAATTATTTCATTTTAAATTATATTTTAATTTATGTTATTTTAAAGACTATTATATTATTTTTGAAATTATATCATTTCGTGGCTTATTAGAAGTGATAGGCTAAAAAAAAATTAAAAGCAGTGTTATTACTGTTATGCCTTTGTCCCCTTTGGATAAGAAAAACCATTTAGAATTTCAAGCTAATAATTTCTAAAAAGGGACTACTTAAGAATTGGTTTCCCATTGGCCAATTTGGCGAAAATATTGGCGATATTTACTAAAACACGAAAGTCATCCATCTAAACATTGTATTTTTTGCTTTTTTCTGGCGACTTTAATGCACTCTCAGGGCGCCATTGTAATAGAATTATAAACTTTTACTTAACTAAAGATAAAGACTTGAAAACCAGGCATTTATATTTATGGGCAATCTATCCCTTAACAGTTTATAAACGCGACAGCTCCAAACTAATAAAATTCAGCCATAGTAAACCATTAAAGATTTGCAAATCTATTTTTTAAGCATTGTGCGCTGTTAATACATAAGAAAAGAGTTGCACAGGAAGAGTTGGATGCAAATATCATATCTATATATATATAAATGAATTTGTGTCTGTCTGTACTCGATAGACTCAAAAACCATACATCCAATCGCCGTGAAAATTTGGGGAATTATTAGGTATATCCCTAGGAAGGTTTTTGTAAATTTTTAAGGTTCGAAATCCATTCTTCCCCCCTTTTACGAGCGTTTCATGTCATTATTCCAAGAATTATTTTCCCCGATTAAACTCAAACGATTCACTTTTTAATTTATCGCATCATAACTAAGTGAAAGAAGCAATATTTCTAGCAATGTGACGTCATCACAAGCAATTGTTTTAAGCGCAGTTTTCCTCGGTTAAAAGCAGGAGATTAAAATTTTCAATTTATCACATAATAAATAGGTGAAAACGATATTTTTCTTATCATTATGACGTCATTCCTATAAATATTTCATTTATTCATTTCTTATTTTATATTATTTAAACATCGTCTGTGTAATATCCATTCGATTTGATATGGAAATTGAGATATAAAATGATTCACTTTCACTTTAATGTGACGCAAATTATAGCATTTTTATATAAGAACTAATTTTAAATTGAATTCTTGGTTAATTTTTAAGTTACAATGAAATGTTTATCGACAATAATCTAACAACAAAAAGTACAAATTTCAGTGACTCTCATGGGCAAATAAAACCTAGTTATCTTCATATTCATATGGTTGTAGATATGAATATGTCTTTCTGTTTCATATAAAACCATGTGGTTTGTCGTAAATTTCCTTCATTTTGGACAACATTTATTACTACCAACAAAATTAGCACTGTTGCTGTCAAAACCTCTGCTTCCTATTCTACCATGTAATATGGCAAGGTATATTAACATTGATAAACAACGTACAGTAGTAATACAGTTGTTGGAAATGTAACCTCTCATCATTATATTATCTTTAATTTGTAAAATTTAGCTACCTGTGAGTGGCAATCGTTTTGTACTACTCAGAAGCAAACGATAGTTTCGGTTGCTTACTTATTGGCATCTTTCTACAAAAAAACATGTTAAGTTTAAAATAAAACTTTGACTAAGAACAGTAAGTCATTTAGGGTTAAACTTATATTTTACCATAAAAAAAGTTTGAGCCAATTTAATATAGGACACAAATTTCATGCAGATTTAATCGCTAGGATGTAAACATATTTTGTTATTTTATTTATTGATACTAAGAACAGTTTTCTTTTGTATGTTTTTTATACAAATCTATACGATAAGTCATAGAGTAACTAACTTTCGACAGAAATCCTTGATAACTCCAAATGAACAGAATCGATATTAATACATCTTCTGTCCACCCTTGCATGTAGCAAGATAATATAACAAAAAAGATTTTTCATATAGTTGGCTGTTATTTTATAGAGTATTTCAAAATAATTTATTGGCGTCAAAAGATGGAAAGAAGCATTCTCGCCAATATACGTTTTCGACCAAAGCAAATTTATGACAAGGAAATTATATTTCAGCCCAAAACGAAATATAATTGAGCTTTGATTATATTATACACTACCGGAATCCAAGCGGATCACTTTATTGAAAAATCTGGCACGAAAGATAAAAATGTTTGTTTAAAAGTATTATATTAAGTTCACCGTAGCGAAATACGGACATACTTGCTTGTATGTTCTAAATCTTCCAGCAATAAACTGGAAATGGCACAGAAAAATATAAATTTGCTTTAGTTCGACGGCATTAACAATTTGAGATTTATTTTAACAGTTGTTAGAAAATTACGGTGGACTTTTAAAAATCTTTAGGACCGGTCTCTTCAAAGTCGTTTAAGGTTAACCGAGATTAACCCATGTTGGAAAGTAAATCTCTGTTTAAACAGAGGTTAATCGTGGTTAGCGTTAAATGTCTTTGGTGAGAATGGCCCTTAATGGTTAAATTGTTACTGGGTTTGGCGATAAATTATGGCGTCATGTTTTTTCAGCCGGAATAGCCAATCAGATCGACGAGTGATGATAGTTCGTTCAAAGCAATAGCTACGGGGTTTTCTTGCGTTGATACACGAGGATTCCAATGGTCGTGTATATGACGGACATTTTAAAGTAAGTATACAATATTTTTTTTTTAAAGTTGTTGAATTTTCATATAGTTTTCCTCTTGTTTATGTTTTAGCACGGCTAAGTAAATTTAAAGGTATGCCACCCTTAAAAAAATGCCAAATTGTTTCAATTATCTTAAAAACATGTATTAAAAATTCGGAATGTGTATATTCGATATTGTGAAAGTTATTTATGTATATAATTTCATCTATGACTGCTTACTTTAAGCAAATGAAATGTTTATGCTATTTCAAATTACCTGCATGACAAATTTTAAGGTTTATTTTGTGTCGAAGATACAAGCGTTAAATTCGTTTATGCAGCTTTTTATAATGCAACTGTCAAAGGAATTAGCTATAGGTTGTTTCATTATGTTGTTATATACGTATATATATTAAAACAACTGTCAAAGTGCTCTGTAATTAACTGTCAGTAATTTTTATAGATATTAAATATAAATGTAGTTATCTAAAAATTCAGGCACCGGCTTGTGTGGAAAGCTTTAATAGACATTGAAGTTGACAGAGACGCAAAAATATTTTAAACATTTTTAAGATTTATAAAATTACGTGACTGATTTGAAAACTTTTTGAATACGCTTTAATTAGATTTTAAAATACAAAACAGTTGCAATATTTACTGTAATACTTTTTTTTTCAAAAACTATCACGTCTTTTTAAAATTGAACGGTGTTGTGTAAAAAATAAAATATGCGTGACATCCTGTCAGTTTGGCTTTTTTCTAAGTCATTCTAAATACAGCTTTGTTGTTTAACTAAACATTTGTATAATAAGTGTTTCATATTAACAGAAACATTCATTCTAGTACAAAGTTAAACATTTTTATTCTGCAGATAAGTACATCCCTTTAATGCCTGGTGTCTCATTTCAGATACCGCAAAAAAAATAGCTAGTAGAATTTTTGTTTTCTTAGATCGAGTTTCCCTTGTGAGAAGGGTTGTAATTTTGACCAGTCAAAACTGATTTTGACCAACACACTGGATAAAAATGGTTTGAACCGTCCAAAAATGGTCAGAAGTGGTCAAAATTGTTAAGAATAGTTTTAAATGGTCTTAATTCTAATATATAATATCTTTTGTACTTAGTGACTTTTAATAAGCAATAAAAGTAGTAGTGCAGTTCAACAAAATAGGACACTAACAAGATTTAACATGTTTATACAGTATAAGAATGTTTGAATTTTAAAAAAGGACCATGCACATGCAAGTGTAAAAATGTAATCCAGTTGCAGCATAAAACATAAAATGCACTCGAACCTGACGTCTGGTGGGCAGCCATGAAGAAGGTTGAAGGCATTAACATAAAATGGGTCGATTTTACAATACATCTCATGAACTGTTGTATCAGCTATAGAAAAATTATGTTCAGAGTTTGGAATCGCCCAAAATAAATGACGAAATCGTTTAAATTTCGAGACAACTACGAAACTTGTCACTTGTAAACTTGTTTTTTGATTTCAACATAAATTACATATAAAACAGCTTCTATAAAAAAAAGAGTAAAACATTTTTTTCTATCTTGGTGTTTGTTTTTTTGCTGGTGTTATTTATATTATGACATTTTTAAACAAATGTAACTTGCCTTTACCATAAGGCTAGTACACTATGTTTCGATTAGTATTCAATATATCGAAAAGTGAATTTCAGTAGTCAAAACAGGTCAAAATGGATATTAACCAGGACGGTTAAAATCACTGGTTTACACCCCCAAGATTAAGGTATCCGTCTCCGTTCGGAGAACTGTTTTCTTTAAACGTAGAAACTAGTTCATGTTTTTACATTTTTAGATTTATTTTGTATATTATCATAGAGAATTGCACTTGAAAAAATTGATTCCTGGAGAAGTTTTTATAAAATTTCCAATAAATGAAGAAAATTTAGTAAAAAAGTAGGGTTTTTTCAAAAGGTCTGATTTTTTAATAAATTTAATTATTTCAATTTTTTATGCAACCCATTTCTCATACAGTGAACTAGTGAACCACCAAAAATCTTTGCTTCATTTACATTTGGCAAAAAATGTTGGTCTTTCAAAATCGTACGCATTGAATTTTTAACGAATTCTTATTACCTTTATATCTACCTACGAGCGTAACATCATTAAAAATGATCCAAATTGAAAGCTTTTAGGTCGTTCACTAGTAAATACTATCAAAAGCATTCATAATAATTTTCAACATAATATTTTAAGAATTTTTGAGAAATCACATTTCAAGTTTCGACATTTTATTAAAAATACCGTTCCGAGAAAAACGCATTTCAAGTTTATAAAAGTAACTTGAACTATTAAAAAATTAAAATACTAGTTTAAAATTCCCCACACTTTCTTGCTTCGAAACTTTCTAATTGCCGAGTTGCTGATTATTAAAAATACTAGAAAAATGTTTAAACTAATGTTCATGAAAATTTAAAAAGTTTTGTCCAAAAAATGCTCTTTGAAAGGCTTTAAAATTCGCTACTTCCATTTTGTTTCGACAGCTGTCGCCGATGTTTAAACAGCTGTCACTTTTCTTTAAAATGCCGTAGACAAAACAAAAACAGATTTAGAAGCGTAAAGTGGAAATTTTACAACAGAGTAATAAAACAAATTATGATTTTTGGCGAAAAATGATGTTTACAACGTAGACGGATAGCTTAATGAACTATTTGAGATTAGGTGATAAATCAGTGAACGAGTTCATTTTCAAATTTCCGATTGTCATCATTGGATTGGTGTATAATGTTTTACTTTGAATATTTGTTGTAGCAAATGGATGTTCCGGTCGAATTGTTCCAAATGGAGATTTCTTGGTATATGTGTCTACTCCAAATGCACATATCTAACGAATCTCTTTTCGGCTGGATTGTTTCACAGTTTGAAAGGTAAGTATGAAATGTTTCAAAACTTATTTCTGCCCTAATATCTGATTGTTTTTACGTCCTCTTTATTATTACTGCCGAACGATGACCGAATGGTTAGGGAGCTGGCCTTCGGTACTGGAGTTCGTGGGTTCGATTCCCACATTGGCATGGATGTTTGTAGCCGTTCGGAATCGGCTTTAAGCTGTAGGTCCCGGTCTCATTAGCCCTCGTGTTGCAAAAAGTAGACCGCACCAAACCAAACTTTATTATTACAAATCATTAAATAAGCTTTCAAAATACATACTTTGAAGTACGTTAAACATACTTTGACCTGGGAAAAGTTTTTATGTATTTGTGAAGAAGTTTCTAGAATGTTTCCGATTTCTATATGAATAGGTAAAGTGTACATGGTAGATCTTCCGCCATTTTCACTGAGTGCGCTATCTCATTCTCGTTTTGCCCGTATGGCGTACGGGCAATCTGATTTCTATTTCACTTGCACTGTTTCGGCTGTATTTTTTTCCAATATTAGTAACAAATTGTCCAGTAAATGATAGTTTGCAGTTTATTGTATTTTCTACTCTGATTGGTTCAAAAGCGCGGGGGTTTTCGCACGTTTCGTATCAGAAGACGAATTGTTTAAAAATACTAGAAAAATGTTCAAACTAATGTTTATGAAAATTTAAAAAGTTTTGTTCAAAAACTGCTCTTTGAAAGGCTTTAAATTCACAACTTCCGTTTTGTTTCGACAATTATTCTTTAAGTTAACTTCAGTTCTATGATGCTTTCATAGAAAGAAAAAAAGTTGTAATAAATGCTTAAAAATATTAAATTAACAAAAAAAGGAAACTGTCAAACAAAATATTATCTTTCAGTGTATAACTTTCTGGTTATATTTTTCAACCGGCTGATAATTTTATTGATGTAAGAGTGGAATAATATATTTTTACTTTTAAATAATCGGTAATCCAGAGAGTATAGAACTAATTTCTTGCGATTCGAACGGTGACTCGGCATCAGAAACTGAATTATCTGTAAATGATAGTAGCGAAAGTTTACTATATGATTTGGATAGTAGTGACTCTGATAGTAGTACAGATGGAATCGGTCAAGAAAGACAATTTTTTTAAATTAATTGCGATAATCCTTCGGATCCGCCTCCTAGATTTGCTCTCACCGGAATTCCAAAAATGAACTTGGATATCGAGGAGACTAAAGGTAAACTTCATTCTATGATGCTTTCATAGAAAGAAAAAAAGTTGTAATAAATGCTTAAAAATATTAGAAATGTTCATTTTAACAACATATCTTTACTTAAAAATGTAAAATGAACAAAAAATGCAATAAAAAAATGAAACTGATAAAAATTCAACTAATTAAACGTCGACCGTTTGTGGAATAGAGCACCAGATTTCCTTGGCTCTCAATTTCTTGCCTACAAAATCGATGTAAAACCTTTTGGGTCTGTATCGATTAAATTCCATATCGTTTGAATATTATCACCGTTGCCATAACATAGCAGAAAGTATGAATCCAATTTATTGTTTGAGATTAAGGAAGACGCGTAAAAGAACGTTCTTAATCTTCTCTCTCTTAAAACACTGTTAATTATGTACTTTCCAGACCTTACCGCCTAATATTTTATTTACACCATTAATTTCACTATTAGACAAACCAATAGAGGGCGCTTTACTTTAATGTAGTTGTAGCAACCACCGCTAGGGACAAAACTGAAGGTAACGAGTTTTTTTTTATTATAGGCGGACACATTTTTACCTTATCCTTTTGCATTGTTTTAATTACATCTTAGACACTGTAATTGATGCATTCTTTTACAATCGCACCAGAGGGCGCTTTTTTGGTAGTTCAGATACACTAGTGACCGCTAGGGACAAGAAAGTATAAAATGAATGCACTAATCGTGAATGAGTTAAAAACCCGCCATACTCCGCAGTATTTTGTTTTCATGGGTATTCCAAAAGCCAATAGGGGGCGCTGAATGGAGTGTAATTGTAAATGCTCACTGTCAGGGGCAAAATCTATAGAGAGTACGTCCAAGGTTGGGCACACACACAAGGAGGCCGCTTCGGTAGTATGATACTGGCCACCAGGGGGCTCAAGAAGCTATAAAACAAGCTGCCCGTTATTATATATCTTTCTTCATCTATCGGTATTGTCATAAAAAAAAAAAATTTAAATCATCCTACGCGGTTGGTAGAATGTTCCCAACCCTAAAGAGTCGCTAATTATATACTTTCTTCCCCTAGCGGTGATTACTAGCAATTGTAACACAGCGCCCTCTATCGGTGTTGTCATACAAAATGCAATTTACAGTATAAGATGTAAGCGTCCATGCGACATGGTTTGCTAGAATGTTCCCAACCCTCCCACCCTTTAAGTGGCTTTTATTATATACTTTTTCCCCCTGGCGGTGATTACTGCAAATACAACACAGCGCCATCTATCGGTATCTTATAATACAGGATGCAACTTAGAGCATGCTACACGATTGATGGAATGTTCCCAACCCACCCACCCTTTAAGTGTCTTTCATTATATACTTTCTTCCCCTAGCGGTGATTGCTAGCAATTGTAACACAGCGCCCTCTATCGGTGTTGTCATACAAAATGCAATTTACAGTATAAGATGTAAGCGTCCATGCGACATGGTTTGATAGAGAGTTCCCAACCCTCCCACCCTTTAAGTGTCTTTCATTATATACTCTCTTCCCCTGGCGGTGATTGCTAGCAATTGTAACACAGCGCCCTCTATCGGTGTTATCATACAAAATGCAATTTACAGTATAAGATCTGAGAGGCTTTCCATGCTACACGATTGATAGAATGTTCCCAACCCTCCCACCCTTTAAGTGCCTCTTATTATATGCATTATTCCCCTAGCGGTGATTACTGCTAATTACAACACAGCGCCATCTATCGGTATTGTCTTAAAATAGAGGATCCAATTTAAAGCATGCTACACCGTTTTTGATATGTTCCCAACCCTCCCACCCTTTAAGTGCCTCTTATTATATGCATTATTCCCCTAGCGGTGATTACTGCTAATTACAACACAGCGCCATCTATCGGTATTGTCTTAAAATAGAGGATCCAATTTAAAGCATGCTGCGCCATTGATAGAATTTTCCCACCCCTCGCTTAACGGGTGGCTTATACTATCCACAGCCCTGCGGTGATTACCGCAATTACACCACAGCGCCATCTATAACTACTGATATAAAATATAGGATAATATTGACAGTATAAGATTTCTAGTGCCCATGCTACAACATGAAGTATTAAAATGTACCCATTGGGTCTCCTATTACGTTACTCCCCCTAGCGGTTAGTATTAAAAGTATAACACGTTAAAGCACCTTTGTCTAACATTTAAACTGATAGTGTAATTAACAACACTGGTCGACAGGGCAAAAGGATGAAAGCCTGGTGTTGTTTGGATATGTGCAAGCGAGTGGTTCTGCAAGATCATTATATTTACTTATCAAGCTCATTATAGCAAGATCATTATATTTATAAATACGCACTTTCCACAAATGAGTGGTTTGTTTGCTCTCCGGACAGAAAAACGTAAATTATTCTGTGCTCTAAAGCTATGTGTTAGAAGTAATGCATCTTTTGCATGAAAAAAAATTGTTATGCCTTCGTAAAATTTTTCCACTCTACACCTACAGTAAAAATAAGGAAATTATGCAGCAAAGACATGACATATAAAATATTCTCTACTTACCTTTATAACTCTAAAAATAATAAAACCGAAAAGAGATTTCTTAGATATGTGCGTTTGGATGAGACACATGTACCAGGAAATCTCCATTAGGCCAGTTTTCAGAAGCTAGAATGGCCATCTACATACAATATTCTTTGGTAGTACACACACACACACACACACACACACACACACACACACACACACGCACGCACGCACACACACACACACACACACACACACACACACTCACACACACACACACACACACACACACACACACACACACACACACACACACACACACACACACACACACACAACACACACACAACACACACACACACACACACACACACACACACACACACACACACACACACACACACACACACACACACACACACACACACACACACACACACACACACACACACACACACACACACACACACACACACACACACACACACACACACACACACACACACACACACACACACACACACACACACACACACACACACAACACACACACACACACACCACACACACACACACACACACACACACACACACACACACACACACACACACACACACACACACACACACACACACACCACACACACACACACACACACACACACACACACACACACACACACACACACACACACACACACACACACACACACACACACACACACACACACACACACACACACACACACACACACACACACACACACACACACACACAACACACACACACACACACACACACACACACACACACACACACACACACACACACACACACACACACACACACACACACACACACACACACACACACACACACACACACACACACACACACACACACACACAACACACACACACACACACACACACACACACACACACACACACACACACACACACACACACACACACACACACACACACACACACACACACACACACACACACACACACACACACACACACACACACACACACACACACACACACACACACACACTTTTTTAATTCTTTACAATTATCTTTACAATACCTTTACACAGATACAACTCCACTTCCACTAAAATAGGATGACGAAATTATCAGTCATTAATTAGTAAATGTAGGCCATTTTAAAATAGGACATCGGATTAATGTCTGAACAGTTAAGTAACTAACAATAACTAATATATAAGATTAAATGGCGTCGTTGTTATTGCAATAGCATATAATACAAGTTTGATCAACAAGTATTGGACAGGGCGGTCCACGAGAGATAAGACTATGCTTTACACAAACGATTATAAAATTATGTTAGCAATTTGTAAACAATGTAACATATACAAAGTGGGAACCCTTTAAGAACTTTTAGTTCAAAGTTTTTAGTTACACAAGTCCGGTTGCTCATATTTTTTAAAGTTTTAGCAAAACAGTCTGAGAGAATCTTAAGGCCGTATCCCAATTTGGCGGGCCACAGTTCAGTGGACGATATCGCCAAATTCTAGAAATCAGTTTCTGGCAAACCTTGCTCTTCTTTTCGGATTCTTCCGCCACCCCCGAAAAAAGGCGGGGGTGTCGATCGGCGCCTTTATTTTAGGGTATTGGATATTAACCCGTGATTAGAATACCTAACCGTTATTGGTTCTTGTAACTAACATTACTTCTAAGATCGCTGAATTTGGATTTTCTAGCGTCCATTTTGCCTCTTCGTGCCCTTGTGGTCATTTTTTATACACGATTTTCAAAGCATATTTTGAATAATAAAAGGTTTGAATATCGTTATTGAGGTTTTTAATGTATTTAAACACTTTTTTGCACTGTCCAATATAAGTCAATAAGTTGTATGCTTCAAATGCACGGTATAACTAATTTAGGCAAGTGCAATGTTCATCAAATTTCACATTTATGTTTTTCAAACCTTTTTATTCGAATTGTAACTAATTTTAATACCAAACAAAGTAGAAATATTTTAAAATATTATTTTATATTTTATTACACTATTTTTTAAATTATATTATTTTGCCACCTGTTAATAGTGAGGTCGAGTGGGCCTTTGCCTCCCATGGACAACAAAAATCGTTTATTCCCCCCCTCATTTTCTTTAGAATTTTAAATAATTTCTTTAAAACAATGACTCCGTTCTTTTCTTTCCGGTTTTTAAGCTAAATTTCTAAAAGCCATTTATAACGTGCTTTATTACTTTACAATTATTCGATAGTTTTTTCGATAGTTCTTTTCATAGATTCGATAGTTAGATTTCATTCAATAGCAACCATATTTTATAAATATAACAAAACATTTTATATTCAAGTATTATTCATTAATGTAGGTGATACATAAATTATCTTTAACAATTTTTGAAATGGCCGAAAAATGGTTTGGAATCGTCATTTTTTCGTTCCGGTTTTCGTTACGATAAAATTCTGTACGGTGAGGAGAATCTTTCATATATCAAAGCTATGCGAAAAACAACGCACTGATTTATTAAAAAGTAATGGATCTGTACCTTGACTTTGACAAAAAAAAAAAAAAAAACTGCAGCAAATAATTAAATTTAAGCTCGGCCGGAGCATAATAATGAAATTGGGTGACTCAGTTGCGCCATCTATTGGGGCCGACGGGAGTTACACTTCAGCAAAAAATCGCATTTGGCAACTAAATGTTTAACTGAATTCAATCTGCATTCTCTAAGTTGTTTTATTGTGAAATTGTGTTGGACATGGAATTTGGTTCGGAGCTTTACAGTCTACTGTTTTTGTAACACGACGGCTCATGAGGCCGAGACTTTCTGCGGTAAATTCCAAGTTCCGGGGGCCCCGCCGTCATGTTTTTGGCGCTATTCTTGTACAAGTGATCGCCAAGTGATGTTTACAATTTATTTGTGTATTAAGTTTATACCCGATTTCAAAGCCTATTTTGAACAAAAAAAGGGTTTGAAATTTTGTTAAGATGAATACAAATTTAAATTTGAGTTTTTAATGTTTTTAAAGGCGCTTTTGTACTGTTTATTGAACTAAACAGCGCACAATTTTTGCAATAAGTGCAAATGAAGCAAAATATAAGCATTAGTTGGTTATATTTAGGCAATTGTACCTATAAAATATTTAGTTGTATTTATAAAATAGGGTTGTTACTGAATGAAATTATTTTTAAACTATCAAAAGATTAAAAAGTAATAAAGTACGGTACAAATTACTTCTAGAAATTATTAGTTTAAAATGGAAATATAAGAACGGAGTAAATGTTTTAAATAAATAATAAATTTTTAGCTTAAAATTCTGAAGAAAGGGAGTGAAATGATTTTTCTCATCTAAGCGAGGTAAAGCTCCCCTTGATCTTCCGTAACAATAACGGTAGACGGTCGTAATAAAATTACTTTTATTACTTAGCGTAACACTTTTAACAATGTAGTACACTATAAAATAATGTAGTTTAAAAATATTTCTTCTTCATTTTGTATTAAATTAAGACACAATTTTGAATAAAGTTCAAAAAGCAGTAAATAAAAAAATATAAATGTGAATTATGACATCACTTGTTGCCCTTCGAAAATTAAGCATAAAATATAAAATAAATAAAGCGTTGACCTAATTTAAGTATCCTGAGTTGTTGGTGGATATACACGTTTGATCTGATTTAAAAAATCCTGAAAAGCATCTTGCGGATTTGCTTTCATTTTCCTCCACATAAATTCCCAAAGGTACGAATCCAATTGATTTTCACACTTGCGAACTGTGCGGAGGGATCTCTTAATGGAGCTCCACAAGTCCTAAATTATATTGGTGTGAGCTTCGGTATTAAATTTAAAAAACGAAAAAAAATACCACAAGAGTTCAGGCAAAATGGACAAACCTCCAAAGCACAGCCGAAATGGACGCTAGAAAATCCAAATTCAGCGGTCTTGGAGTATTGTTAGTTACGGGAACCAATAAGGGTCAGATATTCAAATCACGTGTCATTTCCCCCAATACCCTAAAACAGGGATAGGCAACGCGGCGCCCCCGATCGATTTTTAATGCGCCCTCGCTGGACTAATGTATGTATGATAGGCAGAGCGATTTACTTTTGTCAAACAGTGATATACAGCAAGTAGTCAGTTGAGTTTAGGATTGTGCATAGATTAACAGTTTGCTAATCTTGAGCGTATCTAATAACACGCACGTATTTTTTGTTAGTGTGTGATCGTATTTCGAATAGACCACGCGTAGACCGTGCATTTAAAACTACCAAGTAATCCGAAATAATTATTTTCTTTCAAAACCCTTCATGATAAATGTAAAAGAAAAAGAACATATTTTAACGATGAATGGGGACATCTATATTGTTTCGTTGATTACAAAGAGAAGTGTATTTGTTTGTTGTGTAATAATAGTGTTGCGATTCCCAAGAAAAGTAATATCGAACGACATTTTAAGACTGTTCATACCAATTTTGATAGTGACTATCCAATGAACTCTGAAATTAGAAGAAAAAAAAATTTTCTTTAAATTCTTCAATAACTAACCAGCAAAGTTTTTTTACTGAACCACTGCAACAACATAAAGCAGCAACGATCGCGTCATATAAAATATCGCATTTGCTAGCTAAGAATAAAAAACCATTTACAGATGGAGATTTAGTGAAAGAAGCCATGTTAGAAGCTGCTGATTCACTTTTTGAAAAATTTAAAAATAAAAAAGAAATAGTTTCAGCTATAAACACGTTGCAATTATCAGCACGAACTGTTACTAGAAGAATTGAAGTAATTGCGGAGAATTTGGAGGCAGAACTAGCAAATATGGAAAATTGTATTTTCTTTTCGCTACAGATGGATGAATCGACAGACGTGACAAATATATCACAATTAGCAATTTGCGTGAAGATGGTATTTTCTGATTTTACAATAAAAGAATTCCTTAAAGTTCTACCATTAAAGGGAAGCACCAGAAGAGAAGATATCTTTTCTACTTTTAAAAAGTATATAACAGATGTAAAATTACATGTACAAAAGTTATCGTCAATTAGAACAGACGGGGCACCAATGATGACTGGTAAGAAAAAAGGATTTATTGCCTTATGTAGACAGGATTCCTTATTCCCTAAATTTATTTTTTATCATTGCCTCATACATCAGGAAATGTTATGCTCAAAAACAATCAGTTTTCAACACGTATTTACGATAGTAACAAAAATTATTAATTCCATAAGATCGGAAGCTATGCAACACAGATAGTTTAAATTACTTTTAGAAGATGAGGACGTTCAGTTCGGAGATCTTCTTTTACATATTGAAGTGAGGTGGCTGAGCAAAGGTAAAATTCTTGAGCGGTTTATCATGCTTCTGCCACAAATAAAGGAATTTATTGCATCAAGAGGCGAATTTTGCGAGCAATTAGAAAATAAGGATTGGCTAATCGACCTCGGATTTCTGACAAATATAACGGCAAAGTTGAATGAATTAAATTTAAAAATACAAGTGAAAAATCAGCATATCGCTGACATGATTAGTGCAGTAAATGCATTCAAATGCAAGTTAGTGTTGTTGAAATCCCATCTATTGAAAAAATCATTATCACATTTCCCAAATATAAAATATACTGTTGAGAGTTTAAATTTGAATAATTTAAATGTATAACACTAACAAAATAAAGTTATAAAAAATCTGTTTTTTTAATGCCTATTTATACCTGTTGGTTATCTGTAAAATATGCACCCTCGCTGATTTTCAAATTTAGTATTGTGCCCTTAAGGACAAACAGGTTGCCGACCCCTGCCCTAAAATAAAGGCGCCGATTGACACCCCCACATTTTTTAGGGTGTGGTGGAAGAGTCCGTAAAGAAGAGCAAGGTTTGAAAACAGAGTTCTAGAATTTGGCGATATCTCCCACGCTTGGCGTCCCCACCGACCTGGGTTCCGGGGGCCTCCGAACTGAGAAACAGCCCCTGCTGCGTAAAGCCGATTCCGAACGGGATTCGAATCCACGAACTCCTGTACCGAATATCAGTGCCCTGACCGTTCGGCATACTGTCCATGTAATGACGATCATTATAGGGTGACGTTCAATTAAACAATATTAATAAGTTGGTTCCAGTAACAAAATGACTGGAGACATCGATATTGTTTTCGGTTCAGTTCTGACCAAAATAACGTTTTTTATAAAGCTTTCGGTTCGAAGCCCTGGACAGCAGGGCCCGACTAAGATAATTTTGTGCCCAGGGCACAATCCAATTTTTGTGCCCTCCACTCCATTGCAAATTTATTATAACGACAAGTTATCATCATTACTGTCAAATAAAAATTATAACATTAAATTAGCAAACATATTTAAGAAATTAGCATTAAAGTAATATTCAAAATCAAAAACACCCAATTTTCATTTTAAGTAATCATTATTATCTCTTTTTAGCCAATGTAAAAATTAACGACTTTTAAAGACCTAGAGTGACCCACTTTTTTTTTTATTTTGTACCTTGTCACACTCACAAGCTCTGTGGTGCAGAAAATAAATAATAATAGAATTAAAAATAATTTAAATGGATGAGATGATTTAATGGTTTATAGTGGTACGTTGCTAATAATCTGTCTTATAAATATGCAATAACCCATAGGATAAAAAGAGCACCAGGTTCGTCGAGGGAATTCATTATCAGGTAAATAACAGTAAAATTAACGTAAATAGGAAACAATAGAGTTCGTGACAAACACAATTACCTCGTGCAATAGTTTATTAAAACTTAACGAAACGGGAATTGTGCATGCGGATTAAAAATTATGATGAAGAAGTTCAAATGAACAAGATATCCCCAGGGAAATGAAATTACTACAATATTGACATAAAATTTCAACTATTATGCACAAAATAATGTCAATATATATATACAGTGTATCTGCCAAAATAAAATTTTTCAAATCCATGACTTTTCACGACTTTCCCTGATTTAGCAGATCATTTTCCATGACTTTAAAAAGCTTTCGTTAAAAGTATATATGAATAAAACTTCTGATGTACATACAAATAAAATATGCTTTTAGAGAAATGACAGGAATTTTATCATAAAAAACTTACTTTATAAGTGTTAATACGTGACATAATAAATGTTTTTATGTCACACACATAAAAATAAATTGTGGTATCTACATACCTAAGTTTAATCATATAGCAATTTTTCAATTAAAATGTTTCCAATTTGAATTCAGGGTACTTTGGTATTATCCGGGTGACCATGAATAATAGCCAAATATAACCCTATAATGTTCATATACAATATCCCTAGAGATAAACTTATATTTTGTGCAAAAATCTTAACTAATTTTTGTTAAAAAATAATGAATATTATATTAATAAAATATTAATCTACAATTTAAGAAAAAAACCAGAATAATATACATTTACCCACCCATTAAGCTTTCTAGCTTTGAGTTTCCTTGGTGAACCAATTTTACTTGGCAATAGGGTCAATAGGATAATACATAAATACCAAACTCAGTCACTTCAGCCAAATGACAAGTAAAAATAGAATTAAACAATTCAATGCATTTTTATTTAATCGGTAGTTTAGCGGATCTATAACTTTCCATGACTTTTACTCATTTTACTTGAAATATCATGACTTTCCATGACAAAATGAATCCATTGTCTAAATCCATGATTTTCCCTGACTTTCCAGGTGCGCGGAAACCATGTATATATATATATATATATATATATATATATATATATATATATATATATATATATATATATATATATATAAAGGTGTCAGGGCAATTAAATAATCATGTTGTTCGAAAAATATCTTGATAATGAAGCAACTACTGAACTTTCCAGAACAAAATACCATTTGATAATTTTAGCCGAAATCTTTCCATTCTTATTGTTCGCATAATTAAATTTAAATTACAATAGAATTTAAATTTTTAAAAAATCACGTATTATAAGTAAATACGATATTCAGTGTTTGTATACAAAATATTCCTGATGAATAAACACAAACTGAGCATTAGTCCAAACACATTAACAATCTTCACATTTTTGGAATAAGAAATACATAAAAGTAATGAACCTGAAACATTTGGAATCTACTAATTCAATACGAAAGGTGCAAAACAAAAAAATATTTGTTAAAGTTTAAAAATAAGGTTTTATAACAAAAAAAAAAACACGTTTCCTGTGAAATTAACCCTATACTTCGAAAAATGTCTTTTGATAATAGAGCGTATACCTTACTTGATATTTTTCAGAACAAAAAATAATTTCATCTGTTTGGTTGAATTAAGTCAGTCTGAAGGTCCCTCGTCACCTTACGTCGAATGCTTCAAATCTAAAATTTTACTATATATATGCATTGTTTGCACAATTAGAAGAGAATATTAAAAAAAGAAAAAATAATGCCACTTGCCTCGGAAAACTGACGTCCATTTGCTAATTAGTGACTAACACGACAGACGATTTGAGGAGATCTTACGGAAAACAACTCTAAATTCGCCAACGCAGTTTACGGCGAGTGGATTACAGTTACGCAAAACAGTTAAAATTAACAACATTGACAAGTTCATGAGGTGCTACCATACTACAGTCGACAGGATGCGTCATAAATAGTCAGAAACGGGAATTAGGTTCCATAAATTCATCAATATCCTAAGAAGGGAATTTACAGTACCGAATAGAGTAATTTCACGCAACGTCACGAACTACTTTAATGCCCTTCCCATTCATTTTCACGTTTACAACAGCCAATAGGCAAACAATAAACTGCCCTTCCATTTGAAACGAAAGCAAGAATCGTCGTAAGTTGAGATGTGTCCTGCTGCGTGAAATCACCTTATTCTCCTCTCTCTGACGTCATTACGAAGCGAAAATTGCACATGACAAATTTCAACCAAGTGAAGAAGTTTAAAATATTTCTCGCATATTCATTAGTAATGAATCGAGGCTTAAACTGGGGTTAGTAACCCCAAGTTAAACCTCGTTTAACCCCCCAATATTAACAGAAGTTGGAGTTTTCAAGCTCTTAATTATTTACCAACAAGTTAAAAAATAGTTTATATGAAAACAAATTCAATTTTTATAATTTAATTCCTTTCCATATTGGCTATTATTAGTTTAGTTTGGAGCTACTGTTTTACCTACAGGCTATTATTGGTTTAATGCATTTTTGGAGATAGGATCACACAGAATCGTTCCGGGTTCTGTGTGTATAGATCTGGTCCTATTATAGCAATAACTGGAGGATAGTATTTTTTCTTGAATTCAAACGTCCCTCTTAAATACAGGGTATCTGCCAAAATAAAATTTTTCAAATCGATGACTCTTCATGACTTTCCCTGATTTAGCAGATCATTTTCCATGACTTTAAAAAGCTTTCGTTAAAGTATATATGAATAAAACTTCTGACGTACATACAAATAAAATATATGCTTTTAAAGAAATGACAGGAATTTTATCATAAAAAAACTATACACTTACTTTATAAGTGTTCATAAACTCACATACATAAAAATAAATTGTTGTGTCTACATATTTAAGTTTAATCCTATTGCCATTTTTCAATCCAAATGTTTCCAATTTGAATTCAAGGTACTTTCGTATTGTTCAGGTGACTATGAGTAATAGCCAAATATAACCCTATAATGTTTGTATACAATATCCCTAGAGTTAAACTTATATTTTGTGGAAAATCTTAACTCATTTTTATTAAAAAATAATTATCATTATATTAATAAAATATTAATCTACAATTTAAGAAAAAAAAAACCATAATAATATCCATTTACCGACCCATTAAGCTTTCTTTCTTCGAGTTTCCTTGGTGAACCAATTTGACTTGGCAATAGGGTCAATAGGATAATACATAAATACCAAACTCAGTAACTTCAGCCAAATGACAAGTAAAAATAGAATTAAACAATTCAATGCATTTTTTTTTAATCGGTAGTTTAGCGGATCCATGACTTTTACTCATTTTGCTTGAAAAATCAAGACTTTCCACGACAAAATTAATCCATTGTCTAAATTCATGATCTTCCCTGACTTTCCAGGTGCGCGGAAACCATGTATACACATGTATCAGTGTTTGTTTTTTTTTTAAATTCGATTTATGACAGACAAGATTATGTTACTTTATAAATTGTTGTGACAAATTAAAAGAAACTTCATTGCAAAAGAATGAAACAGTACAACTTCCATACAAAAAAAATCCATTTAATATGCTAGCAATTACACAACACATTTCCAGGAAAACAAGTCTTGACTGACATTAAAACTACAGGTACCCTGTACCAAATCTTACCAATATTCCAATGCAGTTGAAAATTTACACAATTTTTAGATAAGTATATCAATAAGTTTCATATTCATAAGAAACAGCCATTCCATCATTGACATTGGATTAAAAAATTTTTTTTTATATTAGACTGGAATTGCAATACCAGTTTGGAATCGATAAATGTAAAATTTGTGCAAATACAAATTACAATCTTGAATTTCATTAATGCTGGAAACTAAATTCTTCCACAAAAAATGTTCATGTGGAACTTAAAAGTTTTATATTTTACAGGTTGTACAAAAAGCTAAATTTGAAGAATAAAACACATGTTTGGCACCATTTTCTACTGGTAACCATATATCAATAGCTATGCATTTGTTCAATCAGGATCTAGACTGGTTTCATAACTGAACTTTACCTTTACAATAGACGAGAAATAAAAATCAACAAATATTTAAAAAGCAACAAGAAAATAAAAATCTTACTACACAAAATAATCCTAACCAATTGCAGGTAGACTAAATTGATATTTATCTTCAACATACTATAAAATTTATACAACTTTTTTTTTTAAGGCTGATTTTCATACATATAAACAGAAGTAATGATTAATGGGAGCTTCTGTGATCATTTAATATTACATTTTGCATAGAATTGAGATTTGTGTATGTGTCCATTTATATATGAATGTACATATAAATATATACAGCCGAACTTCGATAACTCGACTTCCTATAAGTCGAATAATACGATAACTCGAACTTTTAATCAAGTCCCGAATCATTTCTATACTTTTCTTTAAAAAACTGTCCCGATAGCTCAAAGTGAGCATCGAAGTTTTTGTGATCGATTTTCCAGGTAAAAAACACAATTCTATTCAAAACTTCGAATGCCAGTCCACCTTCAAGAACCTTTGTTCTCGAAGGTCACGAGCAAGCACAGGAAGCTATTTGCATCTTACAACAATACCACCGAAGGTACAGACAACACCCTATTTAACTGTGTTCAAAAATTAGGTGGCTTTGTGAATGCTAACAACCTTAAAAATAATTACCTTTTTCAAATGAGATTTACATGGTATGTATACTAATTAATATGTAATGAGGCCAAATTTTGTGACTTTTAATAAACCTTTTGAGCCCATTCTTCTCTTGTTTACATAGGCTATTAAAAATTGAAATGTTTACAACTATAGTATAATGGCACATATCAAACCATTTACACCATGTCGACTTATTTTAAGTCCCAGTTGAGAGGAATGGTAGGTAACTTCAATAACTCGAACTTCGGATAAGTCGAATATTTTTGGGGGTCCCATGGGACTTCGAGTTATCGAAGTTCGACTGTGCATACATGTTTTTTATTAATTTATTTTTTTTTTGTGTGTATGTAATATTCATATATTCAAATTTTTTTTATTTGCTTGTAATTACAAATAATAATGAATAAATTTACAGATTATATATTGAGTATTGCAACACAAGTTATAAATATATATATATAAGAAAAATTTCAGATTTTTTTTTTAAAAATTGCATCTACAAAACAAAAGTTAATTTTGTAGTTCTTTTAAAAATACATACAAACAATAAAACAGTTATATATAATAAATTGAGATCTTACATAAAACATCACAACAAACAAAATTACACAAAAATTTAATACTGATAAAGAAAAAAAAAACTTTTAAAATATTAAAATATTTACAATTTCACAAAAACAGTTTTGTATAACTTATTTCAAAATTACATAAATCGACATATGTAATTTTTTTCTTTTAAATTTCAGTTAATACACTTTCACCAGAAAAAAATATCAGAAGAGGAGAGAATTCTTTAATGAATAAGATCTTATATCATGTATAAAACTCATTAGAAATTGAATTAAATGTATAATTGAAAGTTATGAGACGCTGCTATTGAAAAAAGTAGAATATACAATGATTTTTAAGGCCAAAATTCTATTTTGAAAAAGGACAAACTATATTTCTTCTTTCTAACAGCAGGAGGGAGGTAGGATTACATGGTGAATTTTTTATCAAAAGGCACCATATAAAATAATTTTAATTGCTGCATGCATAGAAGGGACCCAATCTTCACAAAAATATGCACTTATATACTACACATTTCAAACACCGTAACTAAGTTGTGCATAAAAAAACTGCTTTATACTTTCCTAAACTTTTAGATATATCACGGTTCATCCCAAACTCAAATGACCCAAAGCCTTATGAAATCAGAAAAATTCAATAGCAAAAAACATCAGATCATTTGAAATTTCACTTCAGCCTCTATTTTTTTTTAACTGAATTTTAAAGGCAAAAATATTAAAATTGAATAAATTCTCTTTCAGATTATTTCACCAAACATTCACATGGCACATTTGTACAACTTGCATAGATTACTACACCTGTTACAGAACTTAATTCTCAATTCAAATGAAATAACGTAGAGCAAGGATTCCCAAAGTTGAAGAAAAGCTAGAGATGCCGAGAGACAATTCATCGACAAGACTTGCATTGAATGCTCAGCAATATTTTTCATCCATTTGTCTTCTGTTCAAATTTCTTGTAATATTTATGTTTTAGTTCTTTATTTAATCTTTGAATCAAGTATCCCTTCTAGACTTGAATTTGCTTGCTCAGATTTAATAGCTCCGTTAGCAAAGGGGTCAAATCATAACTTCCAAATTAAGAATTTGAGGCTTGAGCTGACTAAAGAGATCTATTGCAATGATTAATCGTAGCTGGGGAACATAAAATAATTTTGCGGTCACAATGTCCTCTTGCTTCTAAATCAAGGACCCATATTATTTGTCTGTGTTGACTTAGGGATAAATGTTGACTCCGATAATAAAATGGCCATCAAAGATTTGCAGCCTGATAGTGGTAAATGCTTTAAGAGCGAGTGTCTTTGCATTGAAAATAATAATTTGGATGAGGTTGGTTGGTTGAAATTTAGTGGCGATAATTCCTCTTGGGACAAACTGTGCCAAACATGACAAAAAATCCAATAAAACAACACAATTTTGAAAAAAACCAATTTTTAAGAAACGTTAAAAAAGAAAGATGCCTGAACTAATAGCAAAAAACATTTAAAAACAAATAATTAAGTAGAAAATTTATAAAGACATAAAATTAACATGATAATCAACAAAGTTTGATTATAAATTAAAGATTAAAATGTAAAAAAACTAAAAAATTGAAAAATGTACAGCACAAAAAAGAAAATTAAGAATTTAAATATTTAAATTTATTAAAACATTAAAATTAAAATCAAGAATTAAAAAATTAAGAATTAAATATTATACAAATCAGATTTCAAAGTAGAGCAAAGAAAAGGAAATAAGCCTGTATGCGGCATTTTAAGATTAAGATTAGGTAGGTGACGAATTTCAAAAGAATTTTATGTACATAGATTTAAAACAAATACAAGACGTTAAAATATATGCGACTGTATAAGTAGTCTTATATTTTGGATGAGATAACGGCAAACTAAGAGAGCTGGCAAACACAGAATTTGTGAAAATAGAAAGATAGGAGTGATGCTTTTCAAAAGATTTAATAGTTTTGGATTTCAATTTCAATCAAAACTAAGTATACAACCTTTAGACTTTGGTTTGGAGCATTACGATATCCTGTTTTGCTACACAAGGGACAATGAAACCGGGATGTACGGCTTAAAGCAGATATCAAACAGCTATGAACATCCATGTCATCAGCGAGATTCCAATCTGCAAATCTGGAACTAAAGAGCAGTGCTCTACCATTTGGTCATCGTTAAACACATTCATGGGAGAAAAAAAACCCTCATACTTTTTATCTATGCAAAGCTGGATTTTCAGCAGTTGCAATAATTAAGACTAAATATTGTTCAAAAATTAGCAATAAACCAGAGAAGTAATTTCAAGTCTTTTTTTGCAATGGGTGTAAGGATCAACATGCATACCTATCCCATACAACTTTTTATGCTTTGTTATCAATTAAAAAATTTTACTTTTTCACTGACATATCTGAATCTGATTAATGTTACATAGTAGAAACATCATAACGAGTGCCAAATAAGAAATAAAAGTGAGATGCTTGCTGAAAATTTTTGGGAACCCCTGACCTAGTCCAGAAACTATTAACCTGATATCTCATGGAATAAAACTTTGCATGCCAAGTTAAACAACATATGGGATATTTAAAAGCAAATAAAATTTAATGCCACTTACGAATGGGTGTTAAGTTTAATTTTAAGAGTTTTGTTATTAAAACATCTTTGATTATTCCTGGGAGAGCAAATATCAGTATGTTTTGTGAGCAAATCCAAATAGTACCACTTCGGGAAATATTAGATCATTATCCATTTTCAAAAGGATAAAATTCTTTACAACTGGTAGCAGGCCTTCGTTAATAAACATTATGGAACAAGACTGAGAAAAATAAGAAATTAAGGAAGATAAAAATAGCTATTAAACAAAATATTTAAAATCATCTTATATAACTGCAATAAGCTTTTAAAAAATCATATGTGACAGATATCTTCAATAAAATTCTGCATTTTATGCTAGTACATTAAAAGACACTTAAAAATAAAACAACAAAAGTAAAATACTCCAATAAATTTCAGTTGAGATTATTTTTCAAACTCGCATCAATTATACAAAGAAATGTAAACAAGCAATCACTTTTAAGTAGATCACTGAAGACATGGCTTTGTGATGGCTTGAATAATATACTTCATGGCACAAATATGACAAAAAAAAAAAAATACTTTTGATAATGAAGTGTTCAAATGAACATTATGAATACTGGAGATTTTGTAAAAGTTCACTCCGATAATTAAAAGAAATATGAGATGAGCAACTGAACACTTCTCTGAATGGACTGAAAATATAAAATAAAAACAACATTTTAAAAAATTTCAAAAATACACGAAATAAAATTAACATTGAATAACTCAAGTAGCTCTATAGCCAGCACCCATCGTAAACATTTTCTATAAAAACTTTTAACAAAAGAGCATAAGAAAGTCATATAGAAATGCAGTTTTCAAGCTTGTTTTGCCATGGCATCCTTTATTATGGGTTTTTTTTTTTTAAACTTTTTTACAGTCCAGCTAACTGTAAAGTGGTTTAAATACAAAGAAAAAACAGTGAAAATTGAAAGCTCATTTGTCTCGAATGCAATGAATGAACTATATTCCCACTATATTTTTATGGGAAACAAAATTATATTTATCCTCAAATCATGTTACTTTCCTTATTGGCCACTGACAAATAATTGGAAGCAGTGAATATAATATAAAGAGAATGTCCGATTTGTGACATTTCAAGATAGATTATAAAGTACTCAAATAACTGAAATAAGGTTTAAGTACATAAGCGAAAACTAAAATGAACGTCAAAATAACTTGCTTAAGGTGCTCAGAACATATATATACAATTTTTATGAAGGGGGGGAAAAGTAAAATTTTTCTTGATTTGTATCATACTTCTTTTACTGAAATTAAGATCCTTTGAGCTTTTTTTTTCAGCTCAAATAACAGAATGCTTCAGAAAATTTAAACAAAAGAGTAATAGAGCTATAAAAATTTAGAAATAAAATATGCATAGACTCCAAAATATCTCTCTCACAGCTGCATGTGAACAAATATATATTGTAAGAAAAGACAGGAATAAATCATAACAGTATTAATACATACACTGTTTTAAATAACTTTTATCGCGAGTCACTTAGATTTATGCATTGACAAAAAACTTAAATATTGTAAGATAAAAGAGCAACAGGGCAAGAAATCACCGGAAAAGAACATGTTTTTGCTTTTAAAAAAATTGCCCATTTTCCTCACACATCATTCTTATATACTAATAATCTAAAGTACAAAATACTCTTTCACTATTAAAAAAACTTTAAACAAATAAAAGAAGAAAATTTTAAAATATTGACATCAAGTGATTCAATTCTTTTTCTGGATAAATCTACATTCTGCTTACAATAAATCCTAAAATATGTTTTGTTTTTGCTCAATGATTTTCCTTTCTATTATAAATGTATGCATGCAGGCATACAATGTATTAGTATGCTGTGTGTAGATATATTTACATACCCTATTTTACAGACTATAAGACACAATTTTCCTTCAAAAAATTGCCTATGAAATTCAAGTGTGTTTTATACTTGAAATTAATATAAAAATGGTCAGTGTTTGATTTAAAACCCACCAGTCTTAAAATCAGCCTACAATCAAACAAATGTGTTGTGGTCTAGAGTGAGACATGAGATTGTTATGTAGCCTCCACACTATGGCCAATTGTTCACCACTTCCTGATGGGGATCTTGGACGATGGTTGCATCCACACGCTGGGCCACTAAATGAGATCGAGCTCGTGGATATGTGCATAGGGTCTACTGCGCACTTCAGTTGCGCATCTGGCTGCTTTGATCTTTGGAGAAACCTCCAAAGCCATCATCTGCCAAGGCTATTTTATAGTCTGTCACCCATTAACCATGATAAGCCATACTCCCTTCAGATGGTGGTAATGGTTCGCAGTGGACCATAGTGTGGAGGGGGCCTTCCAATCTTTCAAGGGCAGCTAGGTAATACTCTTGTTGCCAGTTAACACCATCTTATATATGAAGAGAACAACAATGACAACAAAAAGGAAGAAGAATGTTGACATAAAAATTTTCAGAAATTAAAAAAAAAAAAAATTAATAATCGTAAGTACAGTTTTATAAATTTTAAGAGCCTGTTTTTGCAATTTAATAATAAAAAATGTTATTTTAAAAATAAGGTGCATCTTATAGTTCGTAAATATACACACACCCAATCTGAACACTTCATTTTCTGTTACAACTTTCAAGCAATATCTCATCTTGAGCTAATATTTAATACAAAAAGGTTTAACTCAAATATAATTCAGTATTGCATGAATTGAATGTTGATAGATACAATTCACATACTGCACATGGTGTTACAGATAAAACAATAAATATATATATAAAAGAAAAATGACAGCACATTTCATCCAATGAACAATTGCTACAGGGATGGCAGCGGCGAGATCTCACAAGATACGAAATCAAACTCCATCTCCAGAACCCTGTCAACAACTGGACGACAGAAATGTTACCAAACTCTATTTTGAAAATATTTTGTCAATAATCAGCAACTCTATTTCATATTTAAAAAAAAAAAATTGCTATCAAATATTTTACAACAATGCATAGTTGTTCATACACCCTGAAATTTGTACACGGAAAAAGGCTACCTTTCTGGATGTGACGATGAGCAAGATACACAGAAAAGCAAACAATCAATACCTTTAACAGAAACCCGAGATAGAAGCATTTGGATAATCTGAAATAAGGAACAGCAGAAATCTCAAAACACATGACAACATCATAAACCGAGTTCTTCCAGGAAACATTAAAATAGGAATCACAAATGCAGAGTTGAGTCGTTAATTTGAGAAATGAAGCTCCTATTCGCAAACATTTAAATTTTAAACATGTTTAAAAAAGCAATAGTTAACAATAATTAATAGATAACAAAGCACATATACTGTAGTTTAATATTTCATTCCGATACAAGTGGCATAAGCCTGAAACTTAAAGCAATTTACTAGCCACACATAAAAAAAAGTGAGTAAAACCATTCAAAAGGTTCGGGGAAGAACAGCTAAAACTAATGAAGAAATAGTATACAGTTATAATTTATCAAAACATTGTGGCATATTTCTGACATATAAAATTTTTTAATTACTTTATAGAAGTTGCATGAATGGGTTAAAAACATTCACACAGAGGAGGTATTATTCCCTGCCTTAGATAAAATTTACAGATAGCAACCTGGCTCCAGGGTTAACACTAGAATGAGATAGTGAAAGATCGTGCTCCAAACTTAGCCATTTAACTGGTCAATTCTCTGATGGAGGCATGCTAAAAGGCAGTATACAGATAGATATTTCTTTTCAGAAAGAAAATTGACGTTAAAAGGAACTTTCAAACTAAAGGAAATTTAATTAATACTATTGCTTCAAAATAAATCCTATTAACCCCTTCACATACAATTATGTCGGTCATCTCATGTGCTAAAGTAGACTTTGACGTTGTACAACATTTTACTACATCATAATTTCCTACTGTTAATTATTGTACACTAGCATATAACCTGCCATATGACGAGATCAATAAAATTTTTAACTTTCCAAAAGTGTAAAGTACCCTATGAGACAGGTAAAAAAAAATGGTTTGTTTCTTGGCTGAAAATTATCTCGCAACAAAAAATAATTGATGATTAAATTTTAAATTATCACATACGTTTATAATCTATTATTTAAGCCAAATATAAAAGATAATTAATCACGTAATATCTAAGTTCTGTGATAAAACGTATGAAAATAATGCAAACGATATTTAAATAATTTAAAATAAGAAATGATTAAATAATATGATTAAAGGAATGACGTCATAATGATAGAAAAAAAATGTTATTTTCATTTATTTATTAAGTGATAAATGGATAAATTTAATCGCCTGCTCTTAACCAGGGAAAATAGGGCTCGAAATAATCGCATTAAACTCTCGAAAAGGGTTGGAAAAGGAGTGGATTTTGAACATTTTAAATACGACAGTATCTTTCGCTGTGATATGAAGCACATTTACACCAATTTATTTTAGAATCAGATCGATAGTCAAGGAGAAGATAAACTTTACTCTCTTTAAATTTTGCTAACCCTAACTCATTAAGAATCTAATATGGACGCCGATTTCCATTCCAGGGCCAACCGCTTCATAAATTCATGGACAGACGGACAGATAACTCAGGCTATTATTATATAGGGGATTAGCATCCTACATAAATCTAATTAAATTTTCCACAGCAATGCCAATTTCAAAATAAAACCTTCTTAACTTACACAAAACTGTTCAGAAGAATTAGAACTAAATAGTATTTTTCAGACATATCTAATTCCGTTTTACTAGCATGTCAAGGGGTTAATATCTAGAAATTTACAAATTCGCTATGAACATCTAAAAGGTGCAAAAATACATAAAGTTCAATTCCAAGAGACAATAATTAACATTGAATAAAACGGCTATTTTCGTTTAATCAGTTTTTAATTATCCTTTTTCTTGTTATTTTCTTGTTTAATGTAATTAAATTAAAAGTCTCAAACTATAATAGATCTATAAATGAACCTGTTTGACTTTTCAGACAAGGTCCTGTGTTTCGAAAAAATACGCAATTTTAAGAAACTGAAATGAAGCGTTCCTTCCGGGTCTTTCGACAAAGGGAATGTTTTGTGAAAATAGGATCTTGTTTACTTGAAAATATACGAATTTTCAAATATGAAATTAAAGATCCTTTTTAGAGAGTCTTTCACAGGTATAATTTTGCGGATCCAAATTTCTCCTAAGCAATCTTGTGTGCAGATTCTTTTATCCCTGCTGACTGACAGGAGAAATTAATAATAATTAGGGACTTTTTTTAAAAATACTATACTATCTGAATACTACTACCATCCAATTAATCATCATTTGTCATATATTTTGTTAAAGTTTGGAAATTAACTAGAAGCAATTGACTTGCAGAACAAAAATTTAATTCATAAATTTGATTTTTAATCTTTGTACTTCTATATATACTCATTCTTAATTTAAAAATTTTAAACAAGAGAAATTTGTCGATATTATTATTCAAAATAGTTTAAATTAGAAAGTAATATTTGCATCTTATATATGTCTCTTTTTTAAACGAGATAAGTGAAATTTTTAAATTACTATCACTTTTGAGAGGGATCGAATTTAGAAAAGTTTCGAATCTAGTGTAAACCCTGCCTTCTAAAATAAGAAGAAAAAGCCTTATTAAACTATCTACATATTGAGGCATTTGGGTTGCTTCCTAATAGCCAACGGCAAAATATATTTGACAAATAAATCAAATTTCAAATCAAACTGAAGTAAAATGACTTCTGTTTCATTCCCGATGCAATGCAACAGTAAGAATTTCGACAGAAAAAGCATATTTGCGATGACCATCTTGAAAAACGAGTCACTGTTTAAAGAAACGAGAGATGAAGCATGCTCGAAGAATAACAACTGACCAGCTAACATTCTACAGTGCAGTAGTAGATTTATATATATGTCTGGATATAATGGAATTTATAAAATTTGGGATAACTTTTGTTGAAGCCCCAAAATACATGAGAATGCATAAAAATATATATATATGTATATATTTGTATGTGAGCTAAAGGTAGTATAGTATTTATACAATTAAGTGTTTCTATATTCAATATTTATATAACATGAAAGATGCAGCCAGTGCTAAAATTACATTAAATTATGAAAATTCAATACATTACTTACTGATGTGGACATGAATCTATTGGATTCATTCGACATAAGCAAACGATAGAAACATTTAAAAATAAAATCGTTAAAATGACTGATAAAGAGCAACTAACAAAGAGGGAAAAATTACAACAGTCTAAAAATTTCGTTGAAACAACATCAACCAGAAACCGCAGAACCAATGACACCCAAAAAGATACGTAATTCAATTTTTTGATATTTCTGCAGTAAACACTTATAAAATATCAGGATTAGTACACATATCACAGATTTTACTACTCCCCCCCCCAAAAAAAAAGCATTAAATTTTTTTTAAATATATATACAATGGAATCTTATGAAATATTCAATTATACAAAGTACTTTTTATCAAAATTCCCATAAGGCCTTTGTAAGTTGACTTGGAGTATCCCATTCTGCTTTTTTTTTTTTTGGCTACATGAGGTATAAGAGGCAATTGTGCTTCTGAGTAAAAAAACCCTGAAATTTATATTATTCGTAATCAAAAAACCCAGTTAAAAAAAATTAATTCCATATAACAAATAATTACATATTACTAATATTAGATTAAGATTATATTAGATAAGTATATTTTAAGATTATATTAGATAAGTATATTATTAGATAAGCATTGTTAGTCAATATCAAGCAGGAATTTTAATTGTTAGTCTGTTAAAATAGTGACTGTTTTCATTTTAACTATTAAATTGAAAAAACGACCAAACTTCTTTTGGAGATGAAATGAGCCTTCTTAAAATTGAATTTTTAAATCTTGAATATTAAATACATTTTATTTATGGTTTTGTTTTGGAGCGCTACGGTCTACTTTTTGCAACACGAGGGCTAATGAGACCGGAACCTACTGCTTAAAGCCGATTCCAAACGGCTACAAACACCCATGCCATAGTGGGATTCGAACCCACGAACTCCAGTTCCGAAGGCCAGCACTCTAACCATTCGGCCATTTAATTTATGATACATCTATTTTCTGGTACAAGTGCTAGATTAAACTATACCCTGACACAAAAGTAAAATATGACCCACAAGAGTTGTAGCTACAATTACTCAAATCAATCAGCATCTGTCATCACCTCTTTTAGCTCCCACGATGATCAGAAATGTTGACTGTAGTAGAATACTCGCTTTGCAGCTGAAACACAAAACACAAGCGATAAAGAAAGTTTGATAAGACCTTTTTATTTATTTGTTCCTTGAATTCAAACTCCCATAGTGAAAGTTTAAAACCTGGAAAATATTATTTTAAAATCTGGAAGGATAATTGAAAACCCAGAGCACAATCACCTCTGTATAAGGCTGGAACCTACTGCTTAAATCTGATTCTGAACAGCTACAAAATCCATGCCAGCAGTGAGATTCAAACCCACAAACCACAGAGCAGCGCTCTACCTACTTGGCTATTGTCCTGCCTTGGTTGAGAATGCATATATCAGATACGCCAACATTCAGGTGCTTGTGTCAGAAGTAACAGCGTCGTTTGAAATTTTAACATGCTAATTACAAATTATACATAAGTACATATCTTACTACTTTCTAAATTAAAATTAAATTTAAAATATTTACAAAGTAATAAATTGTAAAAGGTAAATTAAAATTTATGCATTTAAAAATGTATGAGTAGCTACTTTAGCTTTAACAACTTATTTTTGAGAACAGTATTTTTTATAGCAACGTGGACCCCCATTAAAATATTACCATTATTATACCATCAGAGATTCTGGAGTTTGTCTGCTCCAATTTCACCTAAATTCAGTTTGGTTTTTCTACACAGTATTGAAAACTTTTAATACGCAGCATTACTGTGTGGAAAGAGTCATATTCAGCATTATTTTTTGCAAAACTTTATTTAATGGCTGAATTGTAATCTTTTACCTGTCCAAAAGTTTAGTAATTTTTCGGAGCTATCTGAAGAGTTTCCGGAGTTATCCATTTTTCTCATTTCTTTGGAACAACTCCGGAGCAGTTGGCATGTCTGATATATAACTGCTAATTGCATTTAGGAAAAATGAATACTCTTTCAGAATAGTCATAAATAAAGAAACATTCACTAAATTTTGAGGAGCTTCATTAACTAGATTCCACTACATGAGACGTTTTACGAGACATAGTTTACAGAAATGATTAACATTACATTACTGTTCTTTAGTTTGATAGTCACAATGCTGATTTCAGTTTTAAACTTCTAACTAATGTTTAAAATGGGTCAGAAATATTTATATACATAAAATCTGTGATATGCACCTGATTAAAGAATAAGTGAATAAATTCGAAAGTATCTTTGAATGAAAGCAAATAAATTTTTTTCACTGTGCATTTCCTTCTGCAGCCATAACTTGATCAATAAATGAAAATTATCGTCTTAAATGCATATAATTTAACCACTGGGTGCAAGTAATATAGTTTACATATTTTACAGCAAATACAAAGGTATAAAAGATAGACTGGTTATAAATGAAAATTATATATATATAACCAGCATTATCCTTTTGAAATCTAAATCACTAAATTAAGTATTTTGAGGATTGCAGTTTCCAATTTAGAGGTATAGAAAATAGAGTGTGTTTTGGTTGAGGTAAATTATTTTTTTTTCTTTTTTTGCATATCCAAAGATACACAGTTAGTTACATTTCAAGTGTCATTAAATAAAATCTAATTTAAAATTCCAAAGATCAGCAATACAACTCCTACGAATGAAAATTTAAAAACTATTTCAAGTTTAAAGGGACATTTTCTACAATTGAAATAAAAAAAGCCTGATACGAAGAAACATTTTATTTTTTACAAAATTGAATTCACTATAAGTTATTTTTATGAATTATAAAGATATTTCAAATTTATAAATTAAAACATATTTTAAAGCTACAAATTTATAATTTTGTTTTATACAGAAAGACCAATTCTTTCTTGAATAGGGTTATAAAATAGGTCTTTAGTTTATGGTTTGCTATGACCTACTGTTTAGAACACGAGGGATAGTTAGATTGGACCTATTGTTTAGATCCAATTCTAAACAGCTACAAGCATCCATGCCAGCAGTGAGATTCAAACTCGTGAACTCAGGAATTGGACTGAAAGGAAGTGCCCTGCCTATTCAGCCAACATCCCACTTTTAATTTCTGAGATACTAATCACTTAAGAAAAAAAAGGTGAGAAGAAAAGAAATCGGGTCATACTGTCAAACTCATAGCAGAATGTTTTTGATGCACTAAATAAATGCACGAATATATAGTTATTCTCCGATTAAGGATTCTATACAGCTATCTACCATCAATAGGAAGAGACAATAGACACTGTGGATAACGGTCAATATAGATACGTTGTTGGGAATTCGCTTTGGCGATAGCCAATGTGTCGCGGGGCCGCCAAGAGCTTTCCGAGCATTCCCACAATCCCTCTCTCTATTGTAATGTACAGTCCACAAACGATGTTCTTCGACGGAACAAATAAAAACGGCATTGCAAACAATCGTGTTGTTATTGCTTAAATCCAGCGCACTTACACAAAATTGGTCCGTCGAGCCGGAGTCGAAATGTTGGGACCATCCAGATTAATTCTACTGAGGGGTTACTCTATGCAGCACTCTGTTTGAAGCACCCAGCGAGCAAACATTGCACAAGAGCAATAAGCTACTGCGAAAGAGCAGTATAAGGAGAAATTTGCTTTTGTGGTCCTTGGTAGCAAATTTAGTAAGCAAACCTTGCAGGTTGCAAAAGTATTTAAGAAAAATAAGCAAGAGTATATTTTGATCAAATCACTACTAGCACACATACATGTGTACTGTGGAATGGGAAGAAAGAAAAAAGAACATCAATACTATTTTTATTAAGAACAAACTCAATAAAACTTTAAATTTTAAGCGATATACGTTTAAAAAATCATATTTCAATGAGCGGTTAAAAATTTCGAAGTCAATGAGGTTTGAAAGCTATGCTGCTGATCTTTGGAAAATTAAACTCGTAAACCACAAAATGAAATTTTTTTTTTGCCTGAAAGTTTTGAGGTAATCAAGATAATTTTCAGGCACACTAACTACTAGCATTCTTGGACATGAAGCACTTTTTCCCCTTTTATTTTTTTTAAGCAAAGCATTTTGTATCTACATAGGCACGCATTATAAGAGGGCCATGCTCTTAAATACATCAAAAGAATGATGAAAAGCTACATGAAAGTCATTTTCTACAGAGATAAAAAGCTTTACAGAATAATACTGTAATACAAATTCAGTTCACAACTTTTGTATCGCACTTAAAGTACCTAGTAGACAGAATAGAGAGCCTCGAAGTTACCAATAATAGCCTTGTCACCAATTTTCAAGCAGAAAATACAGAGCAATAATTCATGTTTTCTCAAATTAAATCACTTTTGGGGATTTTTTTTTTTTTTTTTTAACTAAGTGTTTATTACACAGCCTGACAAGTCCTGCAAACCTGGCTAACAGTTCACGAGAGCACCCTAATAAGTAAAACTGAGCTAAAATGATGTTAAAATGATTTAAATGATAAAACGCTGCTAGGCAGCTTAATTTATGATGACCAATATGATCAATACAAGGGGAGTATAATGACGGTGAAATGCACCAAAATATTTTTTTTAAATAAAACAGATATGAAAAAAATTTTTTTTTTAATTTTCAATTTTAAAATTGCTTTTGATTTTGCAACTTATAAAACATGGAATGATGATTTAATTGATTCTTTTGAAAACCAGACTACGAAGATTCCAATGTAGGCACAAGAGAAATTAAAAGAATTCTATCAAGTGCATCTCTCCAGAGAACTTCCTACTAATGGTAGAGAAATCACATGATCCAATGATGACGCAGGTATCTTCACAATGAAAAATAGAACTAACCATCTATGATAGAATGACACAAAACGGATGGCAAAAAAGAACGGCTGGAAAAATAAAAACAGTACTATAAAAAATGTGCGTTTAAAAATCACTGTATTTTCTCTACAAATTGGAGTCGACCCAAAAGTAGCGAGAAAGTACACAAATCCTTAAAGTGCCTGTTTTTCAGAAGATTGTAATGCACGTCACCATTCTTTATATTCTAATAGAACAAATCTTTTCCCACAGTCACTTAATTTAAGTGAAAGAATGCGAAGAAACAAATAAATTGTTTCCTTACTTACATAAGTTGCGACACCTCACACCATTCATATAAAGTCATTATATGACACAAGCCTATACATTCTTCATTAAAAATAAGAATAAATATTTAAATATTTACATTAAAAATAAAAAAAGGGATATAAATCAATATAAAAATTGCAACCAAAATGGCAAGTTTAATTTTTGGCAAGACTTTTAACAGTCCGATGTCATGGAATATATACAAAAAAAAGGTTGCAGGACTCTGCTCAAGCTTTCATCTTTTATGTCACAGAATCACAAGACCCCATAACAGTAAAATGTTAAAATTATGAACAATTTCGAACAGAATAAATCCACAAAACACATACGATCAATGCAATTGCACAGAGACAATTTTAGATGCAGAAATCTTATGGCAGAATAAAAACATAACTGTACAAAATATCAACATGATATGATACAAATATAAATGGCTAAAATGGATTTTAAAAATATACAGAGCTCACATAAAATGTGCTGCTTTTGATGACTTTTGACTTGAACAGAATGATTCAAAGATTTACAACATAAATTAATGTTGATGATTTTCAAAGTACTCTTGGCATTCTATTTGTTCATGTTTCCAACATTTTACTAAGGGAAATAGTATAACAAATATTCTGTCTCAAAATCTGGCTTTCAGATCCTTATATGATATGAGACAAATATAAAGATTTTCCAAACATGATGAAGTCTGTCAATATCTTAAAAAGGCGCAGACTAGGGTATGGGTATAAGAGAAATACTGTGCACATGGAACCAACATCACAGGTACCTTCAGAAAAGCAGACTCGCCAATGGGAACGCACCTTCTCGAGAGCTGCTTCGATTGCCATCAGACATCTACGCATGTTACCTCTGCCTGACAGTCGATGAAGAGGTGATTCACGGCCTCTCGTCCATGTCTAAGACCACCTGTACGGATCCTGCAGATGAGACTGACTGTACGTGGAAGAAGCCGTTGGTAAGTGGGCAACCGATGTGCTTGCGTGCGAATGGGCCTGGGTATAGTTTGCCAACACCCCAGCATGGGCAAAACTAGGAAGAGAATACTGTGCATAGGACATGGCGAGTGATGTCGCATGAGGATTCGAGAGGCCTGGATGTGATAGTGCCAGAGAGGTGGAGAACGAAGGCAAGGGGCCAGCGTTGCCACCAGAGGTGGAAGCCACAGAAGAGGCGGGAGCATTCATACCCGACGGGCTAGAACTCAGGTCCTGGGCAGCCGGCGATGAGGCAGTGGATGCTGGAGTAGAGCATCCTGAAGGAGGAGTCGGCTGAGAACGAGTCATTTGTTGTTGCTGCTGCTGCTGTTGTTGTTGTTGTTGTTGCTGCTGCTGCTGTTGTTGCTGCTGCTGCTGCTGTTGTTGTTGTTGTTGCTGCTGCTGCTGCTGTTGTTGTTGCTGCTGCTGCTGTTGTTGTTGTTGCTGCTGCTGCTGCTGAGAATTTCCTTGTTGACACATATTATAACTATTGTCAGAAGGACTACTCCTATTTTCCTCTTCTGCAGCTGCCCTTGCTTTAGCCGCTTGGGACTGAGCTTCTAAATTTTGCTATAAAAGTTTATAAAAAAAATGTTATTTAAAAAGTACATCTATTTAGATATGTAAATTAGCCAGTTCATAAAGTTTTTTGGAATGAAAAATATTAGGAACATCAAAATATTAACTATTTATGCTGAAAAATTAAGATGGCTAAATTTCATCAATTTATATTTAATATTTGAGTCTATAGCAATGATCGATAACCTAGTATAAGGAAACCAAACTTGATGAACAACATGAGAATGTAGTTTGCAATGGCTTGCAGAAACATTCAGAATTCATTTTATGTCATGGGAGGTAAAGAGAGTAATACAGAACTTGAAATCCAGTTTTTCTACCAAATAACAACAGCCGTGGCTTCATCTGCCGGAATGGAAAGACAGTTTTCTTCTTTTGGTAATATTTGTTCTAACCTTCGTAACCCATTAGGAGCGAATAAAGCATCGAAGCGAGTATTTTTTATTGAAATAATTAAATCCATCATTCGGTGCTTAAAAAATATTGAAATAATGGTGATTTGTTTTTTTAAATAAATAGTTTGCGTTAAAAGAATATTTAATTTGTTTTTTAAGTTTATATCTTATTTAGTTTGCACTATCCAATGACAAAATAATGGAATTTATTTAGATTAAAATTTATATAGTTAATTTTAGGTAGTCAGTGTGTAAAATATACTAGATGGATAAGATGTTACTTCTTATAACAAACTATTCTATGTATATTGCAAAAAACATAAACAACAATTAAAATTAGTATTCAGAAGAAAATCAAAGAAATCCGATTTAAATTTTAAAAAAATCTGATCTTTTTTTCCAACCCTGCTTAGAGGTCAACACTACGTGGAATGTTATTTAAAAATATAAAGAATTTCAACTACCATTTAATGCCATTTAAAAATTTAAATAATATGTTCCAATTTTATCCACACTGCAGGCACTGAAGGGAAAAATTTCATGACCACAGTCCTCAATGGATTAAAGGGGTTTTGTAATCTACCACGTATGGGTAAGCTCCTATTTAATACAGAGCTTTAGAAATGGAACACTTAGCTCATTTTTTTAATAAATTATAAATATTACATTCTATAAATTTAAAATCTAATTTTCATACATTATTTTTATCTGCACATATTTGTTAATTATGTAAATTTTGTATGTTATAATTTGCAACATTTAAAACCAGATCAAACAGTACAGATTCAGTACACACTGCGGTTTTTGTCGACAAACCTGGCAATGTTTTGGGCGATGTATGATGTCTTGGTTACTTTTGGCGACTTTTAGCATTATATCTTTGTAGTGGCAACCCTGGTTCTTAATTTAAGCCCCATTGGTACATATGACTTGTGATGTCACAACCTGCCTCTTTCGCGTGGTTTTTGGGTCAACGTGGGGTACTGGTCACGTGGTTGTACAATTTTGTTGCTTCAGTTTTTTAGGTTTTATGGATTAATTAGATATTTTTAGCGTGGTTGTAGGTAAGGTTGAACAATTTTGTTGCTTCAGTTTTTAGGTTTTACGGATAAGTTAGTTATTTTTAGTTAGTTATGGATGTTGTAACTATTTTCAATGTGGTTAAGAAGTATCAGGAGATTTTGAAGGGATAATTCGTAGGGTGTTTGCCCGTGGTATGTCCTTATATCTTTTTTATTAATGTTTATTAATATATTTGTGTTTGTAATATGTTTTTAATGTATGAAATTTGTATTATTATATCATTGAGGGGGGTTTCCCACCTCAAAAATTTTAAATTTGTTTTAAAGAATTTTTAATTAATTTATTTATAAAGATTTGAATTATTAAAACAGCAAAGATTCGTAAAATATATGATTTTTTGGTAATATGTATTTATTGGTTGTAATATGTATTCTTGTATCAGTAAGGGGGGGGGGGTTCCACCCTCAAAATGTTTAAAATTTCAACTGTTTAAAAATATTTAAATTTTTTTTTTTTTTTTTGCTTTTTTCAATTATATTTTTAAAATTATTATTTAATAAAGAGAGGGGATTTGAAAGGGGGTTTCCCCCCCTCAAAAATTTAATAATTATTGTCAAATTGTTTTACAGAATTTTATCGTTTCTTGTGTGTTAAAACTGTTAAATTTCAACTGTTTTTAAGAATTTTTTCATTTTGTGGGATTATATACCTGTTTCAGTAGTTTCAATCTATAAAATTTATGCTGTGTGAGTATTTTTTTTATTTTGCCATATGGTGCCATCCATGGTATTTTTTTTTTTTTTTTTTTTTATAAACCCCATTTTACTTGGCGACTTTCCAAAAACGGGGGTTTTGCTAAGATTACCAAGAAAGAAAAAAATGGTGGTCGGAAGCAGTGTGGCTATCGCATCACTTCCATTATGAAAATTGAGCTTTTCACCCTTTCTTTCTTTCAAATATCAAGCTTCTACACTTCTAATCAATTGTAAAAATAGGAAGGGAAGAAAGAGATGTTTTTCTAATATGATATTCAAGTGTGCCTGATAAGTTGGTCGGTTGAAATTCAGTGGCGATAATTCCTCTTGGGACAAACTATGCTAAACATGAGGAAAAACCCAATACAACAACACAATTTTGAAAAAAAAAAAAAAAAAAAAAACAATTCTGATGAAACGTTAAAAAAGAAAGATGCCTGAATCTAATAGAAGAAACATTTAAAAGCAAATAAACAGGAAGAAAATTTAAAAAGACATAAAATTAACACGATAAATTTGATTAAAAATTAGGGAAACTAAAAAATTGAAAAACATACAGCACAAACAAGAAAATTAAGAATTTAAAGATTTAAATTTAAAATCAAGAATTAAATATAAAATTGAACATCAAATGTTAGAAAAACAAATACAAATCAGATTTTAAAGTACAAGCCAGTACAGTGAAGAAAAGGAATAAGCCTGGATGGGGCATTTTCCCAACGATTGAATTAAGATTAGGTGACGAATTTCCAAAGAATTTTATGTACAGAGATTTAAAATAAATACAAGACGTTAAGATATGTGCGACTGTATAAGTAGTCTTACAATACACACAATGTGGAAGTGCCACACCAAGCAAGAGATGTGCAGTGACACCCCCCCCCCATAGACAAGTGATAATCCCGTCATGTCTTCTAGAAGAGAGTTGAGGCCACTTAGAAATATTTTCTTTTACATCTCGCAATTTATTTGACAATGCGTTAACCCGAGAATTCTGCCATTTAGAGTGAACTAAATCTTTGATGTAAATTTTCAAGTCGGGATAAGGAAGGCCTGTGTTAAGATAGTTTTCTGCACACTTGGCAGCTATATCCACAAGTTCATTTCCTTTGTTGCCTACATAAGAGGGAACCCAGCTAAAAATTAACGAGATTCCCATGGATTTAAGATTGGTTATTAAAGTGAGAATTTTGAAAATAATAGGATTATTACAATTAAGTAGAGAGTAATGAAAACTTCAATGAAACTTTGAGAGTCAATATAGATAATAAAATTTTTACTATTGTGACATGTCATTTCCTCTAAAGCCTTCAAGATAGCAAAGGCTTCAGCAGAAAAGATGGAGAGTTTAGAATGTAATTTATAACTATATAGTCAGTTGAGAAACTATTGCAATGATCCAAATCTGAAATGATTTCACCATTTCATCCATTTTTTTTTTAGGACTGCAGACTTAGAACAGCTCTGCTTAGCGCTGCAAAGGAGTTTCACACATAAGTAGGAGCAGGTTTGCACACATTTATATCATTATAAAAATTGTAATTCACTCCTAGATTTTAAAGAAAGATGAAAAAAAGATAAAAGAAAAATCATAACATAAATTTTCAAAAGGGGTTGAAAAGTAAACTTTACTTAACCCTTTCACGCCTACTGTCACAAATACGTGCCAGCAAGAAACGCACTCACTTCCTGGCAGACACACTGGCATGCCAGAGCGTTTTCTCGTTCACCCCCGACCATCAAATATGTGTGTCAGTGTTGTGGAACATTTTAAAAACTATAAGTTTTGACATAAGATGGCATTGTATGTCCATATGGATTTAGATACATGTAGATTTGACCTTGTACTCAATAGGAGAGTAGTAGGATACACATACAAGTGGTTTTTGATTATATAAACATGAGGGAAAAGGAATGTTTCCCATTGACATGTTTTATGACGGCTCTTTAAATTCCCACGTGGTGTAAGCAGTGGAGTTTTATTTTTGCTAAAAGTGTTGTGTATTTCGGTTTGCAGTCCAGGTTTTTGTACAAAATTAGATGACAGATTTTTTTTTTTTTTTTTTTTTTTTTTTTTAAGATTTACAAAGTGTCAAAACTGTTTAAATGAGCTTGAAATAGCTGAAATGACGCAAAATATTTCAGATTTTGATTCTGAAATATTTTAGGATAGTAGTAATAGTGACACTTTAATATATTCTGATTGCTCTTTCTGTCATAATGGATCTAGTGATTCTAATGATGAGGAAGACGGTGACAAAGATCATGATGATGCTTTGTTTTTTCACATTCCAGGAAAAATGCTCCAAAACCGCAAATGAGTTACTAAGAATTCCAGGACTGTACCGTAGGATTGTGTGTAGATCCCTGTTTTTAAAATTTTTCATAAAAAAAATTTTTTTAAATAACATAGTATTCAGTTTTGTAATGTTAGAAGTCATTAAATAATAAGTAAAGAATGAAAAAAAAAAGTGTAAAAGATATATTTAAATAAGAAATAGCCTAAGTAAATAAAGTATCTATAAACATATAATATAAATCCCATTCTATTTAAATACTTTACGTAGCATTATTAAATAATGTGTTGCTACTTTGTTAATTTCATGAATTTAGGCTTAAAAGCATAAAACCCTCTGGCTCACGATACTCACTCGCAAAAGTGACTGCCGGCCTCAGAGAAAAGCACACGTTTGTGCTTCCCGTCGCGAAAGGGTTAAGGATACTTCCAGCTATAATTACAGTTAGGCCAAGTAGCCATTTATAAATTCAACAACGATAAAATGGTATACACATTTCCCTTTCATATTCATAATTTAATATAAATATACCCAGTTTATTTCCCGAACAACATTATATTTTACAAATAAGGTGGTATTATAAAACGTTCAAGTTTCTGCAGAATTGACTAATGCCACTATTGTAACAAGAGTAATAAAAAGGAAATAAGACTAACTGTTCTCCTGTACTCCTCCATGGAATGCTCATATCGAAGCTTTGCTTCTAATTGTCTTTCTACATAAGGCTGCTTATCATCATCTGTCATGCTCCTCCACCTTTCACCACCTGGAATGGAATTCATTTATGTAATTCACATACACAACTTCATTGATATATCTCATATCTCTTTGTATGTACAGGGTATTTGCCAAAATAAAATTTTTCAAATCCATAACTCTTCATGACTTTCTCTGATTTAGTAGATCATTTTCCATGACTTTAAAAAGATTTCGTTAAACCATAAATAAAACTTCTGATATACATACAAATAAAATATATGCTTTTAGAGAAATGACAGGAATTTTATCATAAAAAAACTATAAACTTACTTTATAAGTGTAAACTCACATACATAAAAATAAATTGTTGTATCTACATACTCAAGTTTAATCCTATAGCCATTTTTCGATCAAAATATTTCCAATTTGAATTCGGGGTACTTTGGTATTATCCGGGTGACCATGAATAATAGTCAAATATAACCCTATAATGTTCATATACAATATCCCTAGAGATAAACTTATATTTTGTGCAAAAATCTTAACTAATTTTTATTAAAAAATAATTATTGTATTACTAACATTTTAATCTACAATTTGAGAAAAACCCAAAATAATATCCATTTACCCACCCATTAAGCGTTTTTGCTTCGAGTTTCCTTGGTGAACCAATTTTACTTGGCAACAGGGTCAATAGCATAATACATAAATACCAAACTCAGTCACTTCAGCCAAATGACAAGTAAAAATAGAATTACACAATTCAATGCATTTTTTTTAAACGGTAGTTTAGCGGATCCAGGACTTTCCATGACTTTTACTCAATTTACTTGAAAAATCCAGACTTTCCATGACAAAATGAATCCATTGTTTAAATCCATGATTTTCCCTGACTTTCCAGGTGAGCGGAAACCATGTATGTAATACTTTGCCCCATTTAGAATTAAGCATATGTAAATCCTTAGTAAACATAAAACTAAATATCCTGTAGTATTACAGACAAGCCCTGATTAAGAAGTACAATTCATTTTGATAACAATTTGTCAATATAGTGAATCATGATCATATACTTATCAACAAAAATTCCATGTTCTTACCACTTTAGACTACAAAGGAAAATTACAAATTTATATTGATTCCAGGGTTCTTACTCTTTTTCCAGAACAAAAATTAAGGACTTTTTAAGGATCAAAGTAACTTTTTATAAGGACCTACTTGAAATACACGACATAACGACATAAAATATGTTCTTTAGGAAATAGGGTTAATTATGAACCAGACAAGGCATTTTCTATAAATGCCCTACAATATTTCAGAACCTAGTTTTTAAAAATACCTAAAAATTAATATAAGATAAACCTATTTGACAAAAACATTTTAAAAAATGTAGAACTAAAGTTTTTTGAGTGACCAAACTAAAAATAAATTGCGAATAAAATACAATATTATAAACAGTACTTTCCGAGTGTTTATAAATGACTAACATATATTTATATGTGTGTGTGTATATACTAGCTGATTATACCTGATGTTGCCTGGGAAAGAAGAAAGTCTCAAACTTTTCTTTTACATTCAATACAAAGAAAATTAAACTTTCGTAAGTAACTGAAATATCTACAAACCCCCTAACCTCCATCCTTCATTTAATTAAAATCTGCATGACTATTAGCTATCAGGAAAAGGCAGCTGACTTTATAAACCCTTTCAGTATGCGAAAGATTATTTATTTGTCAAAAAAATTTTCTAGCTTGCGACCATAAAAAGTGCTAATAAACTAAAAGTATTTTCATAAGTTTTTAATGATATCAAGGAAAGGAATTTTGAATTACTACATTGAAAACATATGTATTCGAGGATTTTCTTTATTATCAGGCTTGCAACTTCTCATGTACTTTCAAAAAGGTGAGAAAAGTGACAAATAATACAAAATAAGTGACTAAAAAGTGACTAAACATTGAAAAAAAAAAAAAGCGATTTTTTTTCTCCTCTTGAATACAGATGCTATTATTAAGATTTTTCTGTTTATTTTAACTCGAAATCAAATTATTCATGCAAGACACGATTTTAGCGTCAAATACAAAAAGGTTAAAAAAATTTTTTAACACAACTCAACATTGCTTTTTATTCAACAAAATCTAGAAATTAGATTTGAATACATACAATAGATTAATTTTATAATTATAATTTTCTGCATATATTAATGACGTTTTGAAATATGTACATAGCTAGATGAGAGCATCTAAACAAAAATTGTGAAGAAAAAAGAAAAAGAGAAATGCGTGCTTTGACGTAAGTTACTTTAATGTATTAAATGTACATTTCAGTACAAATGTAGAATTCAGGAACTTCTTTACGACTTTTAAAAATCACTCAATTCTGGAAACCATATGACTCATTACATTTTAATAAGAAAAATAAGATTAGAGCATCCTATTTTTGGTCTTTTATTAAAATATTTTGTTATTAATTCAGATTTTCTTTTTTCAAAAACAGACTTTTGCTGTGATACACCATGAAAAAAGTGACTGAAAGTGAGTGTTTACTTAAAAAAGTGACTAAAAGTGATCAATTGTAAAAAAAGTGACTAAAGGTGAGAAAAGTGACAGAATTGAAAGCCTGTATTATTAATGCTGCATTTTGGCTAGAAAATGTAAAAGAATGTTATGAACATTAACAAATATTTTATATATTCTTTGACCAGTACTTATCACCTGTACTGGCGTTCTTAGAACCGGTTTGGGGCAAGTTTAACTCCGACCTTACAAAACCAGGAAGTTTGGAGAGTACGGTGAAAACTGATAGGAAATCACTTGATGACGTATAAAATTATCAAGTTTCAATTCAAAAATTAAGGAATTTAAAAAATAATAATAATTATTATAATAATTATTTATATAATAAAAAAAAAAGTTATACCACTCACCGAGTTTTGCCATTGCTGCTACTCCTCCTTCAGGTTCTTTTCCAGCCATTTCTTTCCTAAAATCTGCCATGAAGATCATAAATGCTGTGCCTGGACGCTTTGGTTTATTAGCATCTCTAGCAGGTTTATATATGGACATCTAGAAACAGAAATCATTTCAATTTTTCAGTATATAATTTATTAAATGCTTAATTACTTAGAATATGACCATAATATTATTAAATATGACCATAGAATAATGACAATAGAATATGACTATAAAGTTATTAAACTTAATAATGCCAAATTATCATTTGATTGAACATCTTTTTTTTAATAACAAGAATCTGTGAAAAGAGTTGAATTTTTTTTTTGTACAATATAAATATAATAAATAAATAATAAATATTGCATATTTTTATTAACAATTTATATGCTAATGTTTCAAAATTAAAACATGATAAGCCCAAAAAATATTTTTTTTTTTAATCTAAGATTTTATCAATGCATATATCAATGATACTTTAAAGTATTTTTTCCCAATTGATTTAATTTTGTAAAATTTGGTAATTTTTCAAATTTGTGATGCCTATTTTTTATTAAAATTTAGCCCAAATAATTTTTTTAATGTAACAATATTTATAACACACATAGAAAAACCTGCAATCTATGGCTTCGCCATACTAATAAATGTCTTTCACCAATATTATGAATATGTATCCATGTTTAAAATACTATGTTCCACTTTACGGAGGGAGACTGGAACTTCATGGAGTCAATTACCAAAAAAGTGAATTGCTTCACTCCAGAGGGAACATTCTTCATTCTTTTACTCTGTTTTATTTCTGTTTAAAAGAAGTCATATACAGGGTATCTGCCAAAATAAAATTTTTCAAATCCATGACTCTTCACGACTTTCCCCGATTTAGCAGATCATTTTCCACGACTTTAAAAAGCTTTCGTTAAAAGTATATATGAATAAAACTTCTGATGTACATACAAATAAAATATACGCTTTTAGAGAAATGACAGGAATTTTATCACAAAAAACTATAAACTTACTTTATAAGTGTTCATAAACTCACAAACATAAAAATAAATTGTTGTATCTACATACCTAAGTTTAATCCTATAGCCATTTTTCAATCAAAATGTTTCCAATTTGAATTCGGGTTACTTTGGTATTATCCGGGTGACCACGAATAATAGCCAAACAAGATAACCCTATAATGTTTATATACAATATCCCTAGAGATAATCTTATATTTTGTGCAAAAATCTTAACTCATTTTTATTAAAAAATAATGAATATTATATTAATAAAATTTTAATCTGCAATTTGAGAAAAACCCAGAATAATATCCATTTACCCACCCATGAAGCTTTCTTGCTTCGAGTTTCCTTGGCGAACCAATTTTAATTGGCAATAGGGTCGATAGGATAATACATAAATACCAAACTCAGAAATTTCAGCCAAATGACAAGCAAAAATAGAATTAAACAATTCAAAACATTTTTTTTAATCGGCAGTTTAGCGGATCCATGACTTTCCATGAATTTTACTCATTTTACTTGAAAAATCATGACTTTCTATGACAAAATTAATCCATTGTCTAAATAAATGATTTTACATGACTTTCCTGGTGCACGGAAACCATGCATATAGTGCCTTATAAACCAAATAAATACAGTTAGTACCGGCTATATGGTCAGTTTTCTAAAGTCCCGTCTAACTTAATAGGGAACATGCGTTAAAGCGCACCACTTATACAGTCATTTTCTTTTTCTTGTTACCAGTTATAGGGTCAGTTTCATGTTTTCAACGAGTTTCCGTTTTTTTTTCTTTTAATTTTTTTTAAGAAGTCAGTGCGAAATTGGAGAGGAACTTAATTCACGCCTTTGTTTCTCTCCCTTTCTTGTTTGTGTAGACATCACCTCTCTCCGTTCTCTTGCCCCCTGACAAGAGGTGGACATCTGTCTGTTTATGGGTTGAAGTGATCTCTCCCTGCTTAATTTGAAATGGAGACGAATCAAGTAATGGAAAATTTTGTTGCATTTGGATCACGAATAAAAATGTTCATTTTTTAATGACGACTTCAAAAAGAAAGAATGGATCATTTGCTGCCAAAAATGATTTGATTGAAAAATTTTGAAAATCTAATCTTTCAAAGGCTGCTTTCGCCAAAACAAATTCGATTACCTGAGTGATATTAAACATTTTAGCTGCCAAACTTTGGTTCTCAAGTGTATGTCAGCGCTTGTCACCTTATGGGAATGTGGATAAGGCTCTTCTGTTATGGTTTAAAAATGCAAGGTATATGAACAATAGGGTTATATTGTTCTGCATATATGGTCCGATTTCTTCTGGACCACTGAGCTGACCATATAACCGATAGACTATATATATCTTCCAGAGATAAGGGTACAAAGTATATAACCTGTTACAATAAGAAAAGTAAGATCATGAAAAGCTTTATAATTTGCTCAATCTTATTTTTAATCCTTATGTTCATATAAAAAAAAAAAAAATCTTGCCTTAAACTTATTAACAACTGAAGAATATTGATACATGATTGAAAAGATTTCTACCAACAGAACTCATCAGGGTGTAATAGAGGGTACACATTTCTATGCTATAGCAGGTATTTTACACAAATTTGTGTAATAAAGGGACACAATTTCAATAGTTTCATGTTCGATGAACCCATGAAGTTTGTAATACTGAGATGAAATTCTGTAACCCATAGCCCCCCCCCCCCAAAAAAAAAAAAGAAAACCCTGAGGGAAAAAGAAATAAATATTTATAATTTTGGAAGGATGTAAAGTTAACTTTAGATATTGCAGAACCAAAAAAAAACTGGATAAAAGGAGAGATTATTTCATTTTTTATGAAATTTCTCGAAAAAAACTTTTTTTGTATGAAGAGAATCAAAACTAGTCCTCAGATTTACAAAAGTGAAAGTGAAAACTTTAATGATGATTACATTACAAGGGCCAAATTTAAAAGAGACTGAGGTTTTTTGTTTTTTTTTCCCCCAATGCAAACAGAGAATTTTGGAAAAAATTGAGAGAGAAAGAATTTGCATGTGATTTGTATCTGCATATAATTGGAAATAAAATAAATCTTTTCTTATTTCCAAACATGTATAATATTTATTATACATGTATATTATATTATATATTTATTACACATTATACATGTTTTTATTGAAATAAATATGGCTGCCTGCTTAAAATTAAAGGGAATATTTTTTTTCCTTGCAACAGGACCCATATTTTTCTCATTAATGGGTCTCTCAGATTCAGGTTGGAGATAGTTTAGCACAAACACTGGGTATATTTAGAAACACTATCAGATAATTTTTTATTGTTATTTATTTATTTATTTTAATATATATGCAAGCCATTTTCTGTTGAACTGGAAATATCAATCAAGAAATAAGACATTTTAGAAATTGCTTCTTAAATTGAATGGATATTCATATTTTGTAGAAATTTATAAAAGGAAAAATAGAAATGTTTAGTCAGGGTTCCCACTCTTTTTCCAGAACAAAAATTAAGGACTTTTTAAATACTTTCTACGGACCAAAGTAACTTTTTATAAGGACCTACTTGAAATACACGACATAACGGCATAACCCTATTACCTGAGGAACCTATTTTAATGATTATGAACCAGACATGTCATGTTCAATAAATGCCCTAGAATATTTCCGAATTAAGTTTTTTAAAATGCTTAAAAATTAATATAAGATAAATCTGTTTGACAAAGACTAATTTTGAAAAATGTACATCTAAAATTCGAGTGATCAAACTAAAAATGAATTGTGAATAAAAACCATATTATAAACAATACTTTCTGAGGTTTTAAAAATGACTCTCATTGATAAATATATATATATATATATATATATATATATATACTAGCTGATTATACACAACATTGATGGGGAAAGAAGAAAGTTTTAGACTTTTCTATTACATTCAATGCAAGGGAAGTTAAACTTCCAAAGTAACTGAATATGTACAAACCCTTATCCTCTATGCTTTGTTTAATTAAAATCTGCATGACAGTTAGCTATTGGGAAAGGGCAGCTGACTTTATACTTTAAATACGAAAGATTATTTATTTGTCAAATAATTAAGAAAAAAAGCTGTCAAATAAGAAAACTAATAGGAAATCACATGACGATGGCAGATCTCGTCGATGGAGAAATTGATCGCATTCGGATTTAAAAATTAAGGAGTTTTTAAGGACCTTTGACAAAAATTAAGTAGTTTTAAGGGCCCTTAAAAATGAAAGCTAAAATTAAGGAGTTCTTAACACATTGAAGACAGGAGATGGGAATTCCCGTCTTTTATTTTTCAACTGTTGGCAACAAATGACAGAACTTCATGCTTTTTGGATTCTTTTGTTATCACTTTAACAAAAAATGTGTAGGAACTGAGGCTAGACACCTTTCAGTGCATACCGTCTTCAATGTGTTAAGGACTTTTAACCCTCCAACTGCTTATCCCGCAATTTCCACAAGCAATTCAAATGTAGAAAAATTTGCTCATCCCGCGATTTTAGTAGACATGTGTTTTTCTTCCTTTTTTAAGAAGCACATTTCGACCTTTCACCGTTTAACCAGTGGAATAAATTATATATAGTATTGAACATTTAATTAAGTAATAAATAGAAATATATGACTAGAACTACAGTTATATTAGATAATAGAATTATAGATAGCATGCTTATATATATATATATATATATATATATATATATATATATATATATATATATATATATATATATACTTAAACTATGCAACATAAAAATACGCAATTTTTAAAGAGATCTCGGTTTGCAAATTGAGTTGTCAGAGGGTTAAGGACCGTGAAGCCTGTTAGTGTGCAATTAGGGAAACAGTAAATGATTTAAATTAGTTTTGTTGAATAAAAAAAATCTAAGTATGATGTATATGTTAACTTTTTCTATATCTTGTGTTTTAATTGACCTGTTACCTAAAAAAAAAATATTGGAGCAGCAGGAACAATTTATAAATAACTGGTCACTGAAATCTAAAATTGTAGTTGTTATAGACAAGTTAAAGTATATTTGTCACTCAGATGAATCAGTTTGCACATGTAGTTGGAATAATACTGCAGTGTAACATCCAACTGTTACATGCATAAATCAACCTGATTTGTATAACAGTAATCAAATGCAAATTAACACTAAACAGATGTATCAGAAAATACTATGGAAGAATGGGAAGTGTGGACATCCTGGACAAACTCTTAAAAAGCTATACAACACAAATTAGTAATAAAACTAGTAGTGAAATCTCTCTATAGCATTTCTGGATTAATTCAGGGTTGGTAGACTATGGCCTGTGAGCTAGCTGTATGCAGCTTTTCAGACGTCTGTTTTTATGTTTCTTTTTTTTCAATACCTATTAAATGCAAATAAATGGCTGCTTTGCTCAAAATCCATATCCTGACTTTCTCCTAACATTTTAGAAGACACATTTCAAGAAATTCTTGACATACATTATCTTAAATCTTAGTAACCTATATAACATACATACAAGTGTTACAGAATAGTAAAATACTAATTTTAAGATGATATGAAAAGATTCAAACCATTTAAAAGTTAAAAAGTAAATAAATAAAATTACAATAATCTAAATATTTTATGATTATAACAAAAGTCATAGAACAGCATTGCTCAAAAATGTTCTATTTGTTTTTTAAATAACAGTATGTGGCTCATTTTGCTTTCACTAAAAACTTTTTGCTCAAGAGTCTACTTTTAGCTATCCATATATAATCTAATTTTTTTTTTTTTTTTTAAGTATGGAACTTCTAAATTCAGTTCTTGTCTTTTGTTCATTGCTGAATACCCTCTCCTATCCTGAACTATACAGTGGAATTGTTAGAACATACAGTATAATTTTTGAAATTTTGTTGCTTTCTAAAGTTTTATCTCACCATGATATTTCTGATGATTTCTGAATTGCAAACAGAGATTTTCGTATTAATTCAACTTTCCGCCATCGCAAATTCAAGAAAATTCAATTTGTTTCTGGTTTTTCAACTAGATTAATTTTTTAATTAACTCAAAACTGTACAGTTTTCACATGCAAACTTAAAATCTGTAAAATGTATGGCTAAACCTACAAGTTGACAGGTATGCAAATACCATTAAAAGACTGTGATTTATACAGGTTTCACACTGTTTTGAATAAAAACCATATTTTATTCATAAATAAAACTTTAACATTAAAATATCAAAATCAATGAATTGCTAATAAAAAAAATATATATATTTTTTTAAACTTACTTCTCGCTTGTAGCGTTCTCTATCCCTAGCAGCAGAATCTAAAAATGGCTCTTTCTGCTCTTCATTCATGGCATTCCATTTTGCTGCACACTCCTTACCAAATTCTCCAATCTATTAGTAAATTACATTTAGGATTTAATTTAAATAAATAAACATATATATATAAAGCAGTAAAATAACCAAAAAAAAAAATAAAGCACAGTAGAATATTAGAATATTTTACAAGATTTAGTTTTCAAGTTTACATATACACCATTTGTTAGGCAAGAATTCTTTTTTAATAAAAAAATTTCTTTATAATGAACTAAGCACTATTAACTGCTATTATACATTACAAGGCATAACTAAACATTTAAATTGGGTTCTTTAACTCACTCAACACTGTCACATACTAAAACTATTCTAGGTTAAGATAATATTCACATAACTACCTGGCTCTCAAGAAATTTTGTAAGACTTTTTTTATAAGAACTTTAAGCACAATTTGAATTCTTTAGTATTCTAAATTGCAAATCATCAATAAAATGGGTCAAATGAAAATTCCCTACACAAAGTCCAGTTTTAAGCTATTTTACTGTAAATTTGAAACACTTTTCTCCGAGCAGCCACCTTTCTAAACAACCAATTTTTCATGGCACAGATTTTTCAACTGATAGACATAACGGTAAAATAACCTGTATTAGCAGCCACCCGACCCCCTCTAAACGGCCATCGAGTGGGATCGCCCATTTCCTGTTTCGGGAAATTCTACTCATTAAATGCTTTAATTTTGAGAGGAAAAACTCAAGGTTGGTTTTATGGTCAGATATAAGACACAGGAATAATTTGCAAAGTCCATTCCCATGCCCCCCCCCTTTCTTAGAAACATTAAATCTATAATCTCTTTTGTAATCCCCCCCCCCACACCTTTAAGATAAGGAATCCCTATTGCACCATCCACAGAAACTGAGGGAGGAACTGGACATATTGCACCATCCACAGAAACTGAGGGAGGAACTGGATAATCAGGCGTTGAAGGTATCCTATTGCCTTTGTTTGAAATTCCAATAGGTATGATAAAGGAAGAATGGCACCTGTCAGCAAAAATGTCATCCCCGCCAGTTTCATTTCATTCGTTGTTCAGTGATCTGAGTTGCAACGATGTCGAAACACGTTTTCCTAAATCTCGAGCAGCTAATTTCCTAAATCTCTGAAGATCTGCTTGAATATGAAAATGGCAAATTGGCAAGAAAGTCAGCTGAATTACTTAACTGCAGAAGTCATTAAAGAAAAAAAAATTTCATTTTGAAGGAATACAAAGACTTCCATTTTCTGCTTTTAAAGTAAAAAATGAACTTAAAAAATGGTTGTTATAGAGAAAAATAAAAAACTTAAAACACACAAATTGTAGCATTTTTTTTAAAAATGTAAAAGAGCATGAAATAAAGTACTATTTTCTCTTTAGATAAGGAATATATGTCAGACTTGTTCATATTACGCATCAAAGCAATTATCTTATAATAAAACTCTTCAGAGCGGCCAAATATTCTCAGAACGGTGGGGTGGCCGCTCAGAGAGGTTTCACTGTATAAGCAAAATACAATCCTTTTTCTACTTACAAATTCTACTGATAAAATCAGGAAGATTGGGGTAGATCACAATCAAATACAAGAAAGGGTAAAGTAAATTTCTCCAAAGTTCTACAAGTATATGGTTTTGCAAAACAGGGATTTTAAGCTAGGTGTGTAAGATGATAAGAGATGGCAGCTGATCAACAACTGCACTTCATTTTGTACATTAAAATTTCCTTTGACTTTTTCTCATAATTATATAAGGCTGGGTCTAAAAAAACTCATCACAGATACATGGCTATATGATTGTAGTGATAATTTATTACAAAGAGACATACATTCAGTTCTGAAAGACAGAATTACACTTATTTAACACAATTGTCCAACCATATTTGCAAAGGTTGGTTGGTTTGGAATGCTACAATTTACTGCTATGCTACACAAGGCCTAACGAGACCAGGACCTACTGTTTAAAGTCAATTCTGAATGGATATGAACCAAGGTTGGCAAGAACCCAGCCAGCCCAGGTTTTCCTGGGTATTTGTTAATATTGTTCTAATTCTTACATTTTTTTTTAAAATTTTTGACATAAAATAAATATAAGTTCCCTTCATTTTCAAAATTTTTCCACATTCAGTAAAAACTTGCTGGATTTTTTTCTGAACGTACAAGATTTTTCATTATTTCAAAATTTCTTAAATTACAATACTTTATATAAATTACAGGATTATAACACTTTCTAAAATGTTTAATTTTGTTTGTTATTATCATTGATCTTCTTTTAAGTATACAAAAAGAAGCACAAAGAAATACCATAAAGTTCCATGTATAAGACGAGAATTTTGGTGACTTTTTATAACCTAAAGGGGGAGGATCTGCTTATATACTACCGATCCATGGATAAGGTATAGTATATATGCTTCTAAGCAACATTTTTTGCTACTAGTGATAAATGGTTGCCAAATTGGCAAAACGAAACAAAACTTTTTTTTAAAAAAATCATAGAATAACAGAAAAAAATTATGTAATGGCAAAACCTAAATAAAATTTTCAAAAATTATAAAATGTGCAAAAACAAGCTTGTATATTGGTTTTGAATTTTGGGCAACTTCTTGGAGAAAAATTTCACTCTCAGCTTATATTCAGAAATATAGGGGAATTCGTATTTTTATTTGTCCAGAAATCTAGGGATGTTTAATGCAAAATCCCTGGGTTTCCCCACATCCCAAACATTTCTGGCAATTAAGTAAGACTTTAATGTAGAGATGTGAGCTTATTATTCAGAGGAGATTTTAAGTATAGGGACTCATTTTATCCGTAATTTATTTTAAGCTCCAGAACTTTTGAAGAAACACTTAGATAGTGGTAATTGTGTTTGAATTAGTTTTATATTGGTAAATGTTTTTATGCTATAAATCTGAACATAGCATTTCAAACTCAGTACATTAATTCCACAGATAACTTGAAGACAGGGTTCCTGCTCTTTTTCCAGAACAAAAATTAAGGACTTTTCTAAGGACCAAAGTAACTTTTTATAAGGACCTACTTGACATACATGGCATAACGACATAAACCCTATCTCCTGAGGAACCTATTTTAATGATTATGAACCAGACAAGGCATGTTCAATAAATGCCCAACAATATTTCAGAATTAAGCTTTTAAAACTGTATAAAAGTTAACATAAGATAAATCTATTTGACAAAAACTAATTTTGAAATATGTATATCTAAAGTTTTTTGAGTGATCAACCTAAAATTAAATTATGGATAAAAACAATTATAAACAATACTTTCTGAAGGTTTAAAAATGACTGATATATATATATATATATATATATATATATATATATATATATATATATACCAGCTGATTATACCCGACGTTCCCTGGGAAAGAAGATAGTTTTAGACTTTTCTTTTACATTCAATGCAAGGGAAGTTAAACTTCCATAAATAACTGAAATATCTACACCCCCCCCCCTCCATGCTTTGTTTTATTAAAATCTTCATGACTGTTAGCTATTAGAAAAGGGCAGGACTTTATACTTTAAACCTTTTCAGTATGCGAAAGATTATTTGTCATATAAGAAAACTGATAGGAAATCAGAAGAGACTGTGGATCTTGTCGACGGAGAAATGGATTGCATTACAATTTAAAAATTACGGAGTTTTTAAGGACCTTTGATAAAAATTAAGCAATTTTAAGGACCCTTAAAAATCAAAGCTAAAATTAATTACTTTTAAGGACTCTGGATGAGATTAAAAATGTTTCCAGCATTTCCATAATTAATTCTGAATCTATCTTTATTTTTTACTCCTTAACCAACAGACTAAAGTTTTTACGTATTTCTTTAATTCTAATAAACCAATAGAATGTAATATAAGTATAAGGAAAATCTTGCATTATGCCTATTTCACAAGTTTCAATAATTCAATCATTTACTCTGCATTCCTTTTTATCATTTATATACTGAGTAAAAAAAACATTAAACTAAGCTCAAAACTACATAAAGAAAAATTTAAATATATGCTTCAATCAGGCTTGCAACTGCTGAGGTACTTTCAAAAAGGTGAGAAAAGGGACAAATAATACAGAATAAGTGCTCAAGAAGTGACTAAACATTGAAAAAAAAAAAAGCGTTTTTTTTTTTTCCTCTTGATTACAGATGCTATTATTAAGATTTTTCTATTTATTATAACTAGAAATCAAATGATTCATGCAAGACATGATTTTAGCTTCAAATACAAAAAGGTTAAAAATTTTGTTTAACATAACTAACATTGCTTTTTAGTCAAGAAAATCTGTAAATTAGATTTGAATACATACAATACATTAATTTTATAATCACTATTTTCCGCATATATTAAAGATGTTTTGAAATAGGTACACAGCTAGATTAGAGTGTCTAAACAAAATTTGTGAAGTAAAAGAGAAATGTGTGCTTTGACATAAGTTACTTTAATGTATTAAATGTACATTTCAGGAACTTCTTTGTGATTTTTAAAATCACTAAATTCTGGAAACCATATGGCTAATTACATTTTAATAAGAAAAATAAGATTAGAGCATCCCATTTTTGGTCTTTTATTAAAATATTTTGTTATTAATTCAGATTTTCTATTTTCAACAACAGACTTTTGCTGTGATACACCATGAAAAAAGTGACTAAAAGTGATCAATTGTAAAAAAAGTGACTAAAGGTGAGAAAAGAGGCGGAATTGCAAGCCTGTTCAAGAGAATACAATAGTATAATTCTCTAAACATGATGTCTATTGAAAAAATAATTCTTTTAAGGGGAAGGGGTTACATACAAATAAGAAATATACAAAATAATGAAGAATCACGAATAATATAAAATTTCAGGTGCATTTTTTTTTTGATAATACATAATTTTAAGAAAAAAGTTATGCATATATTCTATGTGTATTCTTTTGTAATCTATATATTGATAGATACATGTTAAAAGCCACTAGATCTCTCAATACAAGTTAAAAATAAGAATACTTGTAATGTATGCAAAAAAAGATATGGAGTAACAAAGTGTAATGAAAATAGTGAATTTTAAAAAAGCAATTACACACATACACCCATCTACATAAATACAGTACCATAATTTTGGGTGGATAAGCGATGGGTTATTTGTGTTTGAAAGTTAAAATTTAACATCTGTGGCATAGCTGAAAGAATTTTTATTTTATCTTTCCTGTTACCTGTGCAATAATATTCTTTTTTAACTGAACCTTTATAGTGCCTCTATCACAGGATTTACTCAAAATTTTTCATAATCTCAGACATGCCAACATTCAAGCACTTTTGTCTGGAGCAACAGCGTGGTTTGAAATCTTAACATGCTAATTACAGACAGTACATAAGTGCATATCTTAATGGTTTCTAAATTAAAATTATCCCTTATATAATAATAGCCTAAGTTATCTCTCCGTCTGTCCTTGAATTTATGAAGTGGTTGGACCTGGAATGGATAGAGGCATCCATTGGATTCTTGATGAGTTACGGTTAGCAAAATTCAAACTGAGTAAAGTTTATCTTCTCCTAAATTATCGATCCGATTCTAAAATAAATTGGTATAAATAGGCTTCATATCACAAACAAAACTGTCATCTTCAAAACATTCGAATTCCACCCCTTCCCTCCTTTTCGTGCATTTAATGCCATTATTTCGAGCTCTATTTTAATCAAGATTTATCAAGAGCAGGCGATTAAATTTATCAATTTATCACATAATAAATAGGTAAAAATAACATATTTTCTAGCATTATGAAGCCATTCCTTTAACCATCTCATTGAATCCTTTCTTATTGTAAATGATTTAAATATCGTCTGCATTATTTTCATACGCTTTATCATTGAACTTAGATATGACGTTAATAATTTTCTTTTATATGTGGATTAAATAATAGATTAGGTATATATGTGATAATTTTAAATCTAATCATCGATTATTTTTGGTTGCAATGAAAATTTTATCACCGATATAACCAACAAATTCTTTTAATAAAAGTCTAGGATCTATTTCACGGACTAATAAATATCTAGCTTTTAAATTATATATCTTCAAAAAATAAGAAGTTTGTTTGTTTGTATGATTATTTTTTATACATAACCACACGGTTTACAATCGATTCGCAAAGTTTTGGACATCATTCATATATACCGCCAAATAATCACTGTTAATATTAAAACCTCTGCTCTCCATCCTATCTTGTAATATAACAAGATAAGGGTAGCAACTAACATGCCGTCAGTAAAGATAATTAAATTATTGAGCGATTACCATATAATTTTCTGCCAAAAACTCAAATCCATTTTTTAACCTGAATCATAGGGTACTTTACAATTCTAGAAAATTAAAAATTTTACTGAAAATGTCATATGACGGGCTATATGCTAGTTTAAAATATTTACACAGTTGTCAATTGTAAAAGGTAAATTAAAATTTAAATATTTAAAAATGTACGAGTAGCTTTTTTAGCTTTAACAACTTATTTTTCAGAACAGTGACATGAACAGTGTTATCACAACATTGATCCTGATTAAAATACTTCCATTTTTATACCAGCAGGGATTCTAGAATTTGTCTACTCCAATTCAACCTAAATTCAGTTTGGTTTTTCAACACAGTACTGAAAACTGTTAATAATAGCATGCAGAATTACTGTGTGAAATATTTAGCAGTATTTTTTGCAAAACTTTGTATTTAACTGTTGAATTGTAAATCTTTTAACTGTTCAAAAGTTTTGTTATTTTCCAGAGCAACTCCCGAGTAGTTGACATGCCTGTAATGTGTCATATAGTACCAATGCAACGTAATATGCCATACTGTAATGGAAAGTACACCCCTATGTAAATTGGCCAATGCAGACATTGGTAGGCATGGTATCATATCCTAGCCAGTTTTAGAAGATTTATAGAAAAGAAAAATAGAGCACAGAGAATGGGTTGGTAGATTAGAATTTAATGGCACTAAATCATCTAGGGGAAAAACTGTGCCAAACATGATGTCAAAATAAACTCATAGGTGCCAACTTCCAAAAGAGAAAAATCTGTAGTTTATTGCAGTAATGGCATTCTTAGTATATAAATAAAAATATAAATTTTAAAAAGGGAAAAATAGCAAGGTTTATTTAATTTATGAAAGATATATGAATTTAATATCACAAATGCTTTAAAAGTAAAAAAAAGTTGTTGTTTATTGAAATAACATTTTTTAGAGTATATATAAAACATAATTAGAAAGATAAAAAATTGTAATACCGTTTATCAAATATATAAAACAAACATATTAGACTTTAGCATTTACAAATGTTGTTCTACAAGATTTTGCTATTTTCAAAACATTTTAAACTTTTACTGCATTACACAATTAATAACTGTTCTAAGGTTTTATTAGACAGATTGTTTAAAATCAGTTCTGATTTTTTTAATTTAGCTAAATATTCACATTTAACTTCTTGCTGAAATACAGAATTATCAACACAGGGAAATTTTAGACTATAATGCTGAAAAATTGAAGAATTAGTTTTCGGAATATCGGAAACATACCAAAAAATCAGGAAATTTCCGAGTATATTTGAAGCATTGATACCTATGTAAACTCAATTAACTAAAAAATTACAAGTAAAAGTGTTAGGATGAAAAAATATCTAAAATGGATTAAAAACACAATGATAGGTAAAATATAGAATAAGATGGAAAAATTAACACAATAGAGAGGCAAAGTTAGATTAAAGAGTCGTGACTTAAAACTAAAAACAGTATAGGAAGAATTTAAAATTAATAGGAATTAAAAATTTGGAACTAACAGATTAAAAAACTTGAAAGAAAAGGAATTATTATGTCAATAATAACATTAAATCTTCAAACAAAAGTAGTTTGTTAATAAAAATGAAAAGCTTTGCTGGAGAGTTGATCTAACGAACTCATTTTTTAAGTCATATATGCAGGGTATCCGCCAAAATAAAATTTTTCAAATCCATGACTTTTCATGACTTTCCCTGACTTTAGCAGATCATTTCCATGACTTTAAAAAGGTTTCGTTAAAGTATATAGGAATAAAACTTCTGATGTACATACAAATAAAATAAATACTTTTAGAGAAATGACAGGAATTTTATCATAAAAAAACTATAAACTTACTTTATAAGTGTTAATAAACTCACATACATAAAAATAAATTGTTGTATCTACATACCTAAGTTTAATCCTATAGTAATTTTTCAATCAAAATGTTTCCAATTTGAATTCAGGGTACTTTGGAATTATTTAGGTGACCACGAATAATAGCCAAATATAATGCTATAACGTTTATATATAATATCCCTAGAGCTCACCTTAGATTTTGTGCAAAAATCGTAACTAATTTTTATTAAAAAATAATTATTTTTCTATTAATAAAATTTTAATCTACAATTTAAGAAAAACCCAGAATAATATCCATTTACCCACCCATTAAGCTTTCTTGCTTCGAGTTTCCTTGGCGAACCAATTTTACTTGGCAATAGGGTAAATAGGATAACACGTAAATACCAAACTCAGTAACTTCAGCCAAATGACAAGTAAAAATAGAATTAAACAATTCAATGCATTTTTTTTAATCGGTTGTTTAGCGGATCCATGACTTTCCATGACTTTTACTCATTTTACTTGAAAAACGTTCCTTGACAAAATTAATCCATTGTCTAAATCCATGTTTTTCCATGACTTTCCCGTTGTGCGGAAACCATGTATATGTCGACTCTAAACGTCAGCAATAATTTCAAATGAGAATTGAGTAATTAAAAGATTAAACAAAACACCAAATAATAAAATAATGACAGAATAAAATAGTTAATGAATGGTTCTAATCTCTTTCAAAAAATACAAATAAATTTTATTTTTACCTTTGAACATGTTAACCATATTTTGGTAGAATCCAAGCTTAAAAGCCTGATGACTGGATGATTTTGAAAATGATTGCCAAAGATAGAAGAAATGATTTTACACTCATTTTGTAGATACTGTTTTACTGTACATTACAAATGGTCAATTAAAACTTCCAAAGAATTTAGATCACTCAAAAAAACAATCAGAAAACAAATGCATCAAACTAATTTAAAGTATAAGATATCTTAATAAAAAATGACCCAAATAAACTTAAAAAAATGTCAAACACACACACAAAAAAAAGTTTAAACACTGAAGACTGTATGATTAAGACTAGCCAGGCAATCATATGTAGAGTACAATTGAATGTTTTACGACTTATTTTTTTTCCCAGTCAATTCTGATCCCATGGAATCAGATGTTAATTCCCTTATAAACTAAAACCATATAATTTAATCTTGTAAACTCTTCCTAAAGGAGTCAAGAGGAATAGAGAACTGTATTATGAATAAAAATTATTAGTAGCATTGAGTATTATGAATAAAACAGGAGAAAATCTTCCAAAATTAAAATGGGAGAGGCAAATCTGATAGCACACCTCGGTAACATTTAAATGTTCACATTAATACTTAAAAAAATTCAAATTAAATATATTAACAGTTAAAATGAAGAATAAAATATATCAAGCTTGCATAATTGTGCAAGGGTTCCTAGAAATAAGCAGGCTTGTAACTGCTGAGGTACTTTCAAAAAGGTGAGAAAAGTGACATATAATACAGAATAAGTGACCAAAAAGTAATTAAACATTGAAACAAAAAAAAAAAGCGATTTTTTCTCTCCTCTTGTTACAGATGCTATTAAGATTTTTCTATTTAACTCTAAATCAAATGATTCATACAAGACACGATTTTAGCGTCCAATACAAAAAAGGTTAAAACTTTTGTTTTACACAACTCAACATTGCTTTTTATTCGAGAAAATCTATAAATTAGATTTGAATACATACAATACATTCATTTTATAATCATAATTTTCCGCATATATTAATGATGTTTTGGAATATGTACATAGCTAGATTAGAGTACTAAAACAAAAATTGTGAAGAAAAAGAAAAAGAGAAATGTGCTTTGACGTACATTACTTTAATGTATTAAAATTACATTTCAGTACAAATGTAGGTTTCAGGAACTTCTTTACGACTTTTTAAAATCACTCAATTCTGGAAACTATGACTCATTACATTTTAATAAGAAAAATAAGATTAGAACATCCCATTTTGGGTCTTTTATTAAAATATTTTGTTATTAATTAAGATTTTCTTTATTTAACAACAGACTTTTGCTGTGATACACCATAAAAAAGTGACTAAAAGTAACTGTTTACTTAAAAAAGTGACTAAAAGTGAGAAAAGTGACCGAATTGCAAGCCTGAATAAGGTGACCATTACCAAGCATGTTGGATAATTGATTTTATAAAATGGGTAGTACAAATTCATAGCAAGATAAAATTGAATTTTGCTTACTTTTGGTATTTCTCTCCCACTCCTTTTCAATTCTTCTCTATACCATTGCGTAAAATGTATATAGGCAGTTGTGGCACGTTTGGGAGGTGGAATACCATCCTTATTTAATTTGTATTTCTTTTTTGATTTTCCCCCACCGGCGTGGTGGTGGTGACCTACATGTCCGACATGATGTTGTCCCACAATACTGTTGCTGGACCCACTGCCTCCAGATGATCCGAGCGATCCATAGGAATAGTGATAGGCTGCGTTGCTGTTGCCTATGGATGAACCTAAACCGGAGGAAGAGTAACCCTGGTTCACAGAGTTCACAGTCAGGTTGAGTGCAGCCGGTAGCGTCGGAATCTGGGCCATCGCAGAGTGGAGTGACGAGCTGTTCGCTGCATTGACGGCGGCTGCATGTTGCGCAATGGCTTGCTGATAATCGTACTCGGAGGATAAAGACATATTCTGATGCCTGAATGGGAGCCCATCTGCAAAAACAAAATAAACACCACTTTTAATTTCATTTAATAAACACACAAAACCTTCAATAAATAGGTGAGGAACACTACAAAAAATTTTCTCTTAAATTTACAAATTTTGAAATAGCACCTTAGCTTTAAAACAGGGTGGCCACAAAATCCAGATAAAATGTACCCTGATAATTTTCCCCAAATTTCTTGATATATTACAGCTGTGCAATATTTGTGAGGGGAAATGTACTAAAGTTTGATTCAGTGGAATTCTGAAAAAGCTTTAAAATGGATTCTAGAAATTACAAATCAAGTCAAATTTTCCTCTTGTACACAAATTCATATAGAGGTATCTGTCCAGAGTTTTTAGATAGTCGTGTTTTATTATTTTTAATTTTTTAAGTCATGAAAAATCTATTTATAATTTTGTGAAACTGAAATCAGCCTTATATCTAGTTCTATCAGCAAGATACTGTTGTTCTGTGTATCTATAAAGACAGTCCTGGTTTTAAAAAAATATAAAAACTTATAAATCTGAAATTATTACTAAGTTCCTTTTTCATGAAAAAGTCTTATTTTAGAAAAATACATACATATAAATTTAAGCACTAGCCTATACCCTGTCATAACGGGATCAGTAAAATTTTTTATTTTCCAGAATTGTAAAAGACCATATATAAGGCAGATTTAAAAAAAAAATGGTTTGTTTTTTGGCTGAAAATTACGTGGTACACTCTCAATAATTTGTGTATCTTCATACTCCTCTAAACTCTACCGATACTGTGAATGCAGTTTAGAATCACGTTGAATTCAATTAGGTTTTTTTTTTTTTTTTTTTTTTTTTTTTTTTTTTTTTTGCCACAATAATTAATGGAAGTAAAGGACTGAAGCTATTATTTCTACTACATTCTGGAGGTAGATGAAATTTGTTGTTAATACTGATGATAGAATTTTAATTAGAGACAATTTTTAAATAATTTAAAATAAGAAATGATTAAACAAGATGATTAAAGGAAGGAGTCATAATGATAGAAAAAAAAATGTTATTTTTACCTATTTATTATGTGATAAATTGTTAAATTGAATCGCCTCCTCTTAACCAGGGGAAATAGGCCTTGAAATAATGGCCTTAAAAGCTCAAAATAATAACTGTATCTGAATAAAAAGCTTTTAAAAAGTCTCAATTTCAATATCGACAGTATTCCTTGAAAAGTGAAATAATCTTTCAGATAACATCATAATTATTTATTAACAGCACAGGATTCCCACTCTTTCACCAGAACAAAAATTATGGACATTATACGGACCATAGTAACTTTTTATAAGGGCCTACTTGAAATACACAGCATAAAGACATAAACTGACATGACAGTATATTTCCTGAGGAACAAATTTTGATGATTATGAACCTGACATGGCATGTTCCATAAGTGCCCTACAATATTTCAGAATTAAGTTTGTAAAAATGCCTAAAAATTAATAGACGATAAACCTATTTGGCAAAAATATTTTGAAAAATGTACATCTAAAGTTTTTGGAGTGATCAAACTAAAAATAAATTGTGAATAAAATATAGTATTATAAACAGTGCTTTCTGAGTTTAAAAATGACTGATATATATATATATATATATATATATATATATATATATGTGTGTGTGTGTGTGTAGTAGCTGATTATACCCGATGTTGCCTGAGAAACAAGAAAGTTTTGGACTAACTTTCTAAGGACCAAAGTAACTTTTTATAAGGACCTACTTGAAATACATGGCATAACGACATAAACCCTATTTCCTGAGGAACCTATTTTAATAATCATGATTCAGACATGGCATATTCAATAAATGCCCTACAATATTTCAGAACCAAGTTTTTAAAAATACCTAAAAATTAATATAAGATAAATCTATTTGACAAAAACATTTTGAAAAATATACATCTAAAGTTTTTTGAGTGATCAAACTAAAAATAAATTGTGAATAAAATGTAATATTATAAACAGAACTTTGAGTTTAAAAATGGCTCATATATATATATATATATATATATATATATATATATATATATATAAAATCAGAATATCAGATATATATGTGTGTGTGTGTGTGTGTGTATACTAGCTGATTATACCCTATATTGCCTGGGGAAGAAGAAAGTTTCAGAATTTTTTATTACATTCAATGCAAGGAAAATGAAACTTCCATAAGTAACTGAAATATCTACAACCCCCCCACCCTCCATGCTTCGTTTCATTAAAATCTGCATGACTGTTAGCTATTAGGAAAGGGCAGCTGACTTTATAAAAATTTTCAGTATGTGAAAGATTATTTGTCAAATAAATTTTCTAGCTCGTGACCATAAAATGTATTAATAAAATAAAAGTATTTTTGCAGGAAAGGAATTTTGAATTGCTTTTGAATACATAAAAAACATATATATATATATATATATATATATATGTATTTGAGGATTTTCTTTATTATTAATACTGCACTTTTGGCTAGAAAATGTAAAAGAATGTTATGAACATTAACAAATATTTTATATATTCTTTGACCAGTACTTATCACCTGTACTGGCATTCTTAGAACCAGTTTGGGGCAAATTTAACTCCAAACTTACAAAACCAGAAAGTTCGGAGAGTATGGCAAAAAGTGATAGGAAATCATGTGATGACAGCGGATTACGTCGATGGAGAAATTGATCACATTCCAACTTAAAAATTAAGGAGTTTTTAAAGACCTTTGACAAAAATTAAGTAGTTTTAAGGGCCCTTAAAAATGAAAACTAAAATTCAGGAGTTCTTAAGGACTTTTAAGGACCGTGGGAGCCCTGGTATAATATAAAATTGCCCAAACTGCACTTGAACTGTGTAAGAAACTAAATAATGCCACTTAAGTTGTTTATATTTTTTTAACTATATATACGTTTCTATACTGCAATATCTTATTTTTATCAATTATTATGATAACTTAGTGTCTAAAAGTGAATCAGTGTCATTGCTAGATGTAAAAAAAACTCGGAAATTTTGAAGAGGGGGGGAATAAACCTGGAAATTTGGAAAGAAATCATTTTAATAATGTTTACATCTATTTTTTCAACAGTAGCTATTGAAGAACTAGCATATTATTTCTAAGAGTTTTGTTTTACTTTTGGCAATATATCTATATGTATTCAAGAAATAATAGCAATGAGCAATTTAAATGATTTTATAGTAGTACTTATGTAATTAATGACCCTGCTAGTCTTATCAAATATGTAACTGGTTGATTTGATTTTAATGGCTAATATAACAATTATATACATTATATTTGATCATTATTTATTATGTAAATTGCTTTAGGTTAGACTTTTTCTCCTCCTTTTACAATATAAAAATAAATTATTAAATTTAAAATAACAGTTTATTATTTTTTATAATGAATATATCATTTAAAGGTGTCATCCAATGACACTTGCATTTTGTGTCCAATTTCTACACACACACACACACACAGATATATATATATATATATATATATATATATATATATATATATATAGAGAGAGAGAGAGAGAGAGAGAGAGAGAGAGAGAGAGAGGAGATGTTATCCAAGAAAAATAATGATTTATGGGTTTTGTGATACTTTAGATTATTGCCTAATATTCATGAAATAATAAAAATATTGGATATTTCTCAAAAGAAATATATACTCCTACTTTCATGCTAAACATGATACCTTGCCAAATAGAATTAGTTAATCCCAATTATCCAATTTTTTGGCTGTTTGGCTTCCTTACACGTTTATTCATTACAGTTTCCAGTTAACTATTAATATCAAATTATTTATGAAATGTAAAAATTGTCTTGTGTGATTAGGATAAAAATAAACAAAATATTTCAAAATTCCAATGTTTTGGAAATTTTCAAAATTCTCTTCCCCAAAAACCCGGGTTTTTTCCACTGCTTACAACTCTAGTCATTGCACATAAAGATAATGCACTTTTTGAATAACAACACAGATTCATATTAATCGGGATAAGTTTGACCTGGCTCACATTTTTAGGTTAGCCCAAACTTCCACAGTTCTAGTGTTAAAAACAATAAAACTGTTGAAGTTTTAACATATGAAAGTGCAAAGTCTTAAAAAATTAGGGTAAATTTTTTCACCCTGGCAAGTTAACAGTTACATTACCATTTTTTTTTAAATAAAAGTACAAGTAGTGATGACTTTTAATGTTAATTTACAAAAAATCTGACGCTTTTTAAAATGTCAAAACATCTACCACCCTTCTGCCTGCAAAAAATATTAGATTAACCTGCCTATTTTAATTAAGTACATTATTTTTAATAAACGTTTCAGTAAAGTAGAGGTTATGCTCTTGGCTAAAGGGCATAAAACTACAGGATATCTGCCAAAATAAAATTTTTCAAATCCATGACTTTTCATGACTTTCCCTGATTTAGCAGATCATTTTCCATCACTTCAAAAAGCTTTCGTTAAAGTATATAGGAATAAAACTTCTGATGTACATACAAATAAAATATATGCTTTTACAGAAATGACAGGAATTTTATCATAAAAAAACTATAAACTTACTTTATAAGTGTTAACAAACTCGCATACATTAAAATAAACTGTTTTATGTACATACCTAAGTTTAATCCTACAGCAATTTTTCAACTCAAAATGTTTCCAATTTGAATTCGGGGTACTTTGGTATTATCCAGGTGACCATGAATAATAGACAAATATAACCCTATAATGTTTATATACAATATCCCTAGAGATAAACTTATATTTTGTGCAAAAATCTTAACTCATTTTTATTAAAAAATAATTATTATTATATTAATAAAATTTTAATCTACAATTTAAGAAAAAACCAGAATAATATACATTTACCCACCCATTAAACTTTCTTGCTTTGAGTTTCCTTGGTGAACAAATTTTACTTGGTCAATAGGATAATACATAAATACCAAACTCAGTCACTTCAGCCAAATGACAAGTAAAAATAGAATTAAACAATTCAATGCATTTTTATTTAATCGGTAGTTTAGCGGATCCATGACTTTTACTCATTTTACTTGAAAAATCAAGACTTTCCATGACAAAATGAATCCATTGTCTAAATCCATGATTTTCCATGACTTTCCAGGTGCACAGAAACCATGTATTTATTTTAGTTTTTGTTCTCCTCTAACAAAAACAATGGAAATTAAATGTTAATCAAAGTTCAATTGTGGATATTCTAATTTCTCTTAATGTGGCATTAAATCAAACTTACAAACAGAATCTGTACTACACATATATGAAAAATTAAACTGAAAAAGTGATTTATTTAACACATTTCTAAACAAAATTTAAATTTAAAAAAAGAAAAACAAAAGGCCTGAAAAGTACTTTAGGACCCTTTAAATTCTTATAATGGAATTTTTTTTTAAACAAAATGGAATGTTTTAAGTAGCTATAGAAATTTTTTTTTAATTATAATTGCTGTATAAATTCATTAACCTGCAATATTAAGTATATACAGACTTGCAACTGCTGAGGTACTTTCTAAAAGGTGAGAAAAGTGACAAATAATACAGAATAAGTGACAAAACATTGAAAAAAAAGAGCGATTTTTTTATCCTCTTGATTATAGATGCTATTATTAAGATTTTCTATTTATTTTAACTCTAAATCAAATGATTCATGCAAGACACGATCTTGGAGCCAAATAAAAAAAGGTTAAAAATTTTGTTTAACACAACTGAACATTGCTTTTTATTCAAGAAAATCTATAAATTAGATTTGAATACATACAATACATTAATTTTATAACCACAATTTTCTGCATATATTAATGATGTTTTGAAATATGTACATAGTTAGATTAGAGTATCTAAATAAAAATTGTGAAGAAAAAGAAAAAGAGAAATGTGTGCTTGGACGTAAGTTACTTTAATACATTAAATGTACATTTCAGTACAAATGTAGATTTCAGGAAATTCTTTGCGACTTTTTAAAATCACGGAATTCTGGAAACCATATGACTAATTTTAATAAGAAAAATAAGATTAGAGCGTCACATTTTTGGTCTTCTATTAAAATATTTTGTTATTAATTCAGATTTTCATTTTTCAACAACAGACTTCTGCTGTGATACACAATAAAAAAAGTGACTGTTTACTTAAAAAAGTGATCAATTCTGAAAAAAGTGACTAAAGGTGAGAAAATTGATGGAATTGCAAGCCTGTATATATATATATATATATATATATAAGTATATATACCCTTTATTTTTTATCAATGTTCAATTCCTAAAATTAAAGACTATTTTTACTACTAAGAAAAATATGATTCATATGCAATAATTAAATTTAGATATCATGCAAATATAATAAAGCAAAATTTTAAAAAAATCATTTAAAATCATTTTAGATGCAAGGTTATATTAATGTTTTAATTCCTGCATGAATTTCAGATAAAACTGACAGTATGCAAGAATATTTCTACAAAGATAAAAAAAAAAAAAAATCCGGATTAACAGTAAAAATTAAATCCTTAACTCAAAATATATTTCGATTATTAAAGGTATTATTAATTTCATTCCTTATTATCTACAAACAGGTAATTCCACAATTCATTAAAAGATTAAACTTTGAAATAACATACAAATTAAAAAGTACATATTCCATTAAATTTTAAAATTAATGTAATTTGAAGTTCAAGTGATGGATGTTCTTTTTTTTTATGTTCTCGCAGCATTCCACTTTAAGTAATAACTACACATAAAACGAGCTTACACGATCAAAGTAACCACTTCTGTAAAAATTGAAACGGACGATAGACGTAATAAAACAAATGTTAAAGAAAGGTCAACACACGGTAATGAATGTACTCCATTAAGAGTAAATAGTGAAAAAAATTTACAAACCTTTATTCGAAAACATCGTTTCCCGATCAACGTAAATCGCCAAAAATAAACGATTTGTTTACAACCTTTACCACTGACCACCAATACGAAATTAACAATAACAGCGAGAGAATTTGAGAAAAGAATGTTAAACTGCCATTGTATTTGTCGTTTTGAAAGCTTAGTTTAAATAATCGATACCGATCAAAATGCGTATCTTCTGAGCAGTTAAAAAAATAAAAAGAAAAAAAGGCTTAATGATAATAAATTTTAAAAAACAAACACACATTTAACGTGTGTAATTAGGCGCGGAAAAGATTTGCATAGCATTCCTTAGTATTATAGAGAGTAAAACGCTTGTTAGGCTGGAAAAAATTAAAAATTGTCAATCGATGAGATCGGGGACTAATTCCCTCCCCCCCCTACCCATTACATCCCCATGTAGCTTTTGTTCAGAATCCATAAAATGCGATGCAGCAAAACGCGGGAACCGTTAAGGGTTACCGCCAAACTTGTTCGAAATAGAGAGGATAAATAATGAGCAATAAGCATAGAACAGAGAAAACATACGATATACAGTATAAGAAATTCAATTTTTAATATTGATAGAACATTTCACAGAAACTGATTAGTTTTTCATGCTAATGTGCGCAGCAGTTCCACAGCCACCAAGCAATAACTCATACAAAATGGCGGGAAAGGTTAGTGGCTTTAAATTTTAGATATTTTTCTTCAAAATTGGCAAAAACATAACTAAGAAGCGACGGAGGTAAGACACCTTCTACCCGTGGACCAACATATAATATCACTCTAGCAGAAAAATAAGTTTACTTACCCATAATTTGTTTTGAGTTTTCAAAAATTATGATTTTAATTTTACTCCAATGAGTCCCACGACAAAGCGACGCTGTACTACATCTACAGTGTTACAAAAATACTCTCAAACGCAAACATTTTCATTTGACATAATATTTACGTAAAAAAGAACTCTCGTTTTTTGATCCGAGAAATATTTTAAATCGGTTAAAAAAACATAAAAACATTCGACCAAGGAGTTTTTTTTCAGGGTTTCATAGAAACTGGAAGAGGAATATATTTTAATAAAAAAGGAAAACTCAAGATTTAAAAATATATTTGTATTTTTTAGTATAAGTGGGGGAAATTAAGTAAGAAATTAACTTCGGATAAAATATAAAGCTCGTGTTATAAAGAAATACGTACATTTATTCTAGTATTTAAAGAAAATTATATTTTTTAGGAGCATTTCAATTATTTTAACTTAAAAAAATGGATTTAAATAATTTGTTTTCGGGCTCTAAATTAAAAAGCTATTATAATTTCACTTAAATCGATTTAAAATGAAGAATGCATCTAGAGAAAGAAAAAATTATGGTAGAAATCGTTCCAAATTTATTAATGAAACTTAAAAGACAAAATTTATGGAAAAACTATTAGAGAAATAAAACTTTTAATAGATATATTTTTCGGAATAATTACTTAAAAATCTGTTAACTTTTTATTATTTGTAAATATATCATAAGTAGAGATGTAAAAAACCCGGAATTTTGAAGAGGTGGGAATAAACCCGGGAATTTTGGGGAATAAACCCGGAATTTTGGGAACTTTGGGAAGAAATCATTTTAACAATGTTTGCATTTATTTTTCCAACAGTGGCTACTTAAAAACTAGCATATTATAAGAATTTTTTTTTTTTTTTACTTTTAGCAATATATATATATATATATATATATATATATATATATATATATATATATATATATATATATAAGAAATAATAGCAATGAGTATTTAAATGATTTTATAGTAGTACTTATGTAATTAATTACCCTGTTAGTCTTGTCAAACACGTAACTGGTTGCTTCCATTTTAATGGCTAATATAATAATTATATACATTATTTTTTATCATTTTTAATATGTAAATTGATTTATGCTAAACTTTTCCCCCTCCTTTTATAATATCAAAATAAATATCTTTAAATTTAAAATAACAGTTTATTATTTTTTGTGTAATACATATATCATTTAAAGGTGTCATCCAGTGACTGTTGCATTTTGTGTCCAATTCCTACACACACACATTATATATATATATATATATATATATATATATATATATATATATATATATATATATATATATATATATATATATATATATATATATATATATATATATATATATATATATATATATAATATATATATATTATATATATATATATATATATATATATATATATATATATATATATATATATATATATATATATATATATATATATATATATATATATATATATATATATATATATATATATATATATATATATATATAGAGAGAGAGAGAGAGAGAGAGAGATGTTATCCAAGAAAAATGATGATTTATGGGTTTTGTGACACTACAGATTATTGCCTAATAGTTATGTTGGTTGGTTGGTTGATTGAAGTTTAATGGCGCTAAATACTCTTGTGACAAACTGCGCCAAACAAGATGTGGCAATAAACAAAAGACAAAATTTAGATGTAATATATATATATATATATATATATATATATATATGTATGTATGTATAAAATGAAAGGTTCTAAAACGGATTAAACTAACAAAAAATATATAACATTCAACACAAAACACAAAGTATATACGAATTATATACGAATTAACAAGAATTGGAAATTGAGTGAAGAATTAAGATTTTAAGTTAGAAAAAAAATTAAAAAATTAAGAAAAAAGTGAAAAAAATTGAAAATTGAATGATTAAAAATTGAATATTAGAAAATTGAATAACAATCAAAAATCATATATCGGTATAAAAACCAGCACGGCAAAGAAAGGCGAACAAATTTGGATGTGGAGTTTCCCCAATGATTAAATTAAGATTAGGAGATGGATTACCAAAAACTTTTATATACAATGATTTAGAACAAACACAGCACGTTAAAATATGTGAGACAATGTAAGGAGTCTTGCAATACGCACACTGTGAAGGAGCGTATATAATATTTATGTAATAATAAAAATATTGGATATTTCTCAAAGGAAAAACAATCCTACTTTCATGCTAAACAGGATACCTTGCCAAATGTAGTTAGTTAATCCCAATTATTCAATTTTTTTCATAGCATATAATAGTTAAATTTTTTGAAAATATCAACTTTTGAGATCTACAACAAAGAGAGAAAAAAATGGTGGTTCTCGTTGTGTCATAGGAATTGGCAACTTCAAAATTCTTCAAAATTCTCATGTTTTGGAAATTTTCAAAATTCCCTTCCCAAAAAACCCGGCTTTTTTTTCACTGCTCACAACTCTAATCATAAGATCGAGGTAAAATTAAGAGTAATTTCTTTCTTTTTGTGTAAATCTGAAATATTACGCGATCCCGTATACATAAATTTACGGATTAATTTTAGTTATTCTAGTTGGAGGTACGGGAATTAAAAGATAAAAATAATTAAATGTAAATATGTGGTTAGTTTTGCTAATTAATTTATTACTGCTAAATTTTCGTATGACAGCCAAGAAATGTTTATTTATGAGGTATTTAACAACCAATTTTTCCTCAAGATTATTTTTTTTTTCATATGTGAAATTAAGTCGTTATTTTATTATGAAAGTATTGCACCTAAATATAATATACGATAAATATAACCCCAGGTAAAATATATATAAGTAAATGTTAGTGGTGTAATAATAGCTTCAAGAAGAGCATACGAATTTTCTACGCATGAAAGTTATGCCACAAGAGCCCAAAAACTAGAATTAACAAAACATTTTAAGGGCTGATATAGTATTTTATTTTGAGTTTAAAAATAAAAATTTATTTAATAATAAAAAATCTTTACGATGAAAAAAAGGGTGTATAATATACAAATTTTTATGCATATATAAAGCCTAATGTTAACAGTGTCTCCGATTCAATACTATGCCAGTACGAAGTATAATGACTTACTTGCTTTAATTGATTAAGGTTACTAGGTCTAGAGTTGTGAGCAGTGAAAAAAACCCGGTTTAAACCCGGGAAAAAACGGGTTTTTGGGGAAGGGAATTTTGAAAATTTCCAAAACATGGGAATTTTAAAGAATTTTGAAGTCGCCAATTCCTATGACACAACGAGAACCACCATTTTTTTCTGTCTTTGTTGTAGACCTCAAAAGTGGATATTTTCACAAAATTTAACTATTGTATGCTATGAAAAAAAAATTGAATAATTAGGATTAACTAACTCTTTTGGCAAGGTATTATGTTTAGCATGAAAGTATGAGTATATTTTTTCTTTGAGAAATATCCAATATTTTAATTATTACATAACTATTATGCAATAATCTGTAGTGTCACAAAACCCATAAATCATTATTTTTCTTGATAACATCTCTCTCTCTCTCTATATATATATATATATATATATATATATATAATATATATATATATATATATATATATATAATGTGTGTGTGTGTAGGAATTGGACACGAAATGCAACAGTGTCTACACCTTTAAATGATATATGCATTACAAAAAATAATAAACTGTTATTTTAAATTTAAAGATATTTATTTTGATATTATAAAAGGAGGGGGAAAAGTTTGGCATAAAGCAATTTACATAATAAATAATGATAAAAAATAATGTACATAATTATTATATTAGCCATTAAAATGGAAGCAACCAGTTATGCGTTTGACAAAACTAAGAAGGTAATTAATTACATAAGTACTATTATAAAATCATTTAAATACTCATTGCTATTATTTCTTGAATATATATATATATATATATATATATATATATATATATATATATATATATATATTGCTAAAATTAAAAAAAAAATCCTTATGAATAATATGCTAGTTCTTAAATTAGCCACTGTTGAAAAAATAAATGTCAACATTGTTAAAAGGATTTCTTTCCAAAGTTCCCAAAATTCCGGGTTTATTCCCCAAAATTCCCGGGTTTATTCCCACCTCTTTAAAATTCCGGGTTTTTTACATCTCTAACTAGGTCCTTATGATGGCAATTTTGACCCCGAGTAGCACAAAAATATCGACCTGCTTAAAATGGGCGCCACTCATACTCCCCTAAATGATATCCGTGAATACCATTTCTCTGATATTTTGTAATTTTGAACAACATTTCTCCGATATAATCGTATTGTGAAATTTAGCAATATTCACCACGAGGTAACTTTGCCATACAAACTAATTGATTTATTTCTTGAAGAAAGGTTTTTGTATTTGTTTAGAAGTTTTACGTTTAAAATTTGTATTGACCAGCATTTATTTAAGTGCAATACTTTCATAATACAAATAACGACTTATATTTACGACATAGAGTGATTGCTTTCTATGTCACACGGTAGATAGTGTGACGTCAGTGTCGTCTGCTATAACAACTTGATCGTCGACGGGAAATATATATGTATATGTATATATATATATATATATATATATATATATATATATATATATATATATATATATATATATATAGCTCGATTTTATATTTTTTAGATGTATAAAAAAGAAAATGAAATGTAAGAAAAAATTATAAAATTTGTGAAAAATGTTCACCACATCGAATGGCTACACCCTCTTCTCACGTTCGAGATGACAATTTCGCATCGGTGGTCAGCATTCTCGTTTCTGATTGGCTGTCAAACGATCGCCTGGGTCTCTTGCAAAACCACTAATTCTCGAATAAGTCAAAATATATAAGTGGATATCTCGGACCACAAAAATATCTTGTTCTTTTTATCCCTCAACTCTCTAGTTGTGTTATATATACACTGTCTACCAATAAATATTTGGACACCTGTGATAGAAAAGAAAAATTAACATTATTCAAAATGAATAGTTGGTAGAGCCTCCACGGGAGGCAATTACAGTGTGAGCCCTCCCTGGCATATTTTCCACAAGTCTTCTTTGTATTACAGCTAGTGGTATTGTCTTCCACTCGGCTTGGAGCAGACGTGCAAGTTCCTTCACCGATTTTGACGGGTAGCGCACCCCTTCATTCGGCGATCCAACTCGTTCCAGAGGTTCTCGATAGGGTTCAGGTCTCGGAAGGCCAATCCATTCGATGAACTCCATTGACACCATACCAGCCCTTGGTTAACCTCGAAACGTGACAACTGGCATTGTCGTCCTGAAAATAACAGGGGTCCAACCCGTAAAACTGCCACAACGTAGGAAGCACGTTGTCATCCAAAATAGTGCAGTAGGCATCGGCGTCGAGCTTACCATGAATGGGGTCTCAGTCCATACCAGGAGAAACAACCTCAGACCCTAATTCCACCTCCGCCGAACTTGACTGTTGGCATTCTGACAGGAGGCGTTCTCCAGGCAGACGCCAGACCCTGCCATCCGAACGGTAAAGGATGAACTTCGATTCGTCGCTCCAAAGAACCCGTTCCACTGATCTACGGTCCAGTTTCGACGTGCTTTGTATCCCATGAACCGATCAGCGTGGTTGCACTTTGAGATCAAAGGCCTATGGGCAGCAGCACGACCCTGAAAACCAAGCAGATGTGCTTCCTTACGGATGGTATTCATTGAAATAATACTAAAGGATGCCTGTGGAAACTCCTCGAGGATGAGGGACATCGGTTGGGTTCCGAATTTCTCTGGATAGCACTCTATCTCCCACTTTCGTTGGACTGTGGACACATTCCTACAGTCACCGCTCCCCTTCCACTTCTTAATCACATAGGCCACTGTCGACTGTGGGTCCTTCAGATCGCTAGATATGTCCCTTAGGGATCGGATCCATTTGTGATACCCGATAATTATACCTTTCTCGAAATCAGAGAGCTCCGAACTGCGCGGCATCTTGCATGCGAGTCGTGCCCATGCTGTTTCCTACACGATGTATACCGGCGGAGGACGTGACGGACCCCAGGACCACAGATATCGTCATTTGCGTAGGTGTCCAAATACTTATTGGTAGACAGTGTGTATATATATATATATATATATATATATATATATATATATATATATAATGAACTGACGAATCCATCATTATCTTTCCTTTTTCTTACCGAGTTGTTTTATTTCTCTCTTAATGCTCATAGACAGAAACTCAGAAATGACGGGCTCGGCCCACATAATCTTGTCGACCCATTTCCTGCAGATCAGACAGAAAGCGTATTTCATTCCCATTCCTTTGCATAAAGAGTATAAATTAATAAAATTAGTTAAATGTTATTACATTAATCTATAATATTAATATTAGTAAGATATTCATTGCTGTAAGTAGAAAAATTATTTATTTGCTTTTAAGTTTGATTTTTGAAATAATACATCGATAATGATATTGTTCATAAACATATGTCTGATTTTGATTTTTGAGCAGGGAATTTGTGAGATTTCTTTACACAAGTACTTTATTTTAGTTTGAGCACAATACATTTCATTCTTTACAATAAAATTCCTGAAATTGAGAGGGAAATTAGGCACACAAATTTAGTAAACATATTTCAAAATATTTAAAAGCTACACATCCCAAATGACAAGGTACATTATTAATCCTAATACAATGGTTTCGGTGAAATAGTTTAAGTATAAAAGCACAAAAATTTCTGGATTTTTGCCCCTTTCTATTTTGTGCGTAGGTCTATGCTCTTTAGGGAGAAAAGAAAAGAAAAAAATTACTAAATTTAATATATCCGTACGTTGTTAAGGATCTTATATTTTTTCCAAAACTTTTTAAGCTGACTTCTTCATTAGATGAATTGATTGGATTAGCGTTTTCCAATCTTTTTGGATTCTCGTACCACTGAGTTGTACATCAAACTGAATTGTACCACTTTGTAAAAAGAATTGTATTGCGTGACATTTGTGTGTTTATTTCAAAGCTTCGAACCGAAACTGGACCCAAAATAGAAAACCGGAAAAAAAAACCTGTTATATGGGTTGGCATGAAAACCAGAACTGAACCGAAACGAATATCGGTTTATTTCGGTTCGATCTATCTTCATTTCTTTTATTACCGTCACCAACTTATATTTTCTAACTGAACGTCAACATTATAATGATCGTCATTACATGTCCATCGTGCCGAACGTGTCCGAACGGTCAGGGCGCTGATCGAAGAGTGCCGGAGTTCGAAGGTTCGAATCGGACCGTCCCGCGAACGTTCGTAGTCGTTCGGTCTCAAAAAAGTCAACCGTAGCGCTTCAAACGTCCATTGCTTCTCGATTTCGTGTTTCGATGTTCCTTCGTGCTTTTCTGTTTCAGTTTCTTACGAAACTACTCGTAGAAAGCAGATTGAAATCAGTCGTAAAATATGATTTTGATAATGGGTAACGATGCCAATGTTAACCATATAATAATTTTTCGTGGTTTGGAGCTCCAAACAGTGGTAATGGCTTGCAGTGGACCACTACGGGAATGGGTTTGGTTTGGAGCGCTACGGTCCACTGTTTTGCCACACGAGGGTTTATGAGGCAGGGACCTACTGCTTAAAGTCGATTCCGAACATCTGTGTGACAAAGGGATTCGAATACACGACTCTGGCACTATTCGGATATCGTTCGATTGCCACAGGTGGATCCACGCCGATCTGACGTAGCCTCCACACTATGGCCAATTGTTCACCACTTCCTGATGGTGACCTCGAACGATTATTCACGGGTTGCATCCACATGCTGGGCCACACAATGAGATGAGCACGTGGATTCGTCCATAGGGTCTACTGCGCACTTTAGTTGCGCATCTGGCTGCCTTTGATCTTTGGAAGAAAACCACCTTATAAGCCATCGTCCACCAAGGCTATTTTATCGACCACGATAAACCATGACTCCTTCAGACGGTGGTGATGGCTTGGAGTGGACCATAGTGGGGAGATAATCGTCTGGTAACGCGATGTTTGGCCCAAGTCTAGCATCCGATATCCAGTCGTCATGTACAGTTAAATATGAATGCATTCAAATAATAAAATTCAACATGTTACAGTAAGTTGAGATTCAGAATGATCTAAACTTTCGACATACTTTGACAACATTTTAGCTCCATTTACGACCCTGTTTGGCGACGGACTGAGTCTTTGGCTTGCAACGTACCTTTATTTGGGCGCCGAGGATCACTCACGTGTGTACAAAATTTCTTTGTTACTCACGTTTGTTTACATAGAATATGAATGTAGTAAGCAACTTTGACCCATCTATACTAACCAATCTTAAACGATAGATAAATTACGCCTCACTAATCTCTATTTATATTCTGTAACGCAATAATGATTACCGAAAGACTCTTAGAAAAAGGTGTAATTCAAAAAATTTACGAAATCGAGCAGCTCAATCAGATAGAAAAGAACGAGAATGGTGTCATTGGATTATTATTTTGATAGCTTCTTCTATAGCATTCGCTACTATCAAGTTGCGGATACCTATTGGCCATTTCATTTTGAGAGCATTTAAAACCGGGGACCCCCAGGAGTGTCTTCTTGGAAACAGGACGACATAGCCACTACGACGTGGCCATGATCGAACACGGTGGATGTTCGATGCACAACGTACAAAATAATAAATTAAAAAAAAAACATAACTAATAAACTTTAAAAACAGTCATGTGCTCACTACACGAGAATTTTTTATTAAAGAAAAAAATACGTAAAAAGTCCGATATCGAAATAAGTAACCTTCGAACCGTCAATTTTATTTGTTCCAGTTTAACTATATATACATATATATATATATATATATATGTACATATGTGTATATATATATATATATATACGTGTATATATATTTATATATATATGTATATATATGTATATATCTATGCATATATATATATATATATATA
>CM063497.1:5759986-5774986 GCA_032207245.1 Pardosa pseudoannulata
GCAAGAAATATTGCTTCTTTCCCTTGGTTATGATGCGATAAATTAAGAAGTGAATCGTTTGCGTTTAACCGGGGAAAATAATGCTCGGGATAATGACATAAAATGCTCGAGAAAGGGGGAAGGAATGGATTTCGAACGTTAAAAATTTTCAAAAACCTTCCTAGGGATGTACCTAATAATTTCCCAAATTTTCACGGCGATTGGATGCATGGTTTTTGAGTCTATCGAGTACAGACAGACACAAATTCATTTATATATATATAGACTATAGTCTCATTTAATTCCCACGATGCTTTTCTTAAAAAAAATGTTTTAAAAAACCTAAAAGTACAGCACAGGCCAGTATTAATTCGTTAGACGGTATAAAAGAATTTCCAGAATAAGGGTATAAAAATTTGGCAACAATTATACAGAACAGCCTGTTAACTAAACTTCTATTACTAACTTCTATTCTAAACTTCTATTTAAGTATTACGGTTTGGTTAAATTTTCTTTATACTACGCTTTAAAGTGTAGTTTTCTCTTTAAATTATTTATATCTCAATGAAAAAAAAAATTTCAAAACACGTTGTAAACATTTTTACCTATACATAAATTATTGGTTGCTAAGCAACTACCTAAAGAAATTAGCTAACCTATTTTTTATTCTATACATATATATATATATATATATATATATATATATATATATATATATATATATATATATATATATATATATATATATATATATATGCATACAGTGTGTCACAAAAATAATCGGACACTTAGATTTTATATATTTTATCACTTATCAGAAATATATGAAATAAAAGGAACTGTTTAATGTATTTTGAAATTACGTTAACTTAGCGATCGTTTGATATTAAATATACTTTAAAAAATTAAATAGTAAACTTACAAAAGAACATCTGAAATGGTGACAGAGAAAAAAATACATTGAAATTATTTTTTAATATTTTGTTGGATTGTTTTTGGATTTTATAATTACATTTAACCTTACTGGCATGGATTGTACTAGTTATTTTATTTTATTTTTATTTATTTATTTATTTATTTTGCTACGTCTGTACTGATTTTATTCCACTCATGTTGTATCAGTAATTTCAGTTATTGAAGAAATTATCTGTTTTCGAATTTTAGATATCTAGTTCTTTCCAAATAGGCTTCATAGAGTCAAGGTCTGGAGATTGTGGTGGGGCTTTAATTATTTCAGGGCAATTACGTGGCAGCCAGAGTCGAATATTAGGTGCAATTATGTACATTAGGAGTGAAATTTAAACCATTTTTGTACATTGTTTTTGTGTTGAAGATACCAAATTAATGTCAATGTCTTGTATTGATCCATAGTACCATTGATAAATTCTATACCGGTTTCTGACGATGTTTGCTTTTCGGAAGAATCTATTGTAGCACATCATTTAAACAACTTATATCCTGTAAAATTTTGTTCGTTAACCCGAGCAAACGTCTTTAAAAATGTTGCCAAACCTGTTTAACCAAAATAAGTCCATAAACGTGCGTTTTTGTATTTAACGCAGACGATTTTAATTTGTAACCTTAAAACTGTGCGAATATTTTTGTGAGACTACTTTTCCTAATATCAGTCAGCATTTCGGGCATATAATGTTTAGCAAAACCATGGTATCTATAAAAATAAATATATTAAGCATGGTGCAGAAATTTTGTGTCAACCTCAAAAAATTATTGAATCATTAATCATAAAAAAGTAACTCTAATTTAAGGAAAGAATGATATCCTAAATTGCTTACAGGGGTAATAATAAATAATTCAAAGAAAAAACTGCATCTCATTGCTTTATTCGTCTGCATGGATATACTTTACATGTAGAATTTATTGATAGGATATTCCCGACAGAACTTTTATTGTATAATAAAAAAGTAATCGAAGAATAAATCTAAAATTAATACGAATTATATAGTTAAATAATGTGAAAATTTGAAATGTTTGAATGATTCATGGTTTGTACAATAAATATATAATTAATTACGGAATATCTTGATTTGAAGAAATAAATGAATGATAAATTTTAGGGAATGACGTCATAATGCTAAAAAAAGCTAAAATTATGAGGGTAACTACGGTTGTAAACCATGGAGGTAATATGCATTCGTGACGTCATTTCTAATTTTGAAAACAAGTTTGCTGGCTATTTCATTTTAATTGATATTCCGACAAATTTATCGTCTGCGGTTTGTTTTGAAAAAAATGTTTGAAATCAAAGGAGTAAAACGGTAAAAGTTTCTTAAAAATAAAATTAATAAAAAACTAATTCCCAAAATTATCAAATAAAGTTTTACAATCTCTACAATAAGGCGATATCACGCAGCAGGGCACATGTCAATTTATGACAGTTCTGATTTTAGTTTTAAACGTAAGGACAGTTTATTGTTTGTCTATTGGCTGTTGTAAACATGAAAATGAATGGGAAGGGCATTATAGTAGTTCGTGACGTTGCAACAAATCGCTACAATAGATAAATGCAGTAATAAAATGAAATATCAAAGAATAACCTTGCATGTTGTACATTGACGATGAATATTATATTTGTTATAAATGTGTACATATTCAGCGATGCTTGGCATCTTCTGTGGGGTGATGTCAAATTCCAAGACTACGCAATGTGTATCCGTAATGTTATTTGTAATTTAGAAAACACGTGTATGACGTCATAAATTATCATCGGAAAATTTATCGTCTGAAGCTAAAACAACATAATAAATATATAGTGAGAAGAATGGGTGCTACCATATTGCAGTCGAGATATGTCACAAGTGACATATCTCGACTACAATACGCGTCATAACGATGCCAGAAGTCGTAATCATGACTAGACACAAAGGGAAATTTATGGTTCCAAATTTTTATCTCTGGCGATTTTTGAAGTCATTATGACGTAAAAGTCGCCTGAGACATGTCTCGATCACAGTATGGTAGCACCCAACATTTGAGATAAAAAAAAATTCAGTTAAAAATCAATTAAAAATAAACAAATCATTTTGCAGGGTGTTACGAAGAACTCCTGTACCAAATTCCATGGTTACAGCTCTCACCATTTACGAACAAAAATTCATTTTATGTAATAAAATGATAAAAGATTTATGAATATTTTTTTAACATTAAAAAAATTGTTACACTTCTATAGCTAAATATATTTTTTAAAAGGAGTCAATGCTAATAAGAACCACACTGTAAACTATTAGCAAAATACTTATATTTATACGAAAAGCATTTTAACTGGCTGCTCCAAACGTATTCGTAATATACTACAGACAGTTATTTGTTTAACAATGGAATAAGTAATACACCTGATACCATAACCTAATCGAATTTGTCTTCATTGCCTCCCAAATGAGTTTTTACAAGGCCTTTGACCGCAAGCGATGCCACTTTTATTTAAAAAATAAAACCTTTTAAATATTTTTTTAAACCATTGAGAATAATAAAAAAAAAATTGTTACTTTCCAATAACTAAATATTTTTAAAAAAGGAGTCAATGCTCTTAAAATCCTCAGTTCCGTTGCTCGAACGGTATATAAAATAATAGCAAAATACTTGAAGACTAATTTGAATAAACCGATTAAAAATATTCCCAACTCGAATAAAAAAAATACGGTAAGAGGAAGAGAAAAAAAAGTGATCAAATAGGAAAGTTTGAAGAAAAATTCGCCTATTAAAGTCTCATCATGTGCTGAGAGAGGCAAAAAAGACCTGAGGGATGTGAAACCGTGTAAAAGTCTTTTTTTTCCTGTCTGTCTCGGTTTTGAAGTGCGTAAAAAAAGGTGCTTAAGAATGTCGATTTTTTTTCTCCTTAAGGTAATTAAAAAGAGGGAATAAGGATAAATATATTCATTACGGCAATTATTAAGAAACGTTTAATATCGTCCTTGATATGGTAGTAAAAGTGTTATTTTGTTATTTAAACTTCGCGATTTTTCTTTTGTTAAAATGTTAGAAGTCGTGTTAAAATGTAGTCGTCTGTTTTTTTCCCGCTTTTTTTTATTTTTTAAGTATCGTCTGAAATGAAGAAATTCAGATAAACTTTTCGCAGGTAATTAGGGTCGAGAAGAGGTGAAGATTATTTGATTTCGTCGGTTTGTTACATCGAATTTTCGCTAGATAACCGTTAATTATTTATAAAGTTGAAAAAATTTTATTTCAACAAAGTAAAGAAAGTATTGTAATCATAATAACTTTCAGTGCTCCGATTTTGAGGTGAATATTTATTTTGACTAAGCCTGACTGAATCGACCAGCTTCAGTGCAAGGATACTTTAATCCATTTTGACGATTCCTGAACTGGTTTTAACTAGTTTCTTTTTGACGTCTGTATGTACCCCACATAACTCTAAAATAATGAGCCGTTAACAGTCAAAATTTTGTACTTAGAACTTTCATAACCTTTAGTCGTGTACCTTCCCTTTCAATGGCAGTCGGAACTATATATGAAAATATTTCAATATAACGTATCTAAACACGACAGGGTATAACCGAAAAACAGCCGTAAAATGTTGGAATCTTGCATTTAGGGCTATTATAACATGTAGTTGTGAATCTACCCTACTGATTACAATCTGCACTTTATATAATGATATAGACTCAAGAGTCAAAACATTATTACCACCCCTCCATTTTGCAATGAACTCGCCTGGATGACGTGGAAGGCACGCGATCAGGTGGAAGTGGTATTCAACTGCTGCTGGAGAGTCTGAGGAATCATTCTTTCACTTACGTCTGTGTGTGATGGGAAAGGCTGCGGAGGATCTAAGCCATTCTGATAGAGGGAAGATTGTAATGGCCCGAAGGCTCTGAACAAGTATTTCCGAATCGGCACAACTCGTGGGTTGTTACAGTTGTTAGTACTGATGCAAAGTGGATGAATGCAGTAGACGACAGGGTGTTGGACGTCCACACGCTATCCAAGAAAAAGGTCTCGCATGGTGAAGTCAAACCGGAGCCAGACGGTGGCTCGGCTGACAACCCGATACTATGCAGGGCCAAGTAGAATAGTATCGGAGCACACTTTTGGATAGGGGGCTACGCGTCAAACGTCACTTGTGCCAAGCGTCCTCAACATCTGCACCTACATCGCGACTGGTCCATGGATCAGTGGGACAGAGTTGCCTGGTCAGATGAATCACGGTTTGTCATTCATCACGCCGATGACCGTGTCGGGATTCACAAGCGAACAGTTCCTCCCTCAATGCACAATAGGTCATACACAGGCCGGTGGTGGCGGTATTATGCTTTGGGGCACGTTCTCTTGGGGACCCGTGGTTGTGGTAGAGCAGACCATGAATGCTACAGGGTATCTGAACATCATTTCGAACCAGTTGCATCCTTACATTACCTCTGTTTTTTCAGCTGGAAATGAAATATTCCAACAGAACAACGCCCCATGTCACAAGGTTAAAATTGTGTCGGAGTGGTTCCAGGAACATCATGCTGAATTCCAGTTAATGTCTTGACTCACAGGATCTCAATCCGATAGAACCCATTTGGGATGTCATGGTACGGCAGCTCCGAGTTCCAAGACCACCCATTCGCAATACCTCGGATTGGCGTCACCGTTGCTTCAACATGTGGTACAATCTGTCTCCGCCCATCTACCAAAGATTTGTGGCATCCATGCCAAGGCGGGTGGAAGCTGTGTTGCGCGCCAAAGGTGGGACAACTCGTTATGAACCGGCGGTCAGAATGTTTTGGCTCTTGAGTGTATAATGTATAAAAACTTGCACTTAATATATCTCAGATTTATAATATTATATATAATATAAAAATAAATATATATATACATAATTTACATATATAATACATATATATACATATATATATACATAATATACATATATATACACATATATATACACACACATATATATACATATATATACATATATATATATATACACATATATATAATATATATATATAATACATATATACATATATATATATACATAATATATACAAATATACATATATAACACATATATATATATATAAATATATATATATATATAAATATATATACATAAAATATATACAAATATATACACACACACACATATATAAATATATATATATACATATATAAATATATATATATATATATATATAATATTTTTTTTAACATACAAGGAGAAATCAACACTATAAGTAATAAATGCATTCTTATATTTAAGAGAACTAGAATTATTGCAAAGTTTTACAAAGCTAAAAATGCCTTAGCTCACCTCCTGTACCATGATCGAATGGGAATGGGGAATAAAGTCCTACTGTACAAGACGGTTTTAAGGCCCATTCTCCTGTATGCAGCACCGGTCTGGGGCTCTGCATCCAACTCACAGATCCAGAGATTACAAGTAATACAAAATAAAACTTTAAGGTCAATAATAAAAGCTAATCGTTACTTGCGGAACGACATTATCCATAGGGACCTGGGCATTGAGCCTATTAGGGATTTCATCAAAAAAATATCAACAATCTTTTATAATAAAATGAACTCTATTAATAACGAGGAAATTGCTAATATTCCGGACTATGACCCGATTGAGAAACCTAGACGTCCTAGGGCGACTACGGTCCTTCCAACGGGTCTAGTTCCTGGAACATCACTTTTGTAAATATCTTCTGCCCATTATAAAAAAAAAAAAATAAATAAATAAATAAATAAATAAATAAATAAATAAATAAAAAAAAATTAAAAAATAAATAAATAAAAAAAATATATATATAAAAAAAAATAAAATAAAAAATAAAACTCTCAGTACTCTTACCTACTGTTTATAATGTTGCTGACCTTACTTTCAGCGTCTTATGTATTTTTAAATTGAATGGTTCTTATTGTGTACTATTATTATGTATTTCCTTTTGTCAAAGAGTAAACTGAGTGGGAAAAAAAATTAAAAAATAATTATATAATTATAAGGGCTAAAGAAGATATATCTCCTCGTATAAAATTGTAAACATATTGTAACTCTTCTGTTGATTGTGTTTTCTTTTTTCTCTTTTCTCTCTCTCTTCCCCTTCCTTTACTCTATTGTTGTTTTTTGTAGTATGTATAAATTATACCTAATTTCATCAGCCAATAATGAATGTAAATTGGTTCACTTATCAAAGCTCATATTGGGATAAGGGGACTTCGTCAATCCCAAAACCCAGTATTCCAGTGTCCAGATGAACTAGAAGTCAATTTTAAACTTTATTTCAGAGCGGAACAGCACTCTATAATCTTCAATATACAATCAAAATAAAGAGTTCACTCTGCTCTACAACAATATAAATTAAACAAAATTTTGTATAACAAAAACAGCTTAATAAGCGAATTAAATGCAATATCAGCAAAAGCATCTATTTTGCCACCAGCTTGAAAACTGCTCTATAGACAGAAAAGTTTACAGTTTTATGACAGAAAGGAAATGTTAATTTAAAATATTCCGTTGATTCATTTAGAGGCTGTAAAGATATTTAAATGAATTAAAATTAAGAGGATTTTGAAGAAAAATTAAAGTTAAATAATTTTGATATATTACATATATATATATAATATATACTATATATATATAATAATATATATAATAAATATATATATAAAATATATGTATATAATACATATATATTTATATATAATATACAATTTATATATATAGTATATATATATAATATGTATATATACATAAATAAGCAAAATATATATATATATATAAAAATATAATATATATATATCGTTAAATAAAATGTAGATAGGAATCAATAAGGTAGGGAAATGCACAGACATTGTCACAGTCAAAAATTTAACACTCTACAGCTGATCGTTTTTGACGTATGTACACTATATCTCATTTCTCGTTTATAAAGTGTAGATTGCAATCAACTAGATGTTCTAACAGTCCTATTTACCAAATTTCAACATTTTACAGGATTTTATCTATATAAATCATCTGCACTCTCTTTTAAATATTTCTGGCTACGGTCCTGGGTAGCACAATTATATAAATGCACTTGCAAACGAAAATCCAGTTCAATCAAAATGCATTTAACTACGATTCTATATTATTCAGATTTAATCCTGTCATCCAATCTCTTCTCGTTAACTGGACATTTGTCCTTTTGCCTTTATATTATTGATTCCAGTGTAATTTTACTGACGTTTGTCAAATGATAGTTATTAAAAGAGTGCTCCTCGAATTCATTCCGGAGCGAAAATAAATTACATTCGCCTCGAAATAAAAAATTTGCCGAGGAATATGACGCGGTGTTTCGCAATCTCCATGGGAAAGCGATGAAACAATCGATAGAATAAATGATTTGCTTTTCAGGAATTTTCTCTTTAGCCTCAATCCTTACTTGGGAATAAAAAAAAATATTGGATGCGGATACCACGAATTCTTTGTACAACTATTAAATTATACAAATTTTACTTTTTTGTATAAAATAAAAGAAGCATATTAATCCTTCAAAAAATTCAGTATTTAGATTTTAAAGGAAGTATCTATTTTCACGATGCCTGAATCCATTTTGAGTAGAAGAAGGAAACCTTAAATTTGAAACCTTTAAGGAACTCCATGATTTTCTACAATAAAATTTACTTGTTTTATTACGTTCAAGTCGCATGTGGTAACATGAGCATGAATGAGCAGACGATTAAAATGAAAGATTCATTTTTAGCGATATATTTTTGTTATTCTATTTTGTTATTCTGAAACTGAGTAATAGTAAGTAATAAGTAGTAATAGTAAAGTAAAGTAAATTAATACTAAGTAATAGTAGGTATACTAAGTAATAAATATATAATACAGTAAAATATAAGTAATAAATAAATATAAATATAAGTATAAATATAAGTAAAAAATATAAATATAAGTTAAAAATATAAGTTAAATATAAATATAAGTAATAAATATAAGTAATACATAAGTAATAAATATATACTTATATAGTATATAAGAATTGTAAGTAAGTAAGTATAGGTAATAACAGTAAGGACTACTAAGTAATAGTAATTTCCACTCATCAAACTAAGGAGTTTTTAATTCCATTTGATTGAGTGTAATCACGTCATTCTTTTGCATTTATTATAGATTGACATATTTTTTTCATGTTTGCATTTTTTTGCGTATAGTTTTCGTTAGTTAAAATACATCTCACCTTCTTTTTTTTTTTTTTTTTTTTTTGTATATAATTGATTTTAAAATTGCTTAATTTTCTTCCTATTCATTTACTACCGTTCACTTCAAAATTTTAAATATCTATTTTGACCATCTCTGGCTAGTTTCGACTTCCCAGATTTCATTTTTATTAGTATCATCATGTATGTGTACGTACATAATATGTACGCTGTTATGTTTATATGTATGTATATCGCATAATTAAAAAATGATTAGAATTTTTTATTTAGGACTATTGTATCATTTTGTCTAGTAAAGCCTGCACTATATTCTCCTATCACAACAAATAGAAAACTGAAAATAGCTTCATCGCACCGTTCTGGACAGTGTGTTAATGAGTAAATGTTTATTTTATTGCTTTAAAACAAAGAGGAAAACGGGTTATTTTGCTTTCAGTTCAATATTATATGCTTTTCTGGTCCTTTTAACAAAATTTAGTCTTAGTTATTTACTGTACGTTTAAATAATTTATTTTTTAAAATATGCGAAATAGAAGGACTTCAGAGTCGAAAGACGGTTTGGGTAATACTTTAGTATTTAGGGACCCTTGGCAAATTTGGCGAAATTCTAGGCGATGTTTACTAAAACACAAAGGCATTCTATCCGAACTTTGTATCCCTTGCTTTACTTGGCGATCTTAATGGATGCAAAGTGCACCATTTTAATAGAATTATATACCGTTATTTAATTAATCAAAATCACTTAGAAACCAGGAATCTATATTTATAGGCAATAAATCCCTAGACAGTTTGCACAGCCAAGAGCTCCAAATTATTAAAATTTATCCATAATCTATTTTAATCTAACCTGTTTAAACATTACGCGCATTTAATATAAAAGAAAGAGTTGCACAAGGAGAGCTGGATACCAATATAATATTGCCGAGCTCAGAGCTTTATCGCTAAGTTGGCGGGCACACCCTGTTCTGATGTCAAACCAAATGAAAATATATGAAATACGCTAAAATGGAGTTAGCTTAATTGACAATTAATAGAATAAGATTGGCGTAAAAAATTGAATAAATTAAAATGGTGCAAAATGGAGAAATATTCCAAATAGAAATTGATTAAATGAAATAATTCAAGTAAATATGAACAAAAACAAGAAAAATTGTATTATCTAAAAAATGTGAAATGGAAGAGAAATAAAAGAAATAAAAATATTTGAAATTATATTTATCAAGTAGATTCTAAAAGCTCTAAAATTTATATAATCTGAAAACACATTTTAAACGCTAACAGATGAATTAAAGTTACTTAAGATTTCAATTATTTTAGCACATATGTAAAAGAAAAATCTATAAAATGGCGCCCAAACGTAAGTGTTAGCAGATTTAAAAACTTCAAAAAAGGTAACTTACCTTTTGTTTCTGATTCTGATGTTCTTAGTAAGTGTAAAAGAGGTTGTGAAATTAAATTCAGTTTCTAACTAATAACATTTACTTGAAACAATTATTATTAAAAAATATGAACAATACGTTCCACTACTAACACTAATTAGAGAAAATTGACATTAACATTTCAATTTTTATGTTTTGAGGCACGCACGTTCACTTGGTGTATTTTAATTTCACTCAAATATCAGTTTATTCTCTTCACTTCACTTCTCTTAAATTAAAAATACCTTAAATTAAAATTACTAATTTGTTTAGCTCAGAAGTGACAATAAATGCCCAGCCCCAATTTAGGACTAATGGAATAATATTTTCGTTTAAAAATTTAATTAGAGAAAATGGCGTTACTGAATTCAAAATGGAAGAAGAAATCTTCTGCCGAAGAAAGAAATATTCCAAACTGAAATTGATATGATGAATTAAGTCAAGTAAATATAATAATAATAAAAGAAAAAAAAAACCCAGAAAAATCATATAGTTGGAAAACATTTTAAACACTATCAGGTAAATTAAGTTACTTATAAAGTTTTAAAGTTAGCACGTAATTAAAAGCAAAATACAAAAACAAAATGGCGCCATACTAGAGCCATCAAACCCAATTAATGATGACCCAATAAGATTAATGAAACAAGATTGGTGTCTAAAAATAGGATAAATAAAAAAGGTGCAATTGAATTCATTATGAAAACAATATTGGTTAAAAAGAAAAAAAATTATCTGAAAACACATTTTAAACGCCATTAGACTTGAAAGCTTTTAATTATTTTAGCACGTTAATATAAAAATCTATCTAAAAGCGAGTAGATTTTAAAAGAAGAATACTATCTTTACATGCCATGGACTCGAACCGTTTGACCAGCCAAAAATATTCCCAGGGGAATGACCACGAAAAAGGCTGTCTTGAATTGTATAGCAAACATATACACATGGGATTTGAACCCAAGAACTCAGGTACCGAAGAGCAGCTCCCTACCCATTCGGTCGGCGTTTGACTTTTTCTCTACTGGAAGACGATTTGGGATTTTAAAATATTTCAAACGTGTCTAGACTGTTAAAAAATGTAAAATAAATAAACAATATGTAAATATAAATGAAATATTTTTAGTATTTATACTAATTAAAAATTACTAAAAAAGACATACTAAAAGATACTTTCAATATACGATATTATCTTACTTTTAGAATTTATGAGTTTATTACGGTATTCATTTTAAAAAGGAAGTAGTGTGTATATTCGTATTTGTGAATATTGATTATTTAAGCCTAATGGAGTTTCAACAAGAAATGAATATTTCGTATAACTCAATACAATTTACGTTCGTTAAATTTACTTAGAGAATCGAACTTTCCTTTGTATAAGTGAATGTTTCGTATAACTGAATATTCGTAGTAGTAATTTATTACAAAGGATTACGGATGTTTCATCGACAAATGATTATTTCGTATAACTCAATAAAATTTACGTTCGTTAAATTTACTTAGAGGATCGAACATTCCTTTGTATAAGTGAATGTTTCGTATAACTGAATATTCGTAGAAGTAATTTATTACAAAGGTTTACGGATGTTTCATCGAGAAATGATTATTTCGTATAACTCAATAAAATTTACGTTCGTTAAATTTACTTAGAGGATCGAACTTTCCTTTGTATAAGTGAATGTTTCGTGTAACTGAATATTCGTAGAAGTAATTTATTACAAAGGTTTATGGATGTTTCACCGAGAAATGATTATTTCGTATAACTCAATAAAATTTACGTTCGTTAAATTTACTTAGAGGATCGAACATTCCTTTGTATAAGTGAATGTTTCGTATAACTGAATATTCGTAGAAGTAATTTATTACAAAGGTTTACGGATGTTTTATCGAGAAATGATTATTTCGTATAACTCAATAAAATCTACGTTCGTTAGATTTACTTAGAGGATCGAACATTCCTTTGTAGAAGTGAATGTTTCGTATAACTGAATATTCGTAGAAGTAATTTATTACAAAGGATTACGGATGTTTCATCGACAAATGATTATTTCTTATAACTCAATAAAATTTACGTTCGTTAAATTTACGTAGAGGATCGAACATTCCTTTGTATAACTGAATATTCGTAGAAGTAATTTAAAACAAAAACTTATGGAAGTTTCGCCTTGAAATGAGTACTTCGTATGACTGAATAATTTGTATAAATGAGTTTCCACAGATTATCTTTGAAACATCGTTACAGTCTTGTGTGAACTCCATCATGTGTGTGTATGTATATATGCATTTTGTATAATTACACGCATATCTGTAAAAATAATTACACATACCCAAACATACATGTTCTGATCCAAAAAATGAATATCGTAATTTTATAGATTCAAACCTTCTCCTATTGTTCTGTGCTGACTCACGATCCTATTTTTATCTGCGATCAATCAAAATTCTGCGCAGGGCCAAATTTTCTCCCCTTGCATCCCCCAAATTAAAGAGCCATAAAAAGATCAGCGAACTCCGGCGAATAACTGTTTCGCAAGAAAGACGAAACATCTGCCGGAGAGACGGCCATTAGAATTGTCTTAGGCGAGATTTTTTGGCTCCAATTTTCCTCTCCACCTGAGACGGTATCCCCAATTTTCCCTCTCCCGACCGCGTGTGAATGAAATTCCCCCTCCGGTTACGGATGGCCAATGTTACGCAACGGTCCATCTGTTTTATTTATGACTTTTTTTTCCCCAGTTATCTTCCGGCTATGGTAGGCGCGGAGATATGGAAGATACTACTAATTGATTTGGAGAGAGTGCATGTAGCTGCAGAAAGTGCATTAAGTTGGCTGGGAAAAAAGGTTTCACCGGAAATGTTGTGGATCTTACACCGATATTCCATGAACAATTAAGAAACACATTCTCTTATAAATGATCGCCAAGGAGAGATTCCGCTAGAACAAAAGTTCTGCTTACGCTTATTGCCGTTTAGAAAATAAAATTACAATTTGGAAAGATACCGTTAAGGCATTAGTAAAGTTTAAGACTGCGTTTACGTTGTATTTTCTAATTGATAGCTAGCTAGTTGGCAGTGATATTAAATGTTCTAATTAGTTGCTAGTTGGCGATGAGTTTTTTTAATATTCTTGTCGGGTGCCTTTTGGCGCCAAAAGGAAATAGGAATCAAACGATAACAATGGAATAATTTAATGTAATTGAATTTATTTAAAGAGAGTTAAAAATCGTGTTTCTGTTGTATTTTTTAACTAATATCTAGTTGCCAGTGGCCATTAATTAGTAGCTAGTTGACGATAATTTTCTAAAAATTCAAATCCGATGCCATTTTGGCGCTTGAAGGAAATGACCACGAAACAATGAGAACATATTCATAAGATTGAATTTAATGGTACGATAAAGTTTAAAACTGCGCCTTCATTGTATTTTTTAATTGATAGCTAGCTGGCATCTGAAATTGACAATAAATGCTTAAATTGATAGCCAGTTGACAATAATATTCTAAAAATTCTTACCAGATGTTATTTTGGCGACCAAAAGTAATTAGGCTTGAAACAATAGCAATGGAACAATTTTATATAATTCAATTTATTAATTTGATAGAGTTTAGGACTGAATTTTCGTTGTATTTTCCTATTGATATTTAGTTGGAAGTGACATTAAATGTTTTGGTAGCTAGCTGACGAAAATTTTCAAAAATTCTTGTCCAGTGCCATTTTGGCGACAAACGGAAATACGCATGAAATAGTAGCAATGAGAACAAATTTCATGATATTGAATTTGCTTATTGCATGGAGTTTAAGATCGCGTTTTCGTTGTATTTTCTAACTGATAGCTGAAAGGCAGTGATATTAAATATTTTAATTCATATCTAGTGAGCGATAATATTCTAAAAATTCTTACCAGTGCCATTTTGTCTCCAAACAGAAACAGGCATGAAAAAAAAAATGGAAAAATTTGTAAATATAAAATTCTCTGTATGTATGTGTGTATATTCGCTATGCATTCCTCTAAATGGCTGAATGGACTTTGATGAAATTTTCCATGATGATCTAGGTTAACCCTGGAAAAGTTTTGAAGCAAGTCAAATTGATCGAAGGTCAAGGTCACGGAAGACAGAACGTTTCCCCTTCAAAGTTTGGCGACCATATATTGCATCCTATTTCTTCTCTGAGATAAAATAATTATAATCTTTTAAATAATTTAAATCCAGTGATAGTATAAAAATGTGTGAATAAGATTTTAAATTAAGTTTTTTATACCATAAATAGTTTAGTTATATAATTATTCTATTATCGTTTCAAAAACGATACTTTTCCCTCAGCCGAGTTTGTGACGTCATCGTTCACGAAGATACCGACCGCCTATGTTGTTTACATGTTATAAGGCGACTTTTAAATTTGTTTCTGTGCACAGTATGGCATATAATAGACATTTTTTAT
>CM063497.1:5814986-5817486 GCA_032207245.1 Pardosa pseudoannulata
AAAGAAATGACGTCACAATGCTAGAAAAATTGTTATTTTTACCTATTTCTTAAGTGATAAATGGATAAATTGAATCGCCCGCTCTTAACCGGGGAAAATAGGGCTCGAAATAAAGGCATTAAACTCTCGAAAATGGAAGGGTTGGATTTCGAGCGTTTTAAAGACGACAGTATTTTTGGCTGTCATAGGAAGCAAATTTATACCAATTTATTTTAGAATCGGATCGATAGTTTAGGAGAAGATAAACTTTATTCGCTTTGAATGGATGCCTCTATCCATTCCGGGTCCAACCGCTTCATAAATTTGCAGACAGATAACTTAGGCTATTATTATATAGGGGATATATTTGTGAAAAATAAATTAAAATAACGCAAGTTATGACAACTACAGTTTGTTTTTAAAAATATAAAGACTTTGCAGGTATGTAGGATCAACTAAACGATTTACTACGTTCTCTCCTGAAGTTTGATCACTTGGTCTCATTTCATCTTTTCCTAAATATGGAAATCTGTTTAATAAGTATTTTTCCTAACATCTAGCCAAAATTTTATTCCGACCTTATCGAGCCTTGTTAGGCATATACTGCAAAAAACGGCATCTTGTTTTTGTAGGGAATAACTATTCATCAAACGTAATATTTTCATTTGGTTTGTAGCAAAGCTTACAGTTTTCTATAAAAGTATTCCATACCTCGGATATTAGTGTAAATTCATCACACTGCAAACGTGAAGACCTTGTTAGTTTATTTTCAAAACGAAGAAATTTCATAACTTCCGAAAACCTATCTCTACTCATAGTTTCATGAAAAAACTTTGGTCCCCAAGTCTTGGACCACAAACTAAGAATTGGTAAGCCCTTGGCGGCTAATGCCCCCTTACGTACAACAACGCTATGAATGCTTCCAGTTCTGCTAATAAAATAGTGAAAGAGTCATTATGAAGTTTACACTTGTCTTCAACATCAGTATATAGCCTGCCGTATTTCTAGGTATAATCATTTGTTAGGGCTAAAATAAAAACATTTTCTTGAAATCTTTACTATTTCGTAAATCACAATGATTTAGGAAAAGTCGAGAAAGGATTAAGGTATTTGCAAAAACATAGAAGAGTTGTCAGAGATAAAAGTTCGCTAGGTGTCAAAATGACCCCTTCCGTAACTCTATTGTTAAGAGTGCATTTAGTAGCTACGGGTAATCGTCACGTGATAATGCATTCCGCTCGGATATATTGCGATATATACTTGCGATATATCTCGGTGAATGCAGGACCGACTATGATACTTGTGTCCAGGGCAAGATCCAATTTTTGTGCCCTATCCCATTTTAAAATTTATAGCGACAAATTATTATCATAATTACAGTCATACAAAAATTGTAACATTGAATTAGCAAACGGATTTAAGAAATTAGCATTAAAGTAATATAAGGCAATTTGTCGCAACGTCACGAACTACTATAATGCCCTTCGCATTCATTTTCATGTTTACAACAGCCAATAAACAAACAATAAACTGCCCTTCCGTTTGAAACTAAAGCCAGAATTGTCATAATTTGAGAATTTGCAGTACTGCTTAAATCGCCTTATTCAAAATTAAAAACACCCAATTTCATTTTACGTAATCTACTATAATTTATCCAAGCTAAAACGAAGAAATTTCATAATTTCCGAAAACCTATCTCTACTCATAATTTCATGAAAAACTTTGGTCCCCAAGTCTTGGACCACAAACTAAGAATGGGCAAGCCCTTGGCGGCTAATGCCCCCTTACGCACAACAACGCTATGAATGCTTCCAGTTCTGCTAATAAAATAGTGAAAGAGTCATTACGAAGTTGACACTTGTCTTCAACATCAGTATATATCCTGCCGTATTTCTAGGTAGAATCATTTGTTAGGGCTAAAATAAAAACACTATTTTCTTAAAATCTTTACTATTTCGTAAATCACGATGATTTAGGAAAAGTCGATAAAGGATTAAGATATTTGCAAAAACATAGAAGAGTTGTCAGAGATAAAAGTTCGCTAGGTGTCAAAATGACCCCTCCCGTAATTCTAGTGTGCATTTAGCAACAACGGGTAATCGTCACGTGATATTGCATTCAGCTCGGGTATATTGCGATATATACTTGCGATACATCTTCGGTGAATGCAGGACCCGACTATGGTACTTTTGTGTCCAGGACAAGATACAATTTTTGTGCCCTCCACTCCCATTTTAAATTTATAGCGACAAATTATTATCATAATTACAGTCATATAAAAATTGTAACATTGAATTAGCAAACACATTTAAGAAATTAGCATTAAAGTAATATAAGGCGATTTGTCGCAACGTCACGAACTACTATAATGCCCTTCCCATTCATTTTCATGTTTACAACAGCCAATAGATTAACAATAAACTGACCTTCCATTTGAAACTAAAGCCAGAATTGTCATAATTTGAGAATTTGCCCTACTGCGTGAAATCGCCTTATTCAAAATTAAAAACACCCAATTTTC
>CM063497.1:5822486-5889986 GCA_032207245.1 Pardosa pseudoannulata
TTAGTTGGTGTTGCTCATCCGGACATATACGTCGCGAGCTATTGCTTTTGAGCGGGGTACTCGGACTTGGCAAGGTGATGATGATATTTACAATTAAGGATGCCGAACTTTAATTTCGTCACCCGGCATGTTTTTTTTAGTTAATTTTTTGGTCTGGCTTTAACTTATCTTTATTTTTTGTATGAAGCCTTATTTTTAATACTGAATAAACAGTATTTATTTTCTATGTTCGACTCTGCTAAATGCCTGCTTCCAAATTCATTCTGTCTAAACCCTCTTAGGCTGACATTTCTCAAAAGGTCTAACCTGCAAACCACGGATGCCATCAACGTTTACCTTCTACTCTCCCCTGGTCACAACCTTGTTCTCTAAAAAAATCAGACTACCTCGCTGAGAAAAAATAGGGGTCCACTCCAGAACTGCAGGGGGTTAGACCAACATACCCAGGGTTCCCACTCTTTTTCCAGAACAAAAATTAAGGACTTTCTAAAGACCAAAATAAGTTTTTATAAGGACCTACTTGAAATATATGGTATAACGACAAAAATCTTATTTCCTAAGGAACATATTTTAATAATTATGAACCAGACAAGGCATGTTCAATAAATGCCCTACAATATTTCCCAATTAAGTTTTAAAAATACCTAAAAATTAATATAATATAAATCTATTTGACAAAAACATTTTGAAAAATGTACATCTAAAGTTTTTTGAGTGATCAAATTAAAAATAAACTGAATAAAATATAACAGTACTGTCTGAGTGTTTAAAAATGACTCATATATATGTGTGTGTGTGTGTATGTATCTACTTGAAATACATGGCATAACGACAAAAACCCTATTTCCTAAGGAACCTATTTTAATAATTATGAACCAGACAAGGCATGTTCAATAAATGCCCTACAATATTTAAGACCTAAGTTTTTAAAAATACCTAAAAATTAATATAAGATAAACCTATTTGACAAAAACCTTCTGAAAAATGTACATCTAAAGTTTTTTGAGCAATCAAATTAAAAATAAATTGTGAATAAAATACAATATTATAAACAGTACTTTCTGAGGGTTTAAAAATGACTCATATATATATGTGTGTATGTAAATACTAAATGATTATACCAGACGATGCCTGGAAAAAAAGATGAATTTTCTATTACATTCAATGCAAAGAAAATTAAACTTCCATAAGTAACTGAAATATCTACAACCCCCCCCCCAACCTCCATGCTTCATTGAATTAAAATCTGCATGACTATTAGCTATTGGAAAAGAGCAGCTTTCAGTACACGAAAGATTATTTATTTATCAAAAAGGTTTTGTAGCGTGTGACCATAAAAAGTACTAATAAATTAAAAGCACTTTCACAATATTTTAAGGATATATAACCTGAAAATAATATTTTAAGGATATCAAGGAAAGGAATTTTGAATGACTACAGAAATACACTGAAAACATTTATGTGTTTGAGGATTTTCTTTATTATTAATACTGCACTTTTGGCTAGAAAATGTAAAAGAATGTTATGAGAATTAACAAATATTTTATATTTTCTTTGACCAGTACTGGCGTTCTTAGAACCGGTTTGGGGCAAGTTTAAACTCCAAACTTACAAAACCAGAAAGTTTGGATTGTACGGTGAGAACTGATAGGAAATCACGTGACGACGGATAAATTGATCAAGTTCCAATTTAAAAATTAATGAGTTTTTAAGGACATTTGACAAAAATTAAGTAGTTTTAAGAGCCCTTAAAAATGAAAGCTAAAATTAAGGTGTTCTTAAGGACTTTTAAGGACTGTGGGAACCCTGAGACCCTTCTTTTGGTTGGGAGAAGTCCGGAGTTTCTTTCTAGTTCAAACTGGTCATGTTCTGGTAGGTCTTTGACGATGACTCACGGGAAGAGGTAACAAAAAAGCTGAACCGAATGTAACTTATTGTTACAACAAAACAAAATGTTGGAATTAACGTCATATTTTGATCTGAAGAGAAATTTTCCCCCTCCAAATTTTAATCTTTTTTTGTATGCTGTTTATATAACTAATTAAAAGATTTTTCTTTAAAGAAAGATAGACTACTCAAAAAAATAATTTACTTTCTGAAAAAAGAAGAAATAAGATTGTCCAACGGGAAGCTATTTAGAAATTCCTTGGTAATTCCCAATTTCTACTCCAATAAATTCACTCTATTTTATATTCAATTTCTTTTGATTCTTTAAAAGAACTAGTTTCACATATAAATTTATATTTAATAAAGTTGAATAAAGTTTAATTTATTAGAGTTAAAAATTTTTAAACAAACAAAATCTCAACGCATTTAAAATTTAAATTTTTTTTTTCTGTCTTTGGTAGGGTTGGCAAGTTTTTGTCAAAGGTGGAAAAAACCATGGAAAAAACCCGGTAAAAACAGTCCTGGCAAACATACATTTTTGCCACTTTTTTCCAAGTGGCAAAAATGGATATTTTTATTTACTGGAATGTAACTATTTTAACTTTTACTAATTTTACTCTAATCTAAAAATACATAATATAATGTTTTTTTTTTTTTTTTTTGTTTTTTTTTAACAAAGAATATTCAATGCGTTATTGAAACAGGAATCTAAATCTAAAGTTATACTACCTAGAGATACAAATAAAAAGATTGTTTTTAATGTAATTATTAGCTTATTTCCCCTACAAACTGAAGGTTTAAACATTTTTGGTACTTATATAATATATATATATCTTATGTATATATACACATTACAATTAAAGACAACATTACTATATTAAATTGATAAATAAAGAAAACATTTTTTATCCCATGCCTTCATCATATAAATTTATTTACAAAAATAGAATATTGTATTTTCATTGCTAACATCAATGAAAATTATTTTAAATTGTTTAAATGGTAAAATTAATACTAATGAAATACCCAATTAATATTTAGATTTAAGTCTCAATTGCATTATGTACAAAATTATTTATTAATTATTTTGTACATTTTTAAAATCCAGCCAATTTTTCTAAATTTTGCCGGTTTTTACCAGGTTTATTCCAGTTTTTGCCACTGTCCTGGCAAAAATACCATTTTGCCAGAAAAATGACCAACCCTAGTCTTTGGATTGATTAATATGATTATCTTCTTTCTAACCCCCCCCCCCCAAGTACAGATTCCATTAAACACATTTTTTTTTTTATTTCAACTTTGGAGATATATGTTCAAAATTTAAAAATCAGTTAGGTGTTCATAAAAGTTAAAATTGTTAATGCATTATTGCTAGTTACAATATAATTTATAACTACTAAAAGATTACGAATTTAGTAACAGCTTAATGTTGATGGATAATTTATTTTTCAGGAGGATAAAATTTTCCAGGTTTTTAAAGTCAAATCAAAAGACTTAATAGGATACTAAACAGTTATTTCTCCAACTTGAATATTCAGCACAAATGTAATTATTTAATTATTCTTATCTACAAGTAGAAAGCTCTGTTAACAAAAATGAAATAATTTCAATATTACTTGAAGTTGTACTATTACTTGTATTCTGTGCTTAAAATACAGTTAATACTGATACAATTAATTCCACAGAATATAATATAAATTAATAGATTACTTTTAATTGCACAGAACACAATAGCTTGAATTCCATAGAATACAGTTGAAAGCAACTGATGACTATTTTTAATTGCATGAAACACAATTACTTGAATTCCATGGAATACGATTAAAAGTAATTGATGATTACTTTTAATTCCACAGAACACAATGACACGAATTCCATTGACTACAATTAAAAGCAATCAATTACTTTCAATTGTATTGTATATTTGAAATAAGATACCAAAGATTTTGGGTTTTAGACGACTTAATCGGTTTAAAACACTGTTTAAACACATCAGGTCAAAAACTGATTTTTAACGTCAAAACTGAATCTTGAATTTCAGGATATTCAGAATAATTACAACCTCCGATACATTGCAGAAACTAAAAGAGACTGTTTACAGTAGCTACTGAAAAAAAAATACTAGATGAGTAAAACAAAATTTTCTTTATTATACTTACATGACAAAAACAATTAATACTCAGAAATTGTAAAAGAAATTGCATGATTACTAAACAGAGCATAAATTTATGTTCCAACATCTTTAGGGGCATTTTTTAATTCTTGATTCGCAGTCTGAACTTCACTCTGATGTTGCAAATTTTCCTCTTCCCTGTCACTTATATATTCATTCCAATCTTTCTCGTCAAACGGAGAATGTTCACCTGACTGTAGTTCAGGAACTTCCCTTCCAGTTTTAGGAGCGATGTTGTTATAGATAGCCATTGCCTGTTATTAAAAGAAAATTATAATAATTATAGATTGTATTACCATAACTTAACATCAGAACTGCAGGAATTTTGGTATACCTAAAAGTGCAGGTTGGGTCAAACCAGATTATAATTATTCTGCATTTATATGCAATGACATCTATTGATTTTTAGACATTAAATGATTATAATAATTGATAAAATATAAGATACTATAATATTGAAAAGTATATATAGTTAGAAAAATTAGATCTTTTATGGAATTTAATTTGTTAATTTTTTTTATATACAGTGAAACCTTTCTGAGGCGGCCACCCCTCTGTATCAAAAATATTTGGCTGCTTAGACGGGTTGGCCGGTCTGAAGGGTTTTATTTGCTATTATAAGATGTTCCGTCTAGCATCCATGATGCGAGGGCAATTGCTTAATATTTTTTGTAAACTGTGTTTATTTTGTAACCATGAAGCGTAGCGCCATCTGTAAATATATGTAATACAATAGTGTTGTTCGTTGAGAGCGAGGGGATTAAATCTGCCATATATTCTGTTTTGTGTTGGTTTTCTTAAAAGTGATATTTGGACGACGTTGGGAGTGAGAATAGTCAAAGTCATTGTAAGTAAATGATTTATTCTTTTTAATCATAAATTTTTAATCATGGGTTGTCATTTTCCCAACGCTTGATCCAATTGATATTCATTCAATTCTATTTCATTGTGTTTAAGTATTTTGGTATCCCCCTCATTCACATTATTCTAATTTATTATACAGTCCACTAAGTCTTAAAATCTCACATAAGATAATTACTATAATGCATAATATAAACAAGTCTGACATATATTCCTTATGTAAATGAAATTTAAAACTCATCTAAAGAGAAAATAGTATTTTATTTTATGCTTCTTTACATTTTCATTAAAAAAGGAAAATTCTATTGCTTCTGTTTGTTCTGTAGTCTTCATACTCCTTCAAAATCAAATTATTATCTTTAATGACTTTATTGATTTGCATTCTTCTGCAGTTAAAGAATTCAGCTAACTTTCTTGTCGATATGCCATTCTCATATTCACGCAGAACTTCAATGCTCTGCTCAAGATTTAGAAAAATGCGTTTCGACATCATTGCAACTTGGATCACTAACCAACTAATGGAATGAAACTGGAGTGAATGACATTTTTGCTGACAGAGGTGCCATTCTTCCTTAACTTTACAAATTGGAATTTGAAACAAAGGCCCTAGGACACCTTCAACGCTTGATTGTCCAGTTCCTTCCTCAGTTTCTATGGATGGTTCAATAAGGATTCCCTATCTGAAGGGAGAATACAAAAGAGATAACAGATTTAATCTCTCTTAGAAAGAGGGGAACCCCAGGAATGGACTTCTCAAGTTATTCCTTTGTCTTATATCCGACCATAAACCTGATCTTGAGTTTTTTCGCTCAAAATTAAAGCATGGAGTGATTAGAATTTCCTGTAAAATGAAAGGGGCAATCCCACTTAGTGGCCATCTAGAGGGGGTTGGGGGGCCGCTGATACAGGTTATCTTACCATTAGGTCTACGACTCAAAAAATCCGTGCCATAAGAAATTGGCCACTTAGAAGGGTGGGAGCTCGGAAAAGTTTCACTGTATTTTCATCATTTCCTACAGATTGGTATTTTAGAGTTAGAACAAAAATCTACAGTTTTGTTTCCACACTTGAAAGCTAAATAATGAACTTTTATCGCATAGGCTTCAATATTTTATTTTTGTAGATGTTTATAGGTACAAAAAAAAAGGAAAATTAAAGAAATTGATTTCAATTTCATTTTGTAACTTTTTGAGAAAATTGGACACAATAATTTTGAGGTCAAAATGAGGCATTCAGCAGTTTTATGTAACATTCTATATAACATTGAATGTAAACAATGAAGTATAAAAATAAAATATAAGTTATATTTGAAAATGAGAAATTTATAACCACTTAATATTAACACTTGGCATGCAGGTATACTTCACCACCGACTTATGCATGCAGCGGGCATTTTTTCGTGAATCACGCGAAAGTTTAGCTATTCTGAAAAATCTCAGTCAATCAAAAACTACTTTGTTTTTATGAACGAAACTTGTTTTTATTTTACACTTCAATGTAGACTTAACAGGAAAAAAAAAAAAAAAAATATTATGAAATTACAAAAATAAACGATTTTTTAAATTAAAGTTCGATCATCTGTCAGCACCTATTTCTTCATCACTATCTTTGTCACAACGGCTCATTTTATCAAGTTTCAGGCTTGCAACTGCTGAGGTACTTTCAAAAAGGTGAGAAAAGTGACTAAAAAGTGACTAAACATTGAAAAAAAAAAGCGATTTTTTTCTACTCTTGATTACAGATGATATTAGTAAGATTTTTCTATTTATTTTAACTCTAAATCAAATGATTCAGGCAAGACACGATTTTAGCGTCCAATACAAAAAAGGTTAAAAATTTCATTTAACATAACTCAAAATTGCTTTTTAATCAAGAAAATCTATAAATTAGATTTGAATACACATAATACATTAATTTTATAATCCCAATTTTCTGCATACATTAACGATGTTTTGAAATATATATATAGCTAGATTAGAGTATCTACACAAAAACTGTGAAGAAAAAGAAAAAAAGAAATGTTTGCTTTGACGTAAATTACTTTAATGTATTAAATGTACATTTCAGTTCAAATGTAGATTTCAAGAACTTCTTTACGACTTTTTAAAATCACTCAATTCTGGAAACCATATGATTAATTACATTTTAATAAGAAAAGTAAGATTAGTGCATCCCATTTTTGGTCTTTTATTAAAATATTTTGTTATTCATTCAGATTTTTTTTTCAAACAACAGACTTTTGCTGTGATACACAATGAAAAAAGTGATTAAGAGTGACTGTTTACTTAAAAAAGTGACTGAAAGTGATCAATTGTTAAAAAAAGGGACTAAAGGTGAGAAAAGTAACGGAATTGCAAGCCTGAAGTTTGTATTCAACAATAAAAAAATCAAGCTTCCAATGGACAAAACACAATTCGTACGTTCTGGAGCTAGGAATTCAATGGAAGACGAAATAACACAACAAAAGACTGAGTCACTCGACAATCATAACTTGTGGAAAGAAAAAATGCAAATCATTGCATAACAACGCAAACAGCACGCATATAATGTCACACATACATATAATTGTATGTATTTAGTAGATTTGTGGTGGTTAGCAGGTATCCACCACAAATCTACTAAATACGTATTTTTATGTGACCTGCACTCCAGTGACAGACTGCAAAAAACGTAAAAATATGTTGCACGCATGCGAAGTGTTAATTATAGGCTATGAAAATGTTACTTTTTAACAATACAATTTAACTTGTATTCAACCTTTTACACGTTTAGGAACCTTTTGAACATGATTTTCTCGGAGAATCTTCTTGAAACTCAAATTGATATCATAACTTCACGATACTTAAATTTGCCAGATTATTACTACTTTTTTATTTTATCACATCTTAACAAAGTATTAGATGACAAGGTAGCTTAAGTTTTTTGTTGCTGTTGTTTTCTAAAATATGTTATGAATTATATACAAAAGCAACAATTTTCAAAACTACAACCAATTATTTGAAAAGTAAAATCTTTTAAAACTTGGCTGTTATTTATTATTTTCTTTAGGTAAAGCATTTTTATGCCTTGAATAATCATTGAAATCTGCAACCTAATTTCATCTGCAGCACCTAATCTCCTTCTGTATATAAGATTTGTTGCAGTGAAACAATTTTCCCATACAAAACAAATAACAATAGATGTTTTCCAGCTGTTATGGCATATCAGAATATTCTTTTCTAATGTCAATCAAAAAATGCATAATATCAACTTGACTCCATTTTAGTTTGAATTGAGGGTCAGTCAATATATATCAATTTGTTGTTAGTTTCTTTTTAGTGGGAGTTTCGAGGTGTCACAATTTAAAAAAGGAATTTGGATCTAAGATAATTTTTCTTTCTAAACAAAAAATAGAAATTAAAATTTTAATAAAATTTTTGAGATTTTTGATACGAAAATAATGATCACTTGCTTAATGATACTTTAAGTACTTTAGAATTCCACAAAACATGTTGAAGACCTCAGATTAGAAACTTAATTTTGCAAAAGTTTATTTATTTATTTATTGTTGACTACAAATTAAGTAAAATGCATTTATTTATAAAATGTCCTCATTTGATAACATTGTAATCTAAATTATTTTGCAACCAATCAAATTTTACTTGATATGAAGCACTATAGTCTACTGTTTTGTAACATGAGGGCTAATGAGAACAAGACCAACTTTTTAAATCTGATTCCAAAACAGCCATGGACATCCATACCAACAATGGTATTTGAATGCACAAACTCTGGTAACAAAAGAATATTCCATCTATTTGGTTATCTTTTAGTGTAACTCAATAAGTTGTCAAAATAAAATGGATTTTTATTCACTCATAACTCAGGGTTCCCACTGTATTTCTAGAATAAAAATTAAGGACTTTCTAAGGACCAAAGTAACATTTTATAAGGACCTACTTGAAACACACAGCATAACGGCATAAACAATATTTCCTAAGGAACCTATTTTAATGATTATGAACCAGACAAGGCATGTTCAAGAAATGCCCGACAATATTTCAGAATTAAGTTTTTGAAAATGCCTAAAAATTAGTAATAAGATAAATCTATTTGACAAAAACTAATTTTGAAAAATGTACATCTAAAGCTTTTTGAGTGATCAAACTAGAAATAAATTGTGAATAAAATACAATATTATAGACAGTACTTTCTGAGAGTTTACATATATATACATATACATATACATATATACATACATACATACATATATATATATATAGATACATACATATATAGATAGATACATACATACATACATACATATATATATATATATATATATATATATATATATATATATATATATATATATATATATATATATATAAAGAGAGAGAGAGAGAGAATAGATAGATACATACATATATATATACATACATACACACATACACATATATACACACACACACATATATATATATACACACATACACATATATATATACACACATATATATACATACACACACACATATATATATATACATACACATATATATACATACATACATATATATATATATATATATATATATATATATATATATATATAAATGTGTATGTATGTATATATATATTAGCTGAGTATACCTGACATTGCCTGGGAAAGAAGAAAGTTTTAGACTTTTCTATTACATTCAATGAAAGAAAAATTAAACTTCCATAAGTAACTGAAATACTTACAACACCCTCCAACCTCCCTGTTTTGCTTAATTAAATCTGCATGACTGTTAGCTATTAGGAAAGGGCATCTGACTTTATACTTTAAACATTTTCAGTATACGAAAGATTATTTATTGGTCAAATAATAAGTAACTAAGAAAAAACTGTCCCATAAGAAAACTGATAGGAAATCACGTGACAACGGTGGATTGCGTTGATGGAGAAATGGATCACATTCCAATTAAAGAATTACGGAGTTTTTAAGGACCTTTGACAAAAATTAAGGAATTTTAAGGGCCCTTAAAAAAGAAAGCTAAAATTAAGGAGTTCTTAAGGACTTTTAACGACCATGGGAACTCAGTAGCTCTAGAGTGTTCAGCAATACAGTTTGCTAAAAAAGTCGCAGTACTTTGCTAAATTAAAATCTATAAATACCCAAAATTTGTCTCGAGATATTTAAAAAATTTGATACATTTATATCTAGATATTATAAAATATTTATTTGAAACTAAATTTTTGAAGTTTTAAGATGGCAAACATATTGTTTTCCTGCCAAATTGGAAATAATATTTAAATCAAAGTGCTTGACTTGTTTAATTATAAAAATCTATGTTACATGATAAATAATGGCTGCTATTTGATCCCCAACAAAAAACTTTATTTGCACAGTAAAACTAGATTGTAATAATCTTACTAAAAATATTACCAGTTTAAAAAAAAAATGCTTTTTCAAATAGAAGCTATTGCTCCATAATGTACTGTGTATGTCATTACATATTATAATAGGGCAATAAAATACCTGAAATTACATAGTCTTGTAGCGGGTACAATTCTTCCCCTCTCCTTTTTTACGATAGGTGGCGCTAGAAAGCCATCGAGTGTGTTCTAATATAGTGTCAGTGGTCTATGAGAGTGTGTTTTGTGTTGTGGAACTTCAAAAGGAAATAAAAATGGTTCCTAAAAAAATAGACTAAATTAATTCTCTACGTCTTTTAAAATAAGAGTCTCGTCCTTCTACAGTCTGTATTTTAATGCTATATTTAAAGAAAAATAAAGAGTTGGATAAATTTATTGAAATTTACAAAATTTATTTAATCTTGCCACACTATAAATTATTATTTTTTTTTTTAATTGAAAGGAAATTTCCAATTGGAGCTTGTAAATTTACAACTTATTCTTTTTGTTCGTTATTTGGTAAATAAAAATCTGAATATTGGTTTATCTGCCCCCCCCCCTCCCAATAATTTGCTAATAAATTTTTCTCTGAAAATAAATGGAAAATATAAATCTAGACAAAATAGAGAATAGAAATTGATGCAAAATGTAAATATTTAAATCTCAATAAAATATTAGATTACGAAATTAAAAAATTACAATTTACAAAAATATTAAAGATTTAAAAAATGTTAAACATAAAATTTATGCAAAGACTCATACAGACAGGTCCAGGTTGAATTGGATTACATAAAGGCAACTACAACATGTGGCATTATCAGAGGTGGCATAAGCAATGAAATCAAAATATTGAAGGAGTGGCATTACAAAAACTTGCGTCATTTTAAGATTTGATTTGGCTTGGAGTTGCACAGTCTACTGGTTTACTTACAAGGGCTAATAAGACTGGGACCAACTGATAAATGCTGATTCCGAACGGCTACAAACATCCATGCTAGCAGCAGGATTTGAACCAAAGTCGAATTCAGTACCAAAGAGCAGCACTCTACCATTCAGTCATAGTTCGACTCATCATTCTATGGAAATCTACTGTCTAGTCTTGAATACAGATGTAACAGATAATTTTTATAAGTTAGTTTCTTTTTAAGTATATTAATAAAAAAAAGAATTTGTCCAAAGTTTTATTACTGAATGACCAAATTTTGGTGGAAAGCAATCAAATTGCCAAAAAGTACTATTGGATTCCTCACCAGTTGGTTGAATAATCTTGGTTGCCTTTCTAGCACCCCCCCCCCTTTTTTTTTTCTTTTTAACACGAGTAGTAGTTGTAGATATCAAGGATGAGTTTTTAAGAGGGACACTCTTAGCCCACTTAATCATTTTATGGGTTATTTATTTCTCTTTTGAAATCTTTGCAGTTCTTTTGTGTTTAATTTTAAACAAAGTTGAAAATGTTATTAAAAATAAAATCCCAATACAATTAAAACTTAAATATTTTTTCCAGTATTTCAGATGTTCCAAATAACCTGTGCAATGAATAGAAAATTAATCAATTTCATTAAAATAATTACAAATAATTATTCTGTGATAATTTTTAATTTTGTCGACTTTCCCCAGTGGCTGCACAATCTGTATTAGTATAAAGGATATACAATGGTTAGAACACTAATAGAACAATTATGTTAATGTAATATAATATATAAACTAGTTAATCTTGTATTTTGTGCACAGCCTTGAACTAAGGACCCTAAAGTGCCAGTTTCATAACCTTTGCCAATAATTCTTTTAAAGTAATATTTTCAATATAGTGAATTGGTGCACAGTTCAAAAATAGAACTTACCTGTGCTACCATAGATGACACGTCATTAGTGTTTGAAGGCAGGATTAAAGTATTTCCAGTCTTGGCAAGCTTGCTAAATGCACTTACATACTGTTCGGCAATAAGAAGGGATGCTGCATTCGTTCCTTTCTAGAAAAATATATTTAAGAATCAATAAATACAATGACAGAAAACTTGCTTCATTTATTTAATTATACTGTAAAAAAAAATACAATAACTGCAATTTATAACTACAGTTAAAAACACAAAAACTTTCCAATGAATATATAAACTTAAAATTAATTTCTTTTATTCTAGAAATGCATTAGCAGAGGAACAGGTTATACTTTTATGAAAAGCACAATAGGAAATGTGTTTATAATATACAAATGGGTACATATTTACATATATAATACATGTACTTATATATACATATACAGTACATGCACACACACACACATATATATATGTAATCATCCAAGGACCAACTGGCCCCGAACTTTACACTTAAAACTTCTTTTGAAATTGCCCCTATTATTTTTCTCAGCCCAGGCATGCTGGGCTGCCAAGTGTCCCGCTAACCGTCCGTTAGAAAGAAGCACATCATTTGTCGGGGCCGAACTTAACTTTTATTTCATACGATAAAATAGCACAGAATCCAGAGATGTCTGAACCCGACGGAGTCAGAACGCTCTATATCAGTAATAATAATGCCAGCCTTCTGCGAGAGATGGCTAAAACCCGTGTGTGGGAAAAATGGTGAAGCAACTATTTTAATTGCTTATAGAGAGTAACCTTTGAGTGGAGCCATCTGCAAAGTGTGGCGTGTCAGAGGAGCATTACTGCTGATCGTTACAAATTTTCATGGGAAAGTTATAACTTCCTCATTAAAATGCCAGCTATATCATTTTCTGTTTTGGGAATCATAGAAAGAATTTCGGGGTTCGGCTGAAGGAATGAAAACATCCTCGTTTAAATTGGATGGCTGGGAAATATGGTTAATATAAAGAGAAGAAATTAAGATCTAGAATAATGAATGGGGAAAAGGGATAATTTTGGAATACGCTTTAGGGTTTAGATATTGATATTATTACAGATATATATATATATATATATATATATAGAGAGAGAGAGAGAGAGAGAGAGATAGATATGTAATCCAGGAATTTTACAACTGCTGGACAGGGTGAAGCCTAATCAGGTGAGCAGTAATAAAAATGCAGTCGGCCCACATTGAAGAGACCACAAGTCTAATTAAAACTTTATTAGAGAGCTGCTAAAATGAACATTTTTACTAATCAACAACAGACAAAAGAAGGACACAAAAATCCCCCTGCTCGAACACAGCTGCACCTGAGAGCGAAGACCAAAAGAATTTTCCTGAAGGACAAGGAACTTATTCGACGAATTAAACTGTTAAGATCAGGAAAAATGTGGAGCCATTTGCTGGTGACAGCTGGAAAACGTGCCGAATAGACAGAAAATTTACATCTATAGAACAGAATGCTTTGGGAAATGTATTGAAAGAATTTTAAGTCAAGGACATCCCTTTGATTAAGACATTGAGAGGCTGGAAAATTTTTTTAAAGAATTAGAATGGGAGAGAGGAGGTTTTTAAGGGAATATTAAAGTTAAGTAATTTTGGTATATTACATATATATATATATATATATATATATATATATATATATAGTACATTTAGGGCCAGAGCAAGTACATGTGTAGTATGTGCATGTATGCAGGTGGCCTAATTTCTAGGACAGTCAATAGAATATTTTCTAGGAATACATATTGAAGAGGGGGGCATTGAAATAATGTTTTGCACACAGCTGGCAAACACTGCAGAATTAGTCCTGCACATATATACATATGTATAAATATATCTTTGTATAATTAAAAGGTCACAATCAAGTTATTCAATAATGGAATATGCCTCTGATCTCTGATTTGCAATATCACACTAATTTATGTAGTGTATTGGTATACCAATACACACAATACCATAAAAGTGGAACAGGTGCATTATAGATGCCAGTCCCATCAGCCACTTTTTTTTTTTTTTTTTTTTTTTGGGGGGGGGCAACCAACAGAAAAATGCATCTTTTGAAAATCACCAAGAAAAACATGGTGGCATACATGTTTTCTAAAACATTAAAAAGTCATATGGCATGTTTGAAACACAACATTAACAAGACTAAATTTTAAAAGAAAAAAATGAACAGATTAACAATTTAAATCATTATTAAAATAAAACTAGCATAATAATTATCATTTTTAACGTCATTTCAAAAATAAATTACAGATTAGTAATATTTATGATACATCTCAACAGAATAAACACGATATATAGCATTTTAATAAGCACTAATATTATAAAAAATCTAACATGTGAGGGGGGTTCCCTCCCGTTGTAATAAAAGAAATGCAAAATAAATTTAATAACAGATGAAAATTGGAAAGGGTAGAGCCACAAACATTCTTCAACACTCCTCACTTAAAAAAAAACTTTAAAATACTTCGTTTTTACCAAATATATATAACAAAAAAATTCAGATTCAGAATACTGTTGTTCACAGACACTTGGAGTTTAGAATGAAATGCAAAACCCACCTCACACCTAAGAATATCTTGATATTTTTTTTAACAATTTCAAAAATAATAAGAACCAAAATAACTACACCTGCCATAACTAAATTAATAAATCCCAGAAAATGATAAGAACAAAAAAAAAAATTACAACTTGACCTAGGCAACTGTAAACCAGAAGAACAGCTAAGATGCCAATTTCTCGAATAGTGCCGGGTACTAATGTCAGAAATCATGTACACCAATGGGGTGCAAGAACACATTGGAGCTGCCATACCCCACCACCAATGTCAGGGCAAACATACCAACCCACTCATCGCCCCATAAAATTGCAAAAAATCACCAAATTTGGCAACAAAAAAACATGGCGTCTATAATGTATCTGTACCATAAAATTCAGTAAAATTTCTAAAAACATTTAAAATTCAGTTAAAACTTCGGTTACAACTTGTTAAAAATACTCAACATAAAAAATACCTTTTTCAAAAGTGACTCAGCAACAACCTGCAACGATTTGGCTCTTGCATCTGCCTTGGCTAATATAGCCGACGCTTCACCTACACAAAACAATTTACGATTAAAAACATGATTTAAATGGTAGTCAACACATATTGTCTTACTACGTGTTATATAATTTAACTAAAATCAGATGATGTGAAATAATTTTATTTGCAAATAATAAAAATAAGTAAATTAAAATAATTCATTTATAGCTATATTTTTTTCCTCAATATTAAGACTTAAAAATTATACAATTTTAATGTATAAACTTATAGAAAAAGAACTTCATTAAACCAAATATTTGGACAACTCAAATAGGGTTCTGAAAAAACAGAAAAAAAAAAAGACTCTGAAACCATATGTAACTCTAAAATTTTTGTATTTCAAAATAAAATATTAAACTCAAAAATTAAAAATTTCTCTCTCATAGTCGAATGAGTACTCAATGCAGAAGTTTGGTTAAGCCAAAAGAATTCTCCATAAAATTTTACAGACATGTCAAGAGGGGTGCAAAAATAACTATTAGCATTTTTTGAATAGGGGGAAGGGAATAAAATAACTTCTTTAAAAATAATAAAGCATAAAAATTCTTTTAAATGTATGAAAAAAAAATGCTAAACACACTTAAAGGATTAAATTTTACTCTGAAAAAAATATTAAAAACATTTTCATAAATTACTAGAAATTTCATTTTAAAGACAGGCAATTCATGTCTTTAGTTAGTTAATATAACAAGTATGTGTTTGTAAACAAAGTTTGAAAGAGCATACATTGAAAATGTTGCTCTTTCACAGCTAAAACCTTTAACTACATGGTGGCCTCACAAATTTTATAACTATTAATCCCAATCTTTCTTACCTCTCTAAAGTTGTAAATGACACGTCCCTTTCTACAGTATGCTGTCAAAACAGCTTATCGAGATTTAACCTGTTATATTATTAAAATTGGAGATTATTTGAGATGTTTAAATCAGGGCTTCAAACCGGAACTGAACCGAAAACCGGAAAAAACCGTTATTTTGGTCGGAACGAAAACCGGAACTGAACCGAAAAAAATAACGGTTTATTTTGGTTCGATATATCTTTCAGTCATTTTGTTACTGTTACCAACTTATCAATATTTTCTAATTTAATGTCAACTTTATAATTATCATTACATGTATACTGCTTCTCGATTTCCTATTTTGATATTTGTTGAAAGAGCTTTTTCAGGTTTGAAATTTATTCTCCGAGACAACAGTGAAACCACGCAATCTCAGTGAAACCACGTTAGAAGATATATTAATAATTAGAGGCAATTTTCATATGTTAAATAAATAATATATTTCTTACATAATTATTGCAAGGCCAAGTGCACGATGTGAGAGTCAAACGACGAATGTGGGTAATCATGAACCTAGTTGTCAAATGCGATTTTGATAATGGATAACAATGCCAATGCTCGCCGCTCTTATCGTACCTGCTGTTTGTATCAATTCACGTAGTGTACCAATTAAAAAAAGAATAAAATCTTCTAAATTTTGATAGAATTACATTTTTTGTTTATGATAGAATTATATTTTTAGTACAAATAAGAATATACATAAAATGAAATTATTCATTTGGAACTGAAACGAAAACAGTTATTTTTGGTGGAGCAAAAACCGGAACTGAACCGAAAACCGTTATTTTTGGCGGAGCGAAAACCGGAACTGAACAGATATTAATTTTTTAGTTGAACCGGAACGAAAACCGGAACAAAAAAAATTACGGTTCGAAGCCCTGGTTTAAATAACATGTTGTATTCATTGATTTGCTTTCAAAATAAGCCAAAATAAATAACTGGAAATAATTCATAATTTTGTTTTACGGAAATCCATAGATGGTTAGAGAGAAATTTCAGGGTTTTTCCACAGTACAAACACTCCTATCAATGTAATTTATTATTCTTAATTCCTCATATTGACAATGCAGTCAATGCCTGGTGAAAAAAAAAGTAAGCAAGAAACTGCAACAGTTTTCATAACCGATATATTTTTGTTAAACCATTAATGACTGAATCATTCATGCTAAATATACATAGAGGAAGAATATTTTAAATCTAAAGTATTATTAGACTCTTGAGAATGAAACAAAAATGAAATTTAAACAATTTTGGATATTACAGTCTGTTTTAATCACGGATGAACTGAAATTTTAAACCTTATACAATGCCCTGTTACATATATAATAGCTAAATATGTTACTTATTAAACTAATGTATGATAGTTCATAAAATATTATCCTTAATAAGTTATTTAGGTCACTATAAGTAATATATTCAAATTGAAAAAATATACATATTTATCAAAATAAAATTCATAATAATATATATATGCAAATGCAGCATGATTAATTTGAATGCAGATATAAAGTCATAGAAATAAGTAAAATAAGGTAAGGGTTGTGTGCACGTCGAAATATTTTAAGCCCAATTTACCCAAAGTATCCATTAAACCTAGCATCCATTCCTTTACTTTTATCACTGTTATTTGTAACCTGGTTTTTGGTTTTTTAAGTTTAAGATTCTGCTTTTAGTTTTATTTCTATGACTATATATACACGTATCAAAATTAATACCCTAAAATGAGTATTCAATATCCAGACATGCCAACATTCAGGCCCTTGTGTCAAGAGCAACAGCGTGGTTTGAAATTGAAACATGCTAATTACAGACTATATTACAGACTATCTTATTGGCTTCTAAATTAAAATAAAATTTAAAATATTTACACAGTAAACTGTAAAAGGTAAATTAAATATTTTTTCATTTAAAGATTTAAGGAGTCACTTTTTTAGCTTTAACAACTTATTTTTCGGAACAGTGTTTCTAATAGAACATTGAACATTTCCATTTTTCTATCCTCAAAGATTCTAGAGTTTGTCTTCTCAAATTTGACTTAAATTCAGTTTGGTTTTTCTGTACAGCACTGAAAACTTTTAACATGCATCATTACTGTGTGAAAAGAACAATATTCAGCATTATTTTTTGCAGAACTTTGTATTTAACTGCTAAATTGTAATCTTTCAGCTGTTCAAACGTTTTATTACTTTCGGAGCAATCTGAGGAGTCTCTGGAGTTATCAAATTTTCTCATTTCTCTGGAGCTACTCCAATAGATAGTAGTTGGCATGTCTGCTTTTCTCCTATCTCATGTTTTTAACACCTCATTTCATAGCAGGGTTGTAATTTTGACCAGGACACTGCATAAAAGTGGTTTTAGCCGTCCAAAAGTGGTCAAAAATGGTCAGAAGGGGTCAGAATTGTTAAAAATAGTTTTAAATGGTATTAATTTTAATAACTATATCTTTTGTAATTAGAAGTGACTTTTAATAAGCCATAAAAATAGTAGTGAAGTTAAACAAAATAGGACACCAACAAGTTCACGAGATTGAACGTGCTTATACAGTATAATAAGAATGTTTGAATGTTAAAAATGAACCTTGCACATGAAATTGTAAAAATGTAATCCAGCTGCAGTAAAAAAACATAAAATATGAGTTACAGTTAAAAATATAAGTTGTAGCTAAAAGCATAAATTTTAAATTGAAGCAAATGACATGACATTTTACAATTAAAATTGTTAAAAAAAGTACAAAAGATACACTTGGTCCTGATGCCTGGTGGGCAGCAATGAAGGTTGAAGGCATTAACATAAAACGGGTTGATTTCACAATACATCTAATGAACTGTTGTGTCAGCTATAGAAAGATTATTTTCAAAGTGTGGAGTCATCCAAATTAAATTACGAAATCATTTCAATTCAGAGACAACTACAAAACTTGTACTTGCAAACTTGTTTTTTGAATTCAACATAAATTACATATAAAAGAGCTTCTATAAAAAGAAAAATAAGTAAAACATTTTTATGTATCTTGGTGTTTGTTTTTTGCAGGTGTTATTTCTATTCTGACATTTTTAACAGATGTAACTTGCATTATCATAGGCTAGTAAACTATGTTTGATTAGTATTAAATATATTGAAAAGTGAATTTCAGTGGTCAAAACGAGTCCAAATGGATATTGACCAGGACGGTTAAAACCCCTGATTTAATCCCCTATGGTTAAAACTGATACAACCCTGTTTTCTAGCCATATTATGTCAGATGGAGTATTCTCCCAATTAAATTCTATTTACCCATCTCTCGAAACTAAAGCTAGTATAAATGCTCAGTTTCCGTCCACTGGCTATATTTTTCAGCTGTCCAAGTAAAAGGCTCTTACAATAATTAAATTGCAGAATTGTGACCTTTTGAGCTAGATTAAATAATCAAGGTTCATTTTTACTTTTCCAAAAATGCTGATCTATCTTAAGCCTCATAGGAATAAAATCCTGTGAGTTGACATTGGTGACAAATGTGCATATTCTTAAAGCATTCTATGCAGAGCTGTTGCATTGTAATGACGGTCAGTAGACTGATGAATTCTTAATTCTCAATAAATGTGAAGTTCCACAACTCTTTGTTTCTCAGATGTCATGACTACAATTCTACTTAGTTATTTTTGTTCAGCAAGCCCAGGCAAATTAAATAGGGGATAATCTCATATAAGAAGTTTTTAATTATACCTAAAATTGTTAGTTTATACCAACTGTAAACACGTACTAAAAAAGCGTTAAGATATATATGTAACATGTTAATTTTACTTGCCGCTTCACATGAATGAGCACCTATTATTTTTAATTGCAGAGGCTTACTGGGCAATGGGCAGATTTAAGTAACTTTCAGTGTTATTTGCAGTAGTGGCTCCATTCCATTAAAAAGTAACAAGTCCAACATGGAATGTTAACGTTCTTTAAGACTATAAAATATGTCTTTTTAAGACAATTGATCAGCATTGAAGGATAATGAAGAAACACTTCTACCACAAATTTCGTCCCACAGCGAGTGTTTTTTCCATGAGATGAGTAGCTTAGTCACTGTTTATAATAGACAGAAAGGAACTCAGACATAGGAAAAATGAACCATTTTTCTTGGAACAGCTGGAAAATGTGGTGAGTGTGCATTATTCCAGAGTTAACTTTGGAAAACTAATAATAAAAAAAAAGAATAAAGTCAGCTAACACTGCTCTAAATCAGATATTATAAGGCTTGAAAAATAGGTATGAAAGACTGAGAAGAGAAAAATGAGAATTCTAGAAGATTCTAGAGATATTTTAATATGTTACATTATATATAATAATAATGGAACGAGTTGCTTAAAATATTTCAGTTTTGGTTTCAAAATTCTATATGTCGATTCTTTTAAAATGGCAGCATTTTCTGGTTTTGGGAATTTGCATACAGCACTCTGTCAGTGGGATGGGTTTTTAGAATTCGTGAGAACTTTCTATGTGGCATGATTGGCTATCTCTTGATGTCAATCACGACGTCAATTCTGGTTTTGAAATGCTTTTAAATAGGCAAGCACCAAGGTTCAAAGGGTGGTTCTGGTTGTTGTTCGGTCGTTCATTATTGTTCGATGTGTACTTTCATTGTAATCATGTGAAACAGGAATAAACGAAGTAAGTCGAAGCTGTTGTCGTTGACGTTGGTGCCTCTGCATGCCACTTTCTGCCTATTTCATAGCGGACTCCCAATGGGCAAGACTACATTCTGTGGGATAGATGATGTGATGGCTACGGTCATCACATCTATATTGTTGATTTTGGGCTACTAACCTGGTGCATACAATATAATATTCAACTGTCCCCCATAACTAATTGGCCACCCCTATCTTTAGGAATCCTCAGATCCATAATTTAGAACAATTTTAAATTTCTCTTTATATTAAAGTATAAATGAATTTGAGAAAAGCAATAGTAGTTATCAGATTATAAGTAGATTAAAAAATCTGTGCCAAACCCACTTATAGATGTTTAGTAGCCCTGATCGTAACCTATATTTAATTTTCGTACTCTAATTTCTAGAAATGTTTTCACAACTTATTGATCTCTAATGCAAGTGTTCACAATAAGATAGAAATAGAAGTATCATGATAATTGAATAAGATTCTTATATACATACAGATAGGTGTTCAGATACATTTCAGTGAAGAATTCAAATAGTTATATAGAAGAAGAAAAAAAAATTCTTTGTTTAAAAGTAACATAAAAAAATTACCTTAGCAAAGCTTGGTCACCCCTGCCTGCAACTTATAAAAACAACCACAGTAACCATGCAAAATGACATAACATTTTGCGTGCAGGCAATGTATTTTTATGTTTTTTGCAGTCTATCACTGGAGTGCAGCTCAATTAAAAATATGTATTGAGTGGATTTGAGGTGGATACCCACTAACCACCACAAATCTACTCAATACGTATCATTATATGTATGTGTGGCATTATATGCGTGTTGTTTGTATTTTTTCTTTTCACAAGTTATGATTGTCGAGTGACTTGGTCTTTTGTTGCATTATTTCATCTTTAATCAAATTCCTAGCTCCAGAACGCACAAGTCGCGTTTTGCCCATTCGAAGCTGGGTTTTTTTATTGTTGAATACAAAATGGACAAAATGAGCCATTGCGATGAAGAAATTGGTGCTGACAGATTATCGGACTTTCATTTTAAAAATCGTTTATTTTTGTGATTTTGTAAAAATATTGTTTTGTTTTGTTAAATAATCATATAGTATATATTTAAGTGTAAAATAAAAAAAGTTCCGTTCATAAAAACAAAGTTTTCCCATTCACTGCGATTTTTCTGAATAAATAAACTTTTGCACGATTCACGAAAAAATGCCTGCTGCATGCATAAGTTGGTACTGAAGTGCATACCCGCATGTCAAGTGTTAAATGAATAGAAATATCAATTTCAATTATTTGTACACAATATTACACTTTAATATAATGTTGAAAGATAAAAAAATTTGTAAAAAGTGATTTATTACAAGTAAATCGAATAGAGCAATATTTCAAAAATAAAAGAAGAGAACAAAACTGAGTTAAAGTGCTAAAAAAAAAAAAGATTCATACATTTTTTCTCTCATTTTGCACACTATATACAGTAATTTTCCATTTATGTTTTAAATAACTGACTCATCTTGAAACTATTGAAATTTTAAACTAACCTTGAGCTCTGTTTATTTGTTCCGTTTTCTCGGCTTCAGATGCTAACACTCTCGATCTCTTCTTACCTTCAGCCACATTTATTTCAGCTTCCCTCACACCTTAAAGAACAATGTTAACATTATATAATTGGATATGCTAGTTTAATTCATAATTCAACTGCTAAAAAGGGCATTAAACACAAACAGAAAACAGTAAAATCACTACATAATTTTAAAATCACAAGAAGATTGAGTATATCTGCACTAGTTTCTAAACGCATGTATATATACATAAGTTAATACATATGTAAATATGGTTTTACCAATGAAGCTGGCAATACAAACAACATCTTAATGCCAAACCCAGCTGGAACACTGTTATTCATTTAGCATTAACAAGGTACCATACGTAGCTTAACACTAGATTTATGGACTGAGCCAATTTGACTCATTAAAAATTGGATCACTATATATATATATATATATAACTTTAATATCCCTTTTCAAAAACATACGTTGGTTTTTAGTTAAATATTAAAATATATGTAAACTCATTCCTCTTCCCCGCAGACCCCTTCATTTTCGCCTATTTTCGCAATTGTGAGCCAATTGGAGTCATAGAATATATATGAAAATAAATAAATATAGTATAAAGTATATAAAGTATAGTATAAAGTAAATATAGAGAAGACATCGAGAACACTATCATAGGAATAAACAGAAATTTGTGCTACCAACGCACGGAAGAATTGGCAAGTTCAACAATTGTGCAAAAGAAACAGATGTATTGTGCTAAAATGGCATAGAAATGGGTTTCAAAAATAGATTTTATATGGAAAAAATATTTTCCATGAATTTTTTGATAATAAACATTTTATTTAAATTAATTTGGAACTATTTTCTTTGAAAAAAACTTGAATTTTCTTGTATGAGTCAAATGGGCTCACTTCAGTAAAAATAGGTATAGGATCAACATCCGTAAATCTAGTGTTAAGGAATGCTACAGATGCTAGTAGCATTATCCCCCCCCCTGGGTCATTATTATTTAGGCACTATGCAGAAGACTCTTCTCCCTGTCACCCCCCAGGTATCATTTGAACATTAGGATATTGTGACCATGAACTTATTTTATGAGCCTATATACATAAACTATTTTGGCTCTGAACTGAATGCTGTTAATGATGTAACACCAGAAGCACATAACAGAGTTATTGCTAGCAATAAATGCTTCTATGAAACACACAAATATTTAAAATCTAGTCTAATTAGCTGGAAAACAAAACTACTATTCTATAAAAATTTGATGAGGCCCATAGTTACTTATATAGCTGAAACGTGGGCAATGACTGAAACTGATAAGGAAATATTAGCAGTCTTTGAAAAAAAAATACTCAAGGTTGGAAAAAAAAAAAAATTTTTTTTAAATAAAAAAAAAATCAGATTTTTTTTTTTTATTTAATTTAGGTTTATTAGAATTTTTTTAACTCTAATTTTAATTGTTGTGTTTTCATGTTTTTTGCAATATACATAGAATAGATTTTATAAAAAGTAACATCTTATCTATCTACTGTAATCTGCACACTGATTACACATTCTAGTGTACTGTGTTTCTCAAATACTTAAAATCTAAAGTTTGAAATCGAATGAGTACATGTAACATGATTATCTAGAAAGATATTTCTTGTGACTATACCTTCAGATTCCAGAATAGCCGCTCTCTTCTTTCGCTCAGCTTCAACTTGCATTTGCATAGCTTCATTAACTCTTTGAGGAAGTCGGATGTCCCCTTAAAGAGATTTATATTATAGTATGTTAGGGATAAAGCTAATTAATACTATTTTTACAGATGAAAATTTAAAAAAAAAAATGCTATCTTTTACAGACCAAAATTGAAAAAATATTAATAGATTTTTTAAAACAACTGAACAATTTTACCATAACAGGGTGCTCACTCTTTTTCAGAACAAAAATTAGGGATTTTTTAAGGACTTTCTAAGGACCAACTTGAAATACACGACACAACATAAACCCTATTTCCTCAGAAATATATTTTAATTATGAACCAGACAAGGTAGGTTCTATAAATACCCTACAATATTTCAGAATTAAGTTTTTAAAAATGTATAAAAATTAATATAAGGTAAACCTATTTGACAAAAACATTTTGAAAAATGTACATCTAAAGTTTTTGGAGTGATCAAATTAAAAATAAATTGAGAATAAAACATATTATAAACAGTACTTTCTGAGGGTTTAAAAATGACACACACACACACACACACACACACACATATATATATATATATATATATATGTGTGTGTGTGTGTGTGTGTGTGTGTGTGTGTGTGTGTGTGTGTGTGTGTGTGTGTGTGTGTTTGTATATACTAGCTGATTATACCTGACGTTGATGGGGAAAGAAGAAAGTTTTAAACTTTTCTATTATATTCAATGCAAGGGAAGTTAAACTTCTATAAGTAACTGAAATATCTACAACCCCCCCCCCCCCAACATCCATGCTTCATTTAATTAAAATATGCATGACTGTTAGCTATTATGAAAAGGCAGCGACTTTATAAACCTTTACAGTTTGCGAAAGATTATTTATTTGTCAAAAAAGTTTTCTACCTCATGACCCTAAAAAGTACTCATAAACTAAAAGTATTTTCTTAATATTTTACAGGATATCAAGGAAAGGAATTTTGAATGACTACAGTAATACACTGAAAACATATATGCATTTGAGGATTTTCTTTATTATTCATACTGCACTTTTGACTAGAAAATATAAAAAAATGTTATGAACATCAACAAATATTTTATATATTCTTTGACCAGTACTTATCACCTGTACTGGTGTTCTTAATTAGAACCAGTTTGGGGCAAGTTAAACTCGAACTTACAAAAACAGAATGTTTGGAGAGTACAACAAAAATTGATAGGAAATCACATGACGACGGATAAATTGATCAAGTTCCAATTTAAAAATTAAGGAGTTTTAAGGGCCCTTAAAAATGAAAGCTAAAATTAATGAGTTCTTAGGACTTTAAAGGACTGTGGGAACCCTGGTAGATATTTTGAGGTTGAAATGTTTTAGCACTATCCACAGTAAGACAAACAAGCATCATCAACATTTTATTTTCTAATAACCACTATTCACATCATTATTATCTGTCTGCCCATGTATTATATGAAATAATATTAAAACTTGCGCTGAGAGGGAAGATCAGAGCTTAAAATTCTCTCAAATGCTCTAATTCATCTATACTGGATTTTTCCAGTTAATGGGGGAAGTCTTAACATAGCTATATTTATCAATTTGAAAATAAATCACTTGTGGTGTTTCACAAACAAGTAATAATTACCCATCTCCTTACACAGAGTTCCCACTTTTTTTTCCAGAACAAAAATTAAGGACTTTCTAAGGACTAAAGTAACTTTTTATAAGGACCTACTTGAAAATACAAGGCATAACGACATAAACCCTATTTCCTCAGGAACATATTTTAATGATTATGGACCTGACAAGGCATGTTCAATAAATGCCCTACAATATTTCAGAATTAAGTTTTAAAAAATGCCTAAAAAAATAATAAGATAAATCTATTTGACAAAAACTAATTTTGAAAAATGTTCATCTAAAGTGTTTTAAGTGATCATATTAAAAATAAATTGTGAGTAAAATACAATGTTATAAATAGTACTTTCTGAGGGTTTAAAATTGACTCATTTATGTATATACTAGCTGATTATACCAGACGTTGCCTAGGAAAGAAGAAAATTACAGACAATGCAAAGAAAACTAAAATATCCATAACCTCACCCTCCATGCTTTGTTTAATTAAAATTTGCATGACTGTTAGCTCTTAGGAAAGGGCAGCTGACTTTATACTTTAAACCTTTTCAGTTTGCGAAAGATTACTTATTTGTCAAATAAGTTTTCAAGCTTGTGACCATAGAAAGTACTAATAAACTAAAAGTATTTTCATAATTTTTTAAGGATATCAAGGAAAGGAATTTTGAATGACGACAGTAATACACTGAAAACATATGTACTTCATTTACTTTATCAATAATACTGCACTTTTGGCTAGAAAAGGTAAAAGAATGTTATGAAAATTAACAAATATTTTATAAATTCTTAATACATATACATTCTTTGACCAGTACTTATCCCTTGTACTGGCATTCTTAGAACCAGTTTTTGGCAAGTTTAACTCCGAACATTTTTAAAATTCCTTTGATGAAAATAAAGTAGTTTTAAGGACCCTTAAAAATGAAAAGCTAAAATTAACGAGTTCTTAGGACTTTAAAGGACTGTGGGAACCCTGGTAGATATTTTGAGGTTGAAATGTTTTAGCAATATATACAATTAGACAAACAAGCATCAGCAACATTTTATTTTCTAATAACCACTATTCACGTCACTATTATCTGTCTGCCCATGTATTATATGAAATAATATTAAAACTTGCGCTAAAAGGGAAGATCAGAGCTTAATATTCTCTCAAATGCAAGCTCTAATTCATCTATACTGGATTCTTCCAGTTAATGGGGGTGGGAAGTCCTAACATATCTATGTTTACCAATTTGGAAATAATCCACTTGTGGTGTTTCACAAACAAGTAATACAGTGAAACTTCTCTGAGTGGCCACCCTACAATATTGAGAATATTTTGTCGTTTAGACGGGATGGCTGCTCAGAAGGGTTTTATTTACTGTTATAAGACAATTATTATAATGCGTAATATAAACAAGTCTGACATACATTCCTTATGTAAATGAAATTTAAAACTTATCTAGAGAGAAAATAGTACTTTATTTCATGCTTCTTTACATTTTTTTTAAAAAGGCTACAATTTGTTTCTGTTTGTTCTGTAGTCTCCGTACTCCTTCAAAATCAAATTATTTCCTTTAATGACTTCGTTGATTTGCGTTCTTCCACAGTTAAATAATTCAACTATCTTTCTTGCCGATTTGCCATTCTCATGTTGACGCAGAACTTCAATGCTCTGCTGGAGATTTAGAAAAACGCATTTCGACATCGTTACAACTCAGGTCACTGGCTAACTAATGAAACGAAAATGGTGTGAATGACATTTTAGCTGACAGAGGTGCCATTCTTCCTTAACTGTACTGATTGAAATTCCAAACAAAGGCCCTAGGTCACCTTCGACGCTCGATTGTCCAGTTCCTTCCTCAGTTTCTATGGATGGTGCAATAGGGATTCCCTATCTGAAAGGTGTGGGGAGAATACAAAAGAGATAACAGATTTAATCTTTCTTAGAAAGGGGGGGGGGACTGTGGGAACGGACTTCTCAAGTTATTCCTTTGTCTTATATACGACCATAAACCTGACAGAGTTTTTCTTCTCAAAATTAAAACATGGAGCAAGTAAAATTTAGCGAAAAATGAAAGGGACGATCCCACCTGGTGGCAGTTTACAGAGGTTCAGGGGGCCAATGTACAGGTTATTTTACCATTAGGTCACTCTGTGCCGTGAAAAACTGGCCGTTTAGAAGGGTGGCCGCTCAGAGAAATTTCACTGTAATTGCCCATCAGACAGGTGTTTCATTCCCATCTGCCTGCATTACTTTTTCCAATTCTGCCAGGGTTACTTTTCCAGGGTTTTTAGGATATTCCCAAGTTTCAGGAATGTGTCGTTATCACCATTTTGCTGTGCACAGCAACTGAACTGCCAAGGTGTTGGATGGTTTAACTTGGAGCAGGTTTTGCTCATAACTAATTTTGCTCATAGCAAAAACAAGAAAATGTTTCATCTACAGACATACATCTACAAACTAAACCACAAAAATCTTCATATCCATGACAAAATTATAATTCTCTCTTACACACACATTAAAAAAATATTGCACATGTTTTTTTAACTGCTTACAGTTTTGCCCTTATTCTAAAATAATTTCTGAATAAAGCAAGATTAAAACATTCAAATAAATCACCAACACATGCAAAAAAAAACTAATTTTTCCACCAAATACTGACTTAACTGACTAATCTCTTGAAATACTGACGTGAAAAGTGCCGACTTTTACTGACAAGTTTTCATCTTTGAGCTAGGCCTACACTTTAACAATGTATGTTTCTAATGGCACATGTAACACTTCTTACATTTAAGCATTTTTAATTGAGTTGTTTTTTGCAAAGGAAAGTATAAAACTAAAAGCAACCATATCCATTACATAACAGCTAGTTAAAATAATTTCACAGCAATGAAAATTTTAAGAAAACATTCTGGTGAAGTTCCACCAGATTTCACAGATAAAAAAGCATTTACAGCTCATTTCAGTTATATGGTATTTAAATAAGAGTTAATTATGTTCCCATACAAAATGTATAAAGTAATTTAAATAAGCTTTTGACAGCAAGAGTAAAAGGATTGAAATATAAAGAAAAAACAAAGGATGTAATTTTGCATACTGTGAATCATCAACATCCGTAATTAACAAACAATTGTTAATAACTTACTTATTTCATATCTTAAACAATCGATACCCCAAGCATTGCTGGCTTTATTGATAGCCTCTGTAAAGTAAAAAAGAAAAAAACACAAATAAGCATTTCTTTTTGAAAATATCCAGTATATATTGTAGAAAATATTATTAAAATTCTGATTCCCAAGGGAATATTAAAAAAAGAAACTTTTCTTGGATTTCACATTTTGCAATGATTTAAAGTCATCGCTCTATTATAAAACATTTTCTCTTTACTTGTTAAATGATTTTACTGAAAATATTTTTTTAAACATTTTAATACTTAACGGCTGAGGATTTTTTTAAAATTTATTTAAATATTTACTCTTATGATTTTTTATGTAGACATGTGCATCATATTTGTGTGGCTAATTCTCTTAAATGTATTGGAAGTTATGAAATCTTTTTTTTTTAGCAAACTTATTTCTTTGCATTTTTTAAAATGATTTTTAATATTGACAATGTTTACACTAAGGCTAGTTTTTATTGGGCTGCCCTAAAACTTAAAACTAAAGAGTTAAATGGGTTTATTTGGTTATAAATTGAATTTTTTTCATGTTTCCCATATTGGGGTCTTTCATTTTTTATACCCAGAAGTAGGGAACTTTTTTACATTAGTTTTTGATTTGGTTTGGAGTGCTACGGTCTACTGTTTTGCACATGACGGCTAATGAAACCGGGACCTACAGCTTAAAGCTGATTCTGAACGGCTACAAACATCCATGCCCGCAGTGGGTTGGTTTGATTTGGTTTGGAGTGCTACGAGCTACTGTTTGCACGAGGGCTAATGAAACCGGGACCTACAGCTTAAAGCTGATTCTGAATGGCTACAAACATCCATGCCCGCAGTGTGTTGGTTTGATTTGGTTTGGAGTGCTACGAGCTACTGTTTTGCACATGAGGGTTAATGAAACTGGGACCTACAGTTTAAAGCTGATTCTGAATGGCTACAAACATCCATGCCCGCAGTGTGTTGGTTTGATTTGGTTTGGAGTGCTACAAGCTACTGTTTTGCACATGAGGGCTAATGAAACTGGGACCTACAGCTTAAAGCTGATTCTGAATGGCTACAAACATCCATGCCCGCAGTGTGTTGGTTTGACTTGGTTTGGAGTGCTACGAGCTACTGTTTTGCACATGAGGGCTAATGAAACCGGGACCTACAGCTTAAAGCTAATTCTGAACGGCTACAGACATCCATGCATGCAGTAGGTTGGTTTGATTTGGTTTGGAGTGCTACGGTCTACTTTTTGCAACACGAGGGCTAATGAGACCGGGACCTACAGTTTAAAGCCGATTCCAAACGGCTATAAACATCCATGCCACTGTGGGATTTGAACCCACGAACTCCAGTTCCAAAGACCAGCACCCTAACCATTTGGCCATCGTTTGGCCTTTTTTACATTAGAGAGCCCATTTCTGTACTGAAGAAGATAAATTAATTTTATTCTTATATTTTTGCTTGATTTTATCCTTAATGACATTGGCATCTCTTTAATATTTTAACTATATTCTAACACAAAGATTTTATCTATCTAATGATACTGTGTTTCTATAAAGAAAATTTTGCCCAAAAATTGGGGCATTAATAATTAATGGATATTGTAATAAACTATAAATTTCTACAAGAGCACTATTTATACATTTTTAATCAATATTTTCAACATGCTTAGTTAATAAAGGTAAAACTAATAATATCCAAGTATCATGAGAATATGAAATAAAATATTACCAACTATTGCAAAATTTAAGGATTCTCTCTCCCTGAAAATACTGTCCAAGGACATTTTTCCAAGTTCAGAACGCATCGTTGTTTGTGCCAGTTGGGTAATAGCAAATTCTGGATCTTCAACTCCATAGCTTGCCTACAAAAGATTAAAATATACCAGATTACTAATATGTAAAGATATATATATATATAACAAATGTCAAAACCACGCAGAGCAAACTATGACCCTCAAATCACCCAGTATCCCACTTGAGTTTTGAAAATGAATATAAAACCAGGTGGTCCAAAGTTACTGAATGATTTTCTTGTTAAAAAGCAATTGAGATACATAAATGTTTGATGTTTTCTTGAAAATACAATTTAGAACAGTTTAACATGACAAAATTTTAAACAATAACCACTTCTTTGTTGCAAGTCATGCAACAGAGAAAAATTCCATTGCTCAAAATGGATCTGTCACAAAAGACATGTTTCATTATATTTTGCTGTTGTTTCTTGTATTCAAAGAAAAATGGTAATTGTGTAAGTAGTATGATGGGAAACTTTGCGCTGGGTTATGTTTATGGATATTTCACACACATTAAGATATCTGTTAGAATTTATACTAAAGAAAGAATTCAATTAATTTCTGGAAATGATCACTAAGAATATTTTTTTCTTGATTACGATAGCAATAAATAAGCATTAAATTATTTTAAAGTGGTTTTTATGTTACTGTAATAAAAATTGTTATAAAGTGGTTTACATGGTAAGGTTATAAGAAACCTTTTCCCAAACAATATGTATTTCTTATAAGTCTTATCACACATACTTACCTTGAGTACATCAAAGCAATATATTTGATGTATATTGTAACAGAAAGTACTTTTAATTTAAAACTTGGATTCATTGTAGGAAAATCTAAAGATCAATGAATGGGATATCACTTGTAGAAACTCCAGTATGCCGAGGAAAAAAACCTGTTTACTGACAAAAATATTTTGCTTTCTCAAATTTAGGATAGAACATATTAATTTTCATCAATTTTTAAAAAATGCTTATCTTTTGGCTCAGGAATTTGGAAAAAAAAAATCCAATAGAAAAGGAGCTAAAAATTTTTTACATGAACTCCAAAAAAAATATCCAGCTGATATTCAATTTCATGCATTTTAATAGGTATCTTCTTACGACTTTAGTGATTCCTTATTTTAGGCCATTAATAACCAGAATTGGTGTCACCTAGATTCAGTTATCATACCCCTAAAAGAAAACATCAATGGGTCTAAAATGTCAAAGACCTTGGCACAGGCTTTCCACTACTGATCCAAAAATCAGAAAATGCTTTGTCAAGTGTTGCCCTTTTCTGGGTCTTTACAAGATGAATTCCCACCTTAAAATGATCTACTTAAATACACATGCACAGACCTGCTAACATTCCATATAGCATCAGCTAATAGATGGATATTCCTCAAGAAAATTGAAAAGTAATTTTGCTACCATCCATACAAGTGTGCTACTGAAGATGGTGTGCATTCGGCAAGTATAGCAAATCATGCCAAATTGATTTCCAGTTACAGACAATTTAAGGAAAGTAGCACAGTTTCAAGAAAAGTTAGAAAAATAAAACACATTTTCCTAAATTCTATTGTTTAATCCAAATATATATAAATGAATTTGTGTCTGTCTGTATGTACTCGATAGACTCAAAAACCATGCATCCAATCGCTGTGAAAATTTGGGAAATTCTTAGGTACATCCCTGGGAAGGTTTTTGTAAATTTTTAACGTTCGAAATCCATTCCTTCCCCCTTTTTCGAGCATTTCATGTCACTATTCCAAGCATTATTTTCCCCCGTTAAAAGCAAACAATTAAATTTTTAATTTATCACCTGATAATTAAGTGAAAGAAGCAATATTTCTAGCAGTGTGACGTCATCCCAAGTAATTGTTTTAAACACAGTTTTTCTCGGTTAAAAGCAGAAGATTAAAATTTTTAATTTATATATAATATATAGGTGAAAATGATATTTTTTTTATCATTATGACGTCATTCCTTTAAATGTTTCATTTATTCATTTCTTATTTTATATTATATTATTTAAACATCATCTGTGTAGTATCCATTCGATTTTACCTGGAAATTGAGATATAAAGTGATTCACTTTCATTTCTATGTGACGCAAATTACAGCATTTTTATATGAGAACTAATTTTAAACTTAATTCTTGGTTAATTTTTAAGTTGCAATGAAATGTTTATCGACAATATTCTAACAACAAAAAGTACAAATTTCAGTGACTCTCACGGTCAAATAAAAACCTATCATTTTACATAGTTATCTTTATATCCATATGATTGTCAATATGAATGTGTGTTTCTGTTTCATACAAAATCACGCGGTTTGTCATAAATTTCCTTAATTTTAGACATTTATTTATACCGCCAAAATTGCACTGTTGCTTTCAAAACCCCTGTTTCCTATTCTACCACGTAATATGGCAAGATCTGTTAACTTTGCTAATCCACGTACAGTAGTAATACAGTAATGTAATTTAGGGTTAAACTTATATTTTACCATAAAAAAAGTTTGAGCAAATTTAATATAAGACACAAATTCGATTATAAAAACTGAATAATGTTATAATAAGCCTATGATAGAAATATATAAATATGCCAATGACTCAAACTGAACTGTGACAAATTTAGAGAGTTGTTCACAAAAAATAAATCTTTGTTTAAAAGTAATATATTAAAGTTCACCGTAGCAAAGCACGGGCAAACTTGCTAGTTCTATATAATAAACAAATAAAGAATAAATTCAGAAGATAAATAATTATTTTATTTTTTTTCTATTTTCACAAAGATGAAATGTGTTTAAATAATTATTCTAGACCATAAAAATAAATATATAGTATTTACTTTAAGAAAGAACAGGAGAATCTTAGTTGGTTTAGTTGGAATGCTACGGTCTACTTTTTACAACATGGGGGCTAATGAGACCAGGACCTACTGCTTAAAGCCAATTCCAAACATCCATGCCCTAGTGGGATTCCGGTTATGAAGGCCAGCACCCTAACCATTTGGCCAGGAGAATCTTAACTATCAAAGATACGGATGCTTATAATCATCTTAAGATGACTAAAATTAAACCTAACTTGATTTAACTGATATAAGTTTAGCATCAGAGGTTTAGGTTTAGTTTAGAGCACTACGGTCTAAGGGTTAACAAAACTGACAACTGCTGCTTAACCCTTTAAAGGTCACCACAATAAATTCATGGGAACTTAATGTAATTTGTTTCTAAATGTTATCTATAAGCCTTGTATATGTAAAATATATAAATTTTCTTTACATTCCTTAGAAGGGTTTGCCTTAGAGGATACCAAATTAGGGTTTGAGAAGTGGTTTAACTGACTGACCCCTACCCTTCTACAGTTTGAACATTATGAATTTTTAAAAGTTTAACTATACTGGAAGAACAATAAATGATAATCCTTAAACTGGTATAATAAATAAATAGCTTAACAACTTAAGAGTGTTGTTTGAACAGATACTTTTATTTGAGGTCATAAGTAAGATAAATTGAATCTGACTTCTCGAGTACAGAAAGTTTAAATACATATATTTCAATAGAAAAAGAAATAAATAAGTTAAACGCAGAACTGTCATCTGTTATATATTTAAAATATCAAAAATATAATATGCATAAAATGTATAATATGTATATATAAAATGTATAAAATATGTAAAATATATAAAATATGTGTTTTTAATATATAAAATGTATAATATATATATATATATATATATATTTTATATATATATATATATATATATATATATATATATGATCAAAAACTCATCCATGTCTCCAAAACATTTTTTTTTTTTAATTGCAAAAGCTCTTGATTCTACATCATTGGCTTCCATATATCACAGATGTATGAGATTGGAGCCGTAAATAATTATAAAAAGATAAAGTAAAGTAATCCAAAAAGTAAAGTTTAAAAAAAAAAAGATGTTTAATAGGTGGTTTTGCTACGAAACCACTGTTCGTTAAAGGGTTAAAGCCAATTTTAAAAGACTACAAACATTCAAGTTCACAGGGGATTCAAACTCCCAAACTCTAGTACCAGACATCAGTATCCTAGTCCTTTGGCTATCGTTCAGCTCAGTATTAGCAGGCATTGATTATAGAGAAAATGTCCATACAGTTTTTTCAATAATGCTTAATTGCACAATAATTAGAATTTTGAATGTTTAAGTTTTCATGATTTTTCCTCAAAGCCTCGTAATGTATAAACGTTGTTTGCATGACTGTTTTAAAACAAAAGCATCACTCACCTGAAAGTTCATACAAATACTTCAGTTCGCTATGATTTTGATGCACAGTCAAAAAAAGCTTACCAACACTTGATATAAAGCACATTTTTGAAAATTAAAAAAATGATAATTTTTAAAACAAAATTATAAAGTTTCATTTTTATTTTTAGATTTCATATTCTACAACATTATAACTACAGGAATGTTTCATACTGTTGAATAGTTTTACTGAAATTTTATCTTAAATGTTTTGATTTGTTTAGAAATAACAAAAAAATTAACAAATTTTCCATCATATTTGTAAAGCATTAGCAAACAAAAATACTATTAAAGCCCAAAGAGTGCTAAAATGGAATTCTAAAAAATGCTAATATTATCAAAAGTTTATAAAATACACAAGAAACTAATTTATGACCATAATACATAAAAAAAGCAAATGATTCCTGTTTTACTTAATTATGCAATTGATTATGCATCAAGGTTGATCACTCTTAAATGCAGTATAGAGAAACAATAGCATTTACAAAACAGTTCTTCAAGTTGATTTGGTTTGGAGTGCTACAGTCTACTTTTTGCAACATGAGGGCTAATGAGACCGGGACCTACAACTTAAAACCGATTCCGAACAGCTACGAACATCCATGCCATAGTGGGACTCGAACCCACGAACTCTGGTACCGAAGGCCAGCACTCTAACCAATCGGCTATCGTTCGGCCAGTTTTTCAAGTTACTTTGAATTTGTAGGAACTAATTACCTCTTTAGAATGGCAGATTTTTTTTAAAAAGTTGTTAAGTGGATTTGGATTGGTCATGTCATCCAATGAAACCATCAGATATCAATTCAAATGGCACTTACTTGGGCACTTGAAGGCCAATGAAAGATAAGAAAAACTTTCTGAAAAATGATATTTTAAATGAGAGAGACCACCTCAAATTGGGTTGGAACATAAAACTTGGTATAATGATAAGAAAGGGTCACTGATAACTGATATTATATAATACCAGCTTAAACAGACAGCAAACAACATTATAATCTCACTTTAAAAAAAATTGTTCATTTTAGTTCAGTTATAATCGTATATACCAGCTGTAGAATAATTATTGTTGTTGTAGAATTATTGATGTTGTTGAGTATTCCATTTTTCCCTTAGCCCGCAATAACCTTTCACCGGTTCTTTGGTGGAACTATATGGCGGCAGACACAACTCACTGTCTTCATATGGAATGCTCCAGAACTTTATAACAGAGGAAAATGCAAATTGACGAAAATAAAAGAGTCCTATTAATTGAATAGCTGAAGGAATTTTATTTATTTTCTATTACTTGCTGACTTTGTCAGAAAAAATACCCGTTCTCGAAATGACACAAAGTTAGGGAAAAAGCCAAAATGGCTAAAAAGTATTCGTTTTTTTTTAAACGATGCGGGTGATCTCTCCCCCACTTTCAGCCAAAATGATGTCCACTCAACACTGCACATGGCGAGGTCAGTGGAAAAATCCCGCCAGCGGGAACCCAAGATGATCGCCAAACGTAGCGCGAGTAGGAAGAACAGCCTAGGAATCTTATGGCACCAAGCAATGCTCAAGCTGGACAAAAGGTGAAAGATGGGGAGAGCAAAACAGCAACCCATGGATGGTCAGCGCGGGAAGATTCAAGGTGACTTGAACATGGACAAGCCCCATTCCATAAAATAAGGGGTCAGGAAGCCGGCAATTCCTGGCATTCCCTTTTACTTAGAATGTGGCTATACCACACCAGCATTTCTCAACCTGTGGTATGTGTACCATTGGTGGTACACAAGTTGCTGGTATGCGAAAAATAATCAATAGTGGCAGACATAAAAATTTTTTAAAATATAAAAAATCATAGAAAAGTCTTCCTATAATTAAAAAAAAATTATTTTAATGATATTATAAAGTAAATTAACTGGTTTTTATAAATATTTTTTATTAAAATCATTTATCAGTAAACAGAATATGATAAAATAGATAAATATGAAACTTTAAACACCCATATATATACACACATGTTACAATGAGTTTATAATATTAGTGAATCCGGCATGATGTTTAAGTGTGTTTCAGTGTAATTTGTCACATTATATGATGTAAATACATGGCTACCCTATAAAATATATAATGCAAATAAAGAAACACACTAACAATCATCAAATAATCTTGTGAATGTCACAAGATACAATCATGTTTACAAAGTGGTACAATTTAGCATGATGTACAACCAAGTGGTACAGGAGCTAAAACAGATTGGAAATGCTGATATATACAATTCCTGAAGTAATCTTACCTTATAAGGATCGACAACTCGGAGGTATAGAACACCATCAATATTTAAGGTAACATTATCTAAAAAAGAAACAATCACATTCTTAAACTATATATAGAATGAAATTGAAATGCATTTTACACAACTGTTTAGGACTATGTAATTCCTCACCTAGAGTAATAGCCGATTGTTTGGGTATATCAATTGCTAATTCCTTTAAGCTCTGAACATACTTTACTCTGTCAACAATTGGAATTAAGAAATTCAGACCCTATATATAAAAAAAAGTGCAAAGATATAGCATGTATGCAAGAATGATAATGTATGTACACTTTTATTATCATTAAGTCAATACTAGACTTTAAAACAACCAAATTCTAACAACAAATATTTCAAGTAATAGGTAGAATTTTTTACAAGATTATGAGAAAATACATGCATAATTCTTTTAATTAAAATTGGTTAGCAACAGAATTGTAATAATATTCATAAAAAATGACAAGTATCTGACAAGTATTAGCTCTAAAAATGTACTTAACATATTTTTAATGACTTTGGAAAATTTTGAAGTAAATCTTCATACATTTCTAACCACATATATAAAAACAAAGATTAAGAGATTTCTGCATTAATTCATCACATTTGCAAGAGAAAAATATTTTAATAGTGCTAAAAAAACTCATTTAAAAAAACTACAAATAAAAGAAATTCATTCCTTTTATTTTTTTCATCATATCCTTTACAACAAATAAAGTGAAAAAGATTTTTTTTCCTAATGCAGCTTGGACTTCCCCCTTGTTTTTTGACAATAGTTTTTTTTTTCAGGGCCAATACCACCAACATACCATAAGATGGCAGCGTTAAACATGATTAAGAGAAGTAAAAATGTGATAAAGAGCATAAAACTAAAGGTATTAAAATAATAAAAAACAGTATAGAAACAGTTTATAAGTAGATTGTATCAAATTGTTACATTTGCAAACATACAGAGAACAATTTTTAAAAATTTTCTAAATCATACAGAAACTTGGTTACTTTATAAAAGTAATGCAAATGCCTAAAAGTAGAGTAATTGTAAGGAATTTGACCCCCATTTGACCCCTTCCACCCGACGTTTCTTAGAAGAAGTAAGAAGCCGGCTGGCAAAAGGGGGCCTGGATCTTTCGATGTTGTTGATTCTTTTCGCAGGGAATGAGGATGAAATACTTGTAGAATGAGGATGTGCTTTTTTCAGTAGGGCTCAAGTTTTCAGACACCCTCCCCCCTCTGAAGGAGGGAGAGATCTGCAAGGTATATATATATATATATAAATTTATATATATTTATATATAAATTTATTTATATTAATTTATATATATATATATAAATATATATATATATATATATATATATATATATAATATATATATATATATATATATATTATATATATATATATATATATATATATATATATATATATATATATATATATATATATATATATATATATAATTATAATATATATATATATATATATATATATATATATATATATATATATATATATATATATATATATATATATATATATATATATATATATATATATATATATATATATAAAAGTGCAATTTTAAATTGCATTCAAAAGTTACGCCATAGTAACTTATTCTTGAAAACTATAACAGAATTTTATGAAGATAGTAATCTACACTTCGACTGTTCTTCATTTCGAAAAATAACTTACTAACTTTCTCTATTTTTATATCTTGTTTACCCAAAATAAATTGTTGTATCTACATACCTAAGTTTAATCATATAGCCATTTTTCAATCAAAATGTTTCCAATTGGAATTTGGGGTACTTTGGTATTATCCGGGTGACCATGAATAATAGCCAAATATAAATCTATAATCTTTATATACAATATCCCTAGAGATAAACTTATATTTTGTACAAAAATCTTAACTAATTTTTATTAAAAAATAATTATTATATTAATAAAATTTTAATCTACAATTTAAGAAAACACCAGAATAATATACATTTACCCACTCATTAAGCTTTCTTGCTTTGAGTTTCCTTGGTGAACAAATTTTACTTGGTCAATAGGATAATACATAAATACCAAACTCAGTAACTTCAGCCAAATGACAAGTAAAAATAGAATTAAACAATTCAATGCATTTTTATTTAATCGGTAGTTTAGCGGATCCATGACTTTCCATGACTCATTTTGCTTGAAAAATCAAGACTTTCCATAACAAAATGAATCCGTTGTCTAAATCCATGATTTTCCATGACTTTCCAGGTGCACAGAAACCGTGTATTTGTTTTAAATAATACTTAAAATTCAAATATTTAAAACAGTATACAAAAGTTTTATACACTATCTCAATCGAAAAAGCCCTCAAGTTACCATATGGGAGAAAACTCACCTACTGTGCAATGATAAATAGAGATAAAGAATCAAAATCTAGGGGCACCCTAAACGCAACCCACAGCTGGCAATATAGACACATTTTTATGAAAAATGTGGCTGTAACTCATTTAGCATCACCTGGAGAGCACACATAGCTAAAAGAAAGCCACAGATGCAAGTAACATTGCTGTAATGGGTCCTCATTATTTAGAAGCAAGGACCAAACAGAAGAGCCAAAGCTAATCCTGCTATCTCTAGAGGTATTATTTGAACTTGACGGACATTGTGACCATGAACCTATTTTATATGCCCTAGCCAACTTGGTGAACTTTTGACTGGCTCAAGACTCGAACTCATAACCCTCCAGTTACGAGATCAATGCCTTTGGTGCCTGAGCTACTGTGGCTCCAGAGATTTTAATAAACTACATAAAAATTAACTTAAAATAAATATTACAAATGAAAGCATTAAAATTTTTAAGATATTTATTCTGTTAATAAAAGAAAAAAACACAGGCTTTAATAAAAATTCTATTACCAAAAACAAATTTTATTAGCAGATAAAGTTTAATCAAAAGAAAGAAAAATTACTGAACGTTTGTATTGATTTCCATAACATGGAAAATTACTCACTGGTTGTAAGATTCTGTTGAATCGACCCATTCTTTCTACAACCCATGCTTCTTGTTGAGGAACGAACATTATAATGGTATTGAATGGAGTTGACTGAGTATGCCTTGTGAACTCTATACTGCTTGTATTCTAGAAAAACATTTAAAAGAATTATTTATGAATCTTACTGTTATAACAACCAATTTTATTTAAGAAGATAAGACTTTATACAGCTCATTCAGGAAAAAACAGATTTTATTAATCTGGATTTTAATTCTACAGTTAAATTATACAAGTACTTAGCATATAAGCTTAAATTAGTTTGTAACATTAATTCTTTTTTCAAGCAATCAAATCATTTTAATTTACCTCTATATTTACATAAGTTTTTCCTTAGAGCTATACTTTATTAAATATAAAAGTTTTACAAAATTATCAATCTACATATTTAATAACACTATGTACATTATATAACATACATATCATTAGATATAAAAAAAAAAAAAGGCTCAGTCACCAGAAACTTCAGTTAAGGTATCCGTCTACGTTTGGAGAACTTTTTTTTTTTAAACATAGAAACTAGTTCATGTTTTTACGTTTTTAGATTTATTTTTTATATTACCATAGCAAATGACACTTAAAAAATTTATTCCTGGAGAAGTTTTTATAAAATTTCTAATAAATGAAGAAAACTTAGTAAAAAAAAAAAATCTGGTTTTATCAAAAGGTCTCATTTTTTAATATATTAAATTATTTCAATATTTTTTGAAGCAACACATTTCTTATACACTGGACTCGTGAATCACCTAAAATCTTTGCTTCATTTACATTTGGTAAAAAACTTATATCCTTCAAAATCGTACACATTGAATTTTTAACGAATTTTCATTACCTTTATATCTAACTATGAGTGTAACATCGTTAAAAAATTATCCAAATTTAAAGCTTTTGGGTCATTTACTAGTAAATACTATCAAAAGCAATCATAATAATTTTCAACACAATATTTTAAGAACTTTTTGAGAAATCTCATTTCAAGTTTCGACATTTTATTAAAAATACCGTTCTGAGAAAAACACATTAGAAGTTTATGAAAGCAATTTTAACTATTAAAAAATTAAAATACGTGTTTAAAATTCCCCACACTTTCTTGCTTCAAAACTTTCTAATTGCCAAGTTGCTAATTATTAAAAATATTAGAAAAATGATTAAACTAATCTTCATGAAAATTGAAAAAGTTTTGTCTAAAAAATGCCCTTTAAAAGGCTTTAAATTCACAACTTCTATTTAGTTTTTGACAGCTGTCACTGATGCTTAAACAGCTGTCACTTTTCTTTAAAATGTCATAGAGACAAAAACAGATTTAGAAGCCTAAAAGTTGAAATTTTACAATAGAGAAATAAAAAAAAATTATGATTTTTGGCAAAAAAAGATGTTTTTAACGTAGACGGATACCTTAATCAAGGTTCAACTGTATATATATAAGATATAGATTTGAAAATAAATTTATGTGTTATACTCTTAATGAGAAATATGCTGTAGGAACAATGAAATCTGTATTTTTTTCACACTAATGCATAATTTAGTAATTTCTTTGTACAGATAACCCACGGCAGTGGAAAGGTAATCTGTTACTCCAAATAGGCAATTTTTTTAACACTAGATTTACAGACTGAGCCAATTTGACTCATTAAAAATTTGATCACTACATATAACTTTAATATCACTTTTCAAAAACATACATTGGTTTTTAGTTAAGTAATAGTGTAAACTTTCATTCCTCTTCCCTGCAGACCCCTTCCTTTCGCATTATCCAATGGGGTATACCTATTTTCACGGTTGTGATCCCATTGGACTCATAGAATGGATATGAAAATGAATAAATATAATATAAAATAAAGTATAGTATAATGTAAATATAGAGAAGAAATCAAGAACACTTCCATTCCAATGACAGAAATTCATGCTACTGACGCACAAAAGAATTGTCGAGTTCAACCATCATGCCAGATGTACAAACCATTATGCTCAATGGAATAGAAATGTTTGTGGAAAATGGGTTTCAAAAACAGATTTTACACGTAAGAAAAGGTTTTCCATGAATTTTAAGATAATAAACATTTTATTTAAATTAATTTGGAACTATTTTCTTTTCAAAAAAACTTCCATTTTCTTGTATGAGTCAAATTGCCTCACTTCAGTAAAAATGGGTATAGGATTAACATCCGTAAATCTAGTGTTAATGAAAAGTTAACAATGAAGATGAGAAAAAAAATTATAAAAAAGGATTTAGTTAATTATTTGACAAAATATTCTTTTATTAACCATAATGACAGGGAAAAAGTCTTTTTAGTATTCCATGGAAAATTCCTGGAAAAAAATTAAATTTTTTTTAAAAATTACATTTTAACAATTCATATTTTTATTTAATTACACTGATCATTTGTTTAACACTAGATTGCCCAAGGCAGTCATTTTGACTGTTTTTTAATTTCAATTAGAAAAACAATTATGAAATATAATGACACAATTTCTTAGAATTTGGTGACTTTTTCTATAACATATAAATGGGTTTATGAATAATTGTAGTTACTTCCGCCCTCCTTTATTTCCGTATATGTGTTATACCTATATTGCCCAGAAGCAGTCATTTTGACTGCTTGGGAAATTTTAAATAATCAAAAGATTTTTATTTATTAAATTGAGTAAATTTCTTATATGACCTGTCCGGCTTTGTATTGAAATAACATTTTTTTTTTTATTACGGTAACATACTGATGCATTGTCGATAAATTGTCGATTTGGGCGTATACTTGATAAGTGTCAGTTACTCAATAAGCTAAAGTAGTACTAGTTATTCAAATCTTTATAAAGTGTTGTTCTAACAAGTTGTTTATTTTATTTCTTTTGCTAAATTTGTTAAAATTGATAAAAGTAATAAAAAAAATGTTACCGGAATCAATTCAATTTTATAACAGTACAAAATTTGGAGTTTATATGGTGGATCAAATGGCCAGAAAATATACAGTAAAAGCTAGTTCTCGTAGATGGGCCCTCCAAATATTTTTCAATATTTTAGATTTGGCTGCCATAAATGCTTGGATCATTTACAAAGAAACAACAGGAATACAAATAGAACAAAAAGAGTTCTTATTTCAATTAGCAGAACATCTTTCCAACGAATATAGAGTTGCAAGACAGAAAAATTTATCAGAACATGAGGACCCACAAAGATCAACTGCAACCCATTCTCACAAACGCAAATTTTGTCAAGTTCGACTTTGCCACAACAACAAAACAAATAATATATGTGAAAAATGTCAAAAGTATGTTTGAGGAAGATGTACACATAAAAAGATTTCCACTTTCATTTGCATAAAATGTACAAATAATAATGCATGAATTATTATTATTTTTTTTAATTAAAGTAAATTTTTTTTATTGTTAATATTTACTAATAACTTGTTGTTTAATTTTAAATAATATAAGAAATATTAAAAATTAATTTTAAACAAATTTCTTTACATATTTGTTATTTTTTCACAATGCAGTCATTTTGACTGTTTTGGGGCAATATAGGTATACAAGAAATCTCGGACAATCTAGTGTTAAATATATAATCTACAGATGAAATAAATATTAATGAAAATTCTTCATGATTATATATTTTCAAACTAAGCATATAAGGGAAATTAGGTTACTTTCACATTTAGGCAATAAAAATGCAAAATGATAAAAATATAGTTTTAAAAGGAAAAACAGGATTCAATATAGGTTCATGATTAAATCAGTTTTATATACAGTTACATAAAGTACTATCTTATATATAGTTGATACAAAAAAAAAATTATTCCAATAAATATATAAAGAAATAATAAAAAAAAAATTTTAGAACTATAACAAATTTACAGTATGAATTAAAACTTTTTAATATGCATAAGCATTTTTTTAAACAATTAAAACACGTTAATATGAAAAAAGATAAACTACAAATTCCTCACTGACAATTTGAATTTTAAAAAATCATATTTGACATTTTCATACTTAATACCTAAAAATGCTATGAAATAAAATCACACCAATCTTACAACAATCCAAAAACAATCAACAGAATAATCATAAAATTACCAACTGCAGAAGATTCCTTGACTGTCTAAGTAACTTATGTGATGAAGGTATATGAGACAGAACACTCGATGTACATATTTGACCTTTCTGTAGATATCGAACAGGACTACTTTCAATTACTAAAGTTTTCTATACAAGAAAAGAACAAAGAATTAATTTTTCTATTAAAATAATTAAATATAGACATAAGATATATATAATGTACAAAGATTCTAAACAAGAGAAGCAAAATTATAATATACTGTGATGTAAGACATTAGAACTTTTAGTTTAACCCTTTCACGATGGGAAGCGCAAATGCACGCTTTTCTCTGAGGCTGGCAGTCACTTTTGCGAGTGTTATCCTGGGCCGGAGGGTTTTTTGCTATTAAGCCTAATTCATGAAATTAACGATGTAGCAGTGCATTATTTAATAATGTTGCTTAAAGTATTTAAACAGAATTTTATTTATAATTTATGTTTATAAATACTTTATTTACTTAAGCTATTTCTTATTTAAATATATTTTTTACACTTTACTTTTTTTTAATTTTTACTTAGTTTTATTTAATGACTTTTAACATTCAAATCTGAACACTATGTTATTTAAACTTTTTTTGTATGAAAAATTTTAAAAAAAGGGATCTACAAACAATCCTACTTTATAGTCCTTGCACTCGTAGAAACTCATTTGCCGTTTTGGAGGATTTTTCCGAAATGTGAAAAAATGAAGCATCGTCATCATGTTTGTCAGAAATGTCCTCCTCAACATTAGAATCACTAGATCCATTTTGAACAATTAGAATATATTATAGTATCACTATTACTAATCTCCTAATCTGTTTCAGAATGAAAATCTGAAATATTTCGCGTCATTTCAGCTATTTCAAGCTCAGTTAAACACTTTCGACACTTCGAAAATCTAACAATAAAAAGAGAAAAAAAATCAAGTCTGTCAGATCTAATTCTGTACTAAAAACTGGACTGCAAACTGAAATACACAATGCTTTAGCAAAAATAAAACTCCCCTGCTTACACAACGTGGGAATTTAACCCCTTAACGCATTTGCCCGTGTCTGACACGGGCAAAATTCAAAATAAATATGCAATCAAATCGTTTACACTTTGTTTGTGTAGCAATTTTTTATAACTTTTACCCCCTTTCTCGCTCTCTAGTCACCACTCAGAACTAAAATTGCAAAAAATAACTATACTTATATATTCTTTTTCTGTCTTAATGCAAATAATTTTTTTTGTCAGATTTTCCTAAAAAATTCGTGCTTTAAGGGGTTAAAGAGCCGTCATAAAACATGTCAATCGGAAACATTCCTTTTCCCTCATGTTTATATAATCAAAAACCACTTGTATGTGTATCATACTACTCTCCTATTGAGTACAAGGTCAAATCTACATGTATCTAAATCCATATGGACATACAATGCCATCTTGTGTCAAAACTTATAGTTTTTAAAATGTTCCACAACACTGGCACACATATGTGACGGTCGGGGGTGAGCGAGAAAACACTCTGGCATGCCAGTTTGTCGGCCGGGAAGTGAGTGCGTTTCTTGCTGGCATGTATTTGTGACAGTAGGCGCAAAAGGGTTAAGGATCCTGCCGACTCTACTACTAAATCCTATGGATAATTTATTCACATACCAATCTGAATCCATTTATTTATAAGTTCCCCTAGTCTTATCTTGGAGGTGGTTGGTTGACCACAAGTACTAAGCAGCCCCAAGGTGAAGGTATTTGATTTTTACAGAGTACCAAGCAGCAAGAAATTCAAAATGAACAAAAAATATCAGAATAAAATTTGGAACATCAATGAACAGTAGCCAAATGTGAAATTGGAATGCTCACACAGCCACTTCCAAATGAAAAGATTGGAAGTTCCAAATGAAAGATTTGAAGAAAACTCAAATATTATAGCTATGACTAAACAACAAGCTGTTTAATTAATAAGTTAATTAAACTGTACATTGATTGACTCAATACAATGGGAAGTAATCAAAAATACACTCAGCCAGAACATAAATTGAAAGTAAATGGGAGAGTAAATTCATTGACACCCTCTATTAGCACTGGTCAGCAGGGTTGGCATGATTTAAATCAGTTGATTTTTTTAAAAAAATCATTGATTTAAATCATTTTTTTTTCATTTCTTTTAAAACCTATATTCCAAACGCAAGATAATTGGGAATCAGTCAGCACAGTAATACCAGTAAGTAAATAATTGTAAATAGATAGCATGTGCTTTCCAAGAATTGAGGGGTCGTTATCAGAAATGATGGAGTAGGGGTAGTACAATGATGGATTAGGACTGGTAGAATACATTTTATGTCATGGGAGGTAAAGAGAGTATTTCGGAACTTGAAATCCAGTCTGTCTACCCAATAGCAACAGCTGTGGCTTCATGTGCTGGAATGGAGAGACAGTTTTCTTTTGATATTGTTCATTCTAGCCTTCATAATCCATTAGGAGCGGATAAAGCATTAAAAGTCTTTTTATTGAAACAGTTAAATCCATCATTTGGTGCTTAAAAAATATTGAAATGTGAATTTTTGCTTTTTTAAATAAATAGCTTGCATTAAATGAATATTTAATTTGTTCTTTAAATTGATATCTTATTGAGTTTGCACTATCTAATTACAAAACAATGGAATGTATTGGATTAAAATGTATTTAATTTTAGAAAACAAATCAGTGCTTAGAACATACTAGATAGATAAGATGTTACTTCGTATAAAAACTATCCTATGTATATTGCAAAAAACATAAAAACACAACAATTAAAATTAGAATTTAAAAAAAAATCAAATAAATCTGAATTAAAAAAAAAAAAAATCATGATTTTTTTTCCAACTCTGCTGGTGAGTTTGGTTTGGTTTGGAGTGCTATGGTCTACTACTTTTTGCAACACGAGGGCTAATGAGACCCGGACCTACAGCTTAAAGACGATTCTGAACGACTACGAACATCCACGCCACTGCGGGATTCGAACCCATGAACTCTGGTACCGAAGGTCTGTACCTTAACCAATTGACCATCGTTCAGACACTGCTGGTGAGAATAAAGACTAATAGTAAATTGTAAAATAGAGATGCAAAACAGTAAACATGGAGGGAAAAAAATATTAACTCGTGGTACAGAAATTAACATATAGCAAAAAGATAAATGCCCAGTGCAAACCTGTCACAAGGGTGGATGCAGCAGACCTCGAACCCATGATGCTGGAATGAGTAAGAGTGACGTGAACCTCACAGGCTGAAATGGGGGTTACAATCATAGGAGAGGGGCATTTATGGGAGTTACACCATCCAGGTGGTATCAGGCAGACCAAAAGAAAGAACAGAAAATTTTGTGATGAGACCGATTATAACTGTAAGTCTAGTAACTAAGCCATTGCTTGAGAGTCATTATGAAGGCTCATTGGCCCACCTTGCAAAACCCCATCATAACCTGGCTTGCTCAGAAAATTAGTCCCCAGAACCTCTCATAGTTCTGGGGATGAAAAAGAACAGACCAAATTAAAATTAAGGAATAGATGAACACTAATAATAAAAAGGGAGAGGCAGAATAAAAAAAAAAAATGAATCAATCTCTGGCCTTTCCTTGGTTTTTAGGCCTTTAGGCTAGGATACAGAGATTAGATCAGGGACTGGTAAACTACAGCCCGCGGATAGAATTTTAAATTGACGGTCCGAGTCAAATTAAAAGAAATATATATTTATAAATTATATATCCATCTCTTTTTTTACTTTGCTGCAATATTATATCCCAAATTTATTATCTCAAGCCCAGAAGATCAGCGGTATATTTGCTTCTTATATGTGAACAAGTGTTTTCAACTTTGAACCTTGAAAAGAATAATTTCAGAAGTAGACTGACAGATGAGTATTTAGCATCGTTCCTTAAAATCAGTACATCTTACTTATCCTAATCAAATAGCGATTTTTCTACAATAGGACAAGCACAAAGAAAATCTTTATTTGATTAGATTATGCAAAGGAAAATTATATCAGGTAATGTAACTATAAAACTTAAAAGAAATTATTAACAGTGTCTTTGAATTTTTGTTCTGAAATACCATCAATCGACTTCTCAGGATGGGTTCCTGCAAAGATGGTACATTTAAGTGTATAAACGTAAGGCTATTTAAAGATTCTCTCCTTCAATTTGAACGTAGTTTGTTTTTGATGACATTCATTGTACTGAAACCTCTTTCACAGGAAGATGTTGTGCCAAATTTTAAATGTTGGACCAAAGGTTTTATGAATATAATCTTATCTTACACTTTAAACAATAATAATCTTACACTTTATTACAAGATTTTAAATTTATCATTGAAATAATGAGACAAGTACTTTGTAAAATTCTTACTTTTAATTACTATATAATTTTCTGCTTATTTTATATAGCATTTAAAACTTGTGAACTACTTACATTAAGATAAAAAAAAGATTTTATTTAATACCATGTGCATGTATTGCGACCCTTTACAAAGTTTATAAAACTGAAATGCAATTATAACCTTATAAGTGTCCGCCGCTGCTATATACACAAAGAAAGATGCATATCTATATAACTACAATAATATACAAATATACGAGTGTGTGCTTTAAAAATGACTATTACATGCTAATAAACAAATAAACTAAATGTTTGTTTGGTATCAGATGATTTCTTCGATATACGTTATAGTAAATTCAAGCTGCAATTTTTTTTTTAATAACCAAACAAATATTAAAATGTAAATACGAAACTAAGATCTTACACATGCTTCTTGATAATTAAGAAGCAGAAAAGAAAACAGCTTATACCTAATCTAAAGTAATAAAGTTCTTTAACTAATGAAACTCTCAAAGTTTTTAAATATTTTCACTCTAATATTATTAGAAATTGACGTTTAATTTCTTACGTAATTAAATACACATCTTGCATGATGCATTAAGAAACAGAGGGTATAAAAAATATAAGAAATTACATGAAAAAGATTCTTGCTCCTTCGAGCGGTTGTCCTCCATAGGGGCAACATGTTGCTCTAAAATTTTAACAAAAATAATTAATATAAATTAAATATCTATGTCATTGGAAATCGAGCACAACCCCGGCAATACAAATACTTTTAACTTAACTTGAATTCGAATAAGTTGTATGTAGGAGTGCTGCTTTCCTGATAATCTGTGATTAAAAAGAACATGAACAAATCACAGTTACTTTAACTGCTACTTCCCGCATTGTCACACCAAAGCATTTGAGATGAAGCCTACTAGAACTTCATCTGAGGGAATTACTCAATAGCATTTTGTGACAATTTTAAGATCCGAGTTCTGTGTATATAGGTGTTGTATACAAACATAACAACACCGGGTGTAAACTCAGAATTCGTTATTTTTTTAAAAGCTCCATGATGATTACATGATTGTAATAGTCTAAAGATTCTAAAATAAATACGAATGTTCCTGATTTTACCCCAAAAGTTTTGTCTCATTTGTTAGTTGGATAAATGCCCAGGGAGCGAAGAACTGCGGCAAAATTCAAAGGTAAAAAGACTTTATAAAAACTGAATGTTTTGTCTCGTGTGCACTTTATTATTTTCAAAGTTAATTACTATCTAGCTTATATCTAATTTTTACCTGTAAAAGGATTATAGTACATACATTTTTCTTGCTACAAGTTATTATTTAGTCAACCTTTTTCCTCTGACATTTGTGTCAATGAAATAACTAATCAATCCCTTATTTAAAATTTACTACTTTACCTTTCAAACTTGTTTTTATGACAGGTTATTATACAATTTATTTTGCGATTTTTGTTTCTTATTTATTTATATTTAGTTGTAATAATTTAATTATTCATGAATTCTGTGTATATTCATTTAAATTAAAAGATAGCAGAAACTTAACCTAGTCATCAAATGTGCTGTATTCATCAGTTTTCTAAAACCTACCTAAATTTTTTATGATGTATTTCAAAAAAATTATTTTTCCAGACTTTTAATCTTAGAGCTTTTTTATAAGTATATTTAACTCATTTCTGTACTTGATTTTCTACATAAATTATGTAACTACATCTAAATTAATAAATGTTTAGCTATTACTTTCCAAAAGTACAAATTAAACCTAAAATTTTCGAGTTATGGTCAAGATACTAGGTATTTTGGTGCAAATTGGATATAAACCTAAAACAAAATTTCATAATTTTTTGGTCATTGGTGATGCTTTTAATGGTAGCATTCAGTATAGCAGGGAGAAATTATACAATATGTTTGTATATTTAATCAACAATATTTTTCTGTCCATTCGGAAGTGAGATGTTTTTAAAAGGTACAGTTAAAAAACATATATCATTAAGATACAGTTGGTAAACTTCAAATTCAATTGGGTATTCATAAATGTTCAAAATTATTGATGCATTATTAAATATTACATAGTAATTTATAATTCAAGATTATAAATTTTGTAATATTCTGTCATTATGTATGGGTGATGATTTATATTTCATAATTTCTCTCAAAAAGATGATGAAATTTTCCAAGTTCTTAAAGTCAAATTAAATGATTTAATAGGATACTAAACAATTACCTCTCTACACTGATTATGATATTATACAAAAATATAATAATTTGAATATTAAAAAATAATGGGTTTTAAGGTATAGTTGTATTAAATCTTAAAACTGTAAAGTAAAATGTCAGTCTATTAATCCAGGGGCACATGCAAAGAGTGGTTAGGGGTTTAAACACCCCCCTTAAGCTCAGACAAAATGGCAAAAATAAAAATTTTAGTAGAAATTATGCAGGCTATTTTTTATTTATTTATTTATTTATTTATTTATTTTAATTATGAACTACCACCACCCTTGAAAAAATTCTGTATTAATCAAATATTTTAATAGGGTACTAAACAGTTATTTCTCCTATTAAACAGAAATACAGTTATTTAATTATTCTTGTAATTATCTATATGTCTAGTTTGCAAAATATAAATAATTTTAATTACTTTTAAATGTACTCCGAGATGTACTATTAATTGCATTTTGTTTAAAATCCAATACTTACTGGTACAATTAAAGTAGTTCATGATTAATTTTAATTGCATATAATACTATTGCTTTAATTACATAGAATATAATTAAAAGTAATCAATTTTAATTATATTGTGTATTTTAAATAATGGGAACAGATGCATTATAGATGCTGGTCCCATCCGCCTTTTTTTTTTTTTTTTTTTTTTTTTTTTTTTTTGTGACCAACAAAAAAAAGGCGTGTTTTGAAAACTCGCCAAGTAGAAAAACATGGCGGCAGTACGCTTTACCGAAATTACTAAATCCCAGCATAACTAAATTAACTAAATCCCAGAAAATAATAAGAACAAAAACAAAATGTTCCAAACCAAAGCATCTTGTTTGATTTAGAATATCCTGATACTTTTTAACAATTTCAAAAATAGTAAGAACCGAAATAACTATACCCACCATAACTAAATTACTAAATTCCAGAAAATCATTTAAAAAAAAACCCTGATTAAGGCGACTGTAAACCAAAAGAACCGCTAAGATGCAAATGTCTGGAATAGTGCCGGGTATTGACGTCAGAAATCACGTGCACAATTGGGGGTGCAAGAACACTTTAGAGCTGCCATACCCCATCACCAAAGTCAGGGCAAACACACCAACCCACTCATTACCCCTCAAAAATCGCCAAATTTGGCGACAAAAAAGCACGGCGTCTATAATGAATCTGTACCAAATAATGTTCATAAGATTTAGGATTTTTAATGGTTTATCCTGTTTAACAGTAGATTTATGGACCAAGCCAATTTGACTCATTAAAAATTTGATCACTATATATATATATATACATACATACATATATATATATATACATAACTTTAATATCACTTTTCAAAAAATACGTTGGTTTTTAGTTAAGTAATAAAATATAAGCAAACTTTCTTAGAAAGGGAGGGACTGCGTGAATGGACTTCTCAAGTTATTTCTTTATCTTATATCTGACCATAAACTTAACCTTGAGTTTTTTCGCTCAAAATTAAAGCATGGAGTGAGTAGAATTTCCAGAAAAATGAAAGGGGCAATCCCACTTGGTGGCTGTTTAGTGGGTGTCTGGGGGCTGATTATACAGGTTATTTTACCATTAGGTCTACGAGTCGAAAAATCCGTGTTATGGAAAATTGTTTGTTTAAAAGGGTGGCTGCTCAGAGAAGTTTCACTGTATTCAAAAATACTTTGAAATGTTTCATACTTTACAGGAATACCAGTTTATTTTATACTTTTATTTAATTATAGTCTTTTTACATTATATATGAACTTCATTGAATGTTAAATAGCAATGCAAATTTTATGTTCTCTTTTTCAACTTGCACAAAATTTTTCAGATGAGCCAAACAAAATAGTATTTTTCAGGCACATCAAATTCAGTTTTATTTGCATGTCAGGGGGTTAAGTTATTTTACTGTTATCAGGGTTGGCATGATCTAAATCGGTTGATTTTTAAAAAAAAAAATCATTGATTTAAATCTTTTTTTTTTTCACTTCTTTTCAAACCTATGTTCAAAAGACAGGAGAATTGGGAATCAGTCAGCACAGTAATAAAAATAAGTAAAGAAGTGTATAAAGATAGCATGATAGATTTTCCAAGAATGGAGGGGTTGTTATTAGAAAGTATGGAGTAGGGGTAGGTACAGTGACTAGTTATGACTAGTGGAATTCATTTTATGTCATGGGAGGTAAAGAGAGTATTACAAAATTGAAATACCGTTTGTCTACCCAATAATGCCAGCCGTGGCTTTGTCTGCCGGAATGGAAAGACAGTTTTCTTCAGTTGGTATTGTTCATTCTACCCTTCGTAACCAATTAGGAGTGGATAAAGCATCGAAGCGAGTGTTTTTATTGAAACAATTAAATCCATCAGTCGGTGCTTAAAAAAATATTGAAATAATGGTGATTTGTTTTTTAAATAAATAATTTGCATTAAAAGAATATTTAATTTGTTCTTTAAATTATGTAAATTAGCCAGTTCATAAAGATTTTGGAATGAAAAATATTAGGAAGATTAAAATATTAACCATTCATGCTGAAAAATTAAGATGGCTAAATTTTATCAATTTATATTTAATATTTGAGACTATAGCAATAATCGATAACCTAGTATAAGGAAACCAAACTTGATGAACAACATGACAATGTAGTTTGCAATGGCTTGCCAGAACATTCAGAATTCATTTTATGTCATGGGAGGTAAAGAGAGTATTACAGAACTTGAAATCCAGTTTGTCTACCCAATGACAACAGCCTGGCTTCATCTGCTGGAATGGAAAGACAGTTTTTTTCTTTTGGTATCATTAGTTCTAGCCTTCGTAACCGATTAGGAGCGGATAAAGCATCTAAGTGAGTGCTTTTATTGATACAATTAAATCCATCGTTCGGTGCTTAAAAATACGGAAATAATCGTGATTTGTTTTTTTAAATAAATAGCTTGCATTAAAAGAATATTTAATTTGTTCTTCAAATTGACATCTTATTGAGTTGGCACTATCCGATGACAAAATAATAGAATGCATTTAGATTTAAATTTATATATTTAATTTTAGGTCATCAGTGTGTAGAATATACTAGATAGATCAGAGGTTACTACTTGTAACAAACTATTCTATGTATATTGCAAAAAACATAAAAACAATTGAAATTTAATATTCAGAAAAAAATATAAAAAATCCGATTTAATTTTTAAAAAAAACCCTAATTTTTTAAAAAGAATAGTGATTTTTTTAAACCCTGACTGTAATGCATATTTTTTTAAAAATCATTTTAAAAAAATTATCTATTTTTTTCCAGGGGATCCAGATGGACCTGGGGATTTAAAAAATTCTGGACAGCCAGAGAGTCCATCGTCCAAAAAGAGAAGGACTGGCAATACTCCTAATCAGGTGCTCTATTCATTAGTAATGTTAATGAAATTTCAAAACAATGATATATATATATATATATATCAGTGGTGTGCAGTCCATATGTGCAGGGTGTGCACTGCACACCCTGGCAAAATTATGAGGAACAAGAATTTTCTGCACCGTTTGTCTACCTTTTTTCTGTACCTTTGTCTTTGTTTATATGGTATATAATATTATTTATAATATATTCAAATATTATGTTGATTTGCTTGCTTGTATTCCCGCAGTGCGTGCGGTACTAGGTGCTGCACCACGTAGCGCGTTCAAAAGCAAACGAACATAGGAAGTTTTGATGTGTACGCACTGCGCACTAATAGAAAAACACGCTTTATATGTATGGGCTACTGGAGAAGCACAGCATACTATAGCACTGAGGCAAGTGCAGCTATTTTTCCTGCACTTGGCATTCAGAATCATCCGAAGGTACGGTTTATTAAGCGTTGTATTAGAGCGGGGACGTGCAGAAGCGATTTTGGTTATTTAACTGATTAACTGCCCATACGATTTTGCAGACGGTTCATGTTTAAATTTATATATTGGAAGATTTTGTTTTCATGGAAATATAAAAGAAGTATTTCATCAATATAAAGGAAAATGTTTTAGTGTGGTAAATTAATTTTGGTGATGTATTATATTTCTTGAAATAATTAGCTGAAAAACAATGTTGTTTTGTTTTAAAGAAACGAATTTTAACAGAACAGTCCCAATTTTCCCATTCATTGTGTCTTACAGACAGTATATAAGTTATATCTGTAACACCATATCCCTGGTTTTGTTTTTAAAAATTGTCGAGATGTTTTTCGCAAAATATATGATTTCCAAATGTTAAAAACAATTAATAAATATAATTTAATCCATTTACCGAACAAGAAACAGATTGTTCTATTGCGAGAGCGTGCAGTGAAATCCTCTGCACTTGGAATAGACGTTCGGTTTGTCGGCACCTGGATTGCCTGGATTTCTGGTGTCTTTCTAATGTTCCAATAACAAAATATTTTAATAAAAGACCAAAAATATGACGCTCTAATCTTATTTTTCTTATTAAAATGTAATGAGTCATATAGTTTCCAGAATTGAGTTATTTTAAAAAGTCGTAAAGAAGTTCCTGAAATGTACATTTGTACTGAAATGTACATTTAATACATTAAAGTAATTTACGTCAAAGCACACATGTCTCTTTTCTCTTTTTCTTCACAATTTTTGTTTAGATGCTCTAATCTAGCTATGTACCTGTTTCGAAACATCGTTAATATATGCAGAAATTTGTGATTATAAAATTAATGTATTGTATCTATTCAAATCTAATTAATAGATTTTCTTGAATAATAAGCAGTGTAGAGTTGTGTTGAACAAAATTTTTAACCTTTTTTGTATTTGATGCTAAAATTATGTCTTTGCATGAATCATTTGATTTAGAGTTAAAATAAATAGAAAAATCTGAATAATAGCATCTGTAATCAAGAGGAGGAAAAAAAATCACTTTTTTTTTTCAATGTATAGTCACTTTTTAGTCACTTATTCTGTATTATTTGTCACTTTTCTCACCTTTTTGAAAGTACCTGCTGTATGTAATGTGTTGTTTGAATGTTTCAGGCTAGCCCAGCTTTGCCTGACCTTGTCCCTCCACAACCAGTGACTGGATTTGGCGAGACTATCATTGCAAGCAATCCTTTTGATGACACCATTCCAGCTTCCACTGTAGCACATGCTCCAACCATGCCTATGCCAGGCATGGCTCACATGCCTGGGCCTCCTCTACACACAAAACCAGTACCTATGTCATCCGGGAAGGTAACACTCAATCATTAACCCCTTGGCATACAATGATGCCAGTCATTTCATGTGCCACAGTCAGGGTTAACAAAAACCCGAGTTTTTTCAGAAAAAAAAAACCCAGCCCAGTGGGTTTTTTCAGGGCTTTTGAGGTTTTTTCAGGGTTTTGGGGCTTTTTTCGGGTTTTATCAGGGTTTTTACTATACTTTAATGGGTTTTAGATGCTTTTTTGGGGATTTGAAAACTATTCAGGTTTTTTGTTATGTAAGAGGACAGGATATATAATTAATTGTACGATTAAAATAAATTTAAAATGTTAATCACTTTTTAAAATTTTAAAATTTAAAAATCAATTTTAAATTATGCAGAAGAAATTTTTGTCTAAATTAAATTAACTTTTGAAATCTTAAAATAAATTTTTTTCATATTATAAAATTTTTCTAATATCAAAAAACTAGTTTTGAATGGCGATTATTTTATACTAAAAGTTGGCTTTGAAATCGTTGCATTTGAAGTTTTTTTCTTTTCAATAAAATGTATTAAATTATTGCTCCATATTTAATTAACAGTATTGTGTTATTAAAGCATTCAGAAGATATTTTTTAGTTAATTTGTAAGTTATATATGATAAGTAGCAGAATTAATTATATATATTATCCCCATGTTTATTTATTTGCAGTTGTTATACATATTTTTTTTTTCCAATTTTTCTTGTCCATTTTTCGATTAATTTTATCACATGTAATACTTCAATATTCTTTTTTTTTCATCATACATTCTTATTAACTTTGTTTAATTTAGATTTGTATTGTATTTGTTATACAAATAACTATTTTTCCCTGAAAAGTTTTTAAGTTTTTGTTTTTTCTAGCAGTTTAGACCCCCTCAAATTAAACAAAATCTAGGATCATTGTCAAAGATGAAATATTTAATATATATTATAGATTTAATTCAATATATTTATTATTAGTTAAATACGTGGAATTGTAAATAAAGAGTTTGAGAACCCAATTTCTGAAAAAACCCACTCTGGTTTTTTCAAGTGGGGTTTTTTTGGATTGGGCAAATGAAGCCAACCCTGACCACAGTAGACTTTGACTTCTCCGGCACACATTGTGCAGCATAATATCAAATCATTTAATTATTAATCTCATGCTTCTATTATGTTTTCATTAGACTGTTCAAGATTCATGTGTCCATAAAAAAAAAAAAAAATAAAAATAAACAGGGTTCCCACAGTTCTTAAAAGTCCTTAACAACTCCTTAATTTTAGCTTTCGTCTTTAAGGGCCCTTAAAACTACTTGATTTTTATCAAAGGTCCTTAAAAGCTCCGTAATTTTGAATTTGGAACACCATCAATTTCTTCCATGGGAAGATATAAAAGAAAAAGTAGCCGAGTTACAGAACTTGAGCTAAAAAATTTCTGATACAAAAAAGAAATCTGTTGAACTTTCAAAATGAAATTATTTATGTATGTGAATTTGCACTATTGGAAATTTCTTTGTAAATAGTAAAGAAATAATTGTTAAAGTTCATAACATTCTTTTACATTTCCTAGCCAAAAGTGCAGTATTAATAGTAAAGAAAATCCTCAAATACGTATATTTTTTCCATATATTACTGGAGTAATTCAAAATTCCTTTCCTTGATATTCTTAACAATTTATGAAAATACTTTTAGCTTATTAGTATATTTTATGGTCACCAGCTAGCAAACTTATTTGAGAAATAATCTTTCGCATACTGGAAAGGTTTAAAGTATAAAGTCAGCTGCCCTTTTCTAATAGCTAACAGTCAAGCAGATTTTAATTAAACGAAGCATGGAGGGTGGGGGTTTTGTAGATATTTCAGTTGCTTATGGAAGTTTCGTTTTCTTTGGATTGGATGTAATAAAAAAGTCTAAAACTTTCTTCTTTCCCTGGCAATGTCGGGTATATATACAAACACATATACATATCAGAGTCATTTTTAAACCCTCAGAAAGCATTGTTTATAATATTGTATTTTATTCACAATTTATTTTTAATTTGATCGCTCAAAAAACTTTAGATGTACATTTTTCAAAATTAGGTGTTGTCAAGTAGGTTTATCTTATATTAATTTTCAGGTATTTTTAAAAACTTAATTCTGAAATATGGTATGTCATTTATTGAACATGCCTTGTCTGGTTCATAATCATTAAAATATGTTCCTCGAGAAATAGGGTTTATGTTGTTATGCCATGTATTTTAAGTAGGTCCTTATAAAAAGTTACTTTGGTCCTTAGAAAGTCCTTAATTTTTCTTCTGGAAAAGGAGTTGGAACCCTGAAAAACAATGTATAAAACATAAAAAACTTAGAAGTCTAAAAAAGGTTTCTCTACCTATTCGAAAATGGTTTGATGTGTTTTATATTTTACAGAAATTTTATACCATCACTTAATTATTGTCCTTTAACATCATATATAAACCTCATTCAATGTTACATAGCAATGCCAATTTCAAAATAACGCGTTCTTTTTGTCATCGTGAACACAATTGTTGAGCCAGAAATATATAGTATTAAAGAACTAAATAGTATTTTTTGAACACATCAAATTCCTTTTTATTTGTATGTCATATATTATGAAATACAGTTGAGTATTGACAATCCAATATCGCCAGGCTATATGCGTGACATGATTATCAATTTTTTAGTTATAGCTGGAAAAAAAAAAAATAGATATTGATGGACAGTTAAATCTTATATTGTATCTTCAAATTTTTTAATTAATTATTGGCAAATTCTTGATCTGCTGATATTTTTTTGCCAAATTCTGCATAAACTTGTATATATATATATATATATATATATATATATATATAATATATATAATATATATATGACATATTAATTTTGAATGGAAAACAGTATTTTTAATAATGGAAAATCATTGTTTGATATTAAAAATCATTGTTGTTTAATCATTTTACGTCATTTGGCTGAGGTTGAGCTCCATTTGACTGACTTTTATCTGTTTGCAAGCTCATCAAGTAGCTCAAAAATGTTTTCGCCTGACCGGATTATCCTAAAAGCTTATGTGAGCGTGGGTTTTTTTCATTTTTTTCTTATTTATAAAAATTTATTTTATAATAATTATTTTTTATAAAAATGAGTTAACTATTTTTACATATAACCTATATATATAAAATTATATTATATTTTGTTTATTGGCTCTTAATACTGCCTTTTTGCTTTATATTATATGATTATTATATAGTACAACAATTTATTATTAAGAACAAAAACAAACAATATGTGTCTTCATAATTTAGAAGCAAATCACGCATTTCTCTGCCCTTCAATTTATTGTTTAAGAACTTCAGAATTTTACATAAACCTATTTTGCATGAACACTGCAAAACTTTTTAGCTCGAGCCCCAAAAACTGCTACAAATAGCTGAAAGTCTGCATCTCAAAAATTATATTCCATGCTGATTTTTTAAACTAATCTATATATATATATATTATTTTTTTTTATATTAGTGAAATAGTTTTGTACATTTGATATCTTTACCTTAACACTCGACATGTTAAGTACTTAAAAATTTTATTTAAAAAAGACAATTCAGTAAAATTAGTTTTTTTTTTTTTTTTAATCTTCATTCAATTTAAGTTTAAGTTTACTTCTTTTTACGTCATATAAATGGATGGACAAATTCTGAAATCCAGGCAAATACTTTTAACCAATGTTCCTCTGTCAACTTTTTTTTTTTTTTTTTTTTTTTTTTTTTTTAAATATCAGTTTTGTTTGCAATGGATAGTTTTGAGCATTTACTATTTTTAGAAACACACATAATTTAAGAAAACAAAATATTTTAAAATTGGTATCAGGTTTATCATGATTTAAATTATGATTTAAATCAGTTGATTTTTTTTTTAATTATTGATTTAAATCCTTTTTTTTTCCATTCTAAACCTGTATTCCAAAGATTATAGATTGAAAAATAAATAGAAATAAGTGTAAATAAAGTTTAAATGCTTTCCAAGAATTATGTTATCATAAAACATTTTTTATATTATAAAAAAATGAAAGATTATGACTGGTGGGATTCATTTTATGTAATGAGTAGTATGACAGAACAAACCATCCGGTTTGTCTCAATAACGACAGTCCGTGGCTTCGTGTGTCGGAACGGAAAGACAGTTTTCTTCTTTTGGTATTGTTCGTTCTACTTCGTAAACGATTAGGAGTGGATAAGGCATCGACCGAATAAAATATATATTAAAATTCAATTAAATTCGCTATTAAAAAATAAGAAATAATTTTGTTTTTTAAATATTAAATAAGAAACTTGCTTCTTTCTTTGTCTTACTTTTTACATGTAAGAATAATTGTCATAAATTTTAGTTTGTGTTTAAGGAATATGTCATATATATTTTGTAATTTTTTTTAAAGTGAAATCAGTTGTAAAGTAGAATCATTCTAAAAGGAATCAGCACTTATAATTTTTTTTCAGAAATACAACTGAATATATCCAAACAAATTTTTAAGAGGTTGAGTATATTATGATTTATCAAGGTTCGTACGGTGCTTAAAAGTGCTTAAAAACTGCTTAATTTCGAAACGCCTTTTTAAGGCCTTAAAAAGTGCTTAAAGAATGAAGGAAAGAAAATGTTTTTTGTTGTATAAGACAAAAAAATTCCTTACTCTATCTTGATACTTGCATCACGTCTATAGAAGATTATAAATTAAGTCAGTATTAAAATAGTAAGCAATAACTAGTTTTGCTTTTGTCTACATTTTTGGTCATTCGAATAGGCGATCCATCATTGTTTGGTTTTAGTCAATTAAATCATTAAAGATATTATTTTTATAAATCATAATGTAAATCTTATATAATATGTAATCTTATTAAATCTTATACAAGTTATAATTTTCTGAGATCTAACATTAAAGAGTAGAAAAATATTTATAGGTTTTTAAGCCTTTCTCCTAACGTTCTTCTAAAGTTAATTCAACAAATATAGGTTCCTAAAAGTTTAATATAATAAAGTTCAAATTATTGTTTTATTTATTTTTTTTGTAATTAGGCAAATTGAAGAAGTTCTGATTTGAATCTGTTTTAAATTTTTTTTTTACTAGGAAAACTAAGTACTTGTTTATATTGATAAAAAAGTTATTTAGATACTTTCATATTTCATATTTAGATACTTGTTTTTGTATTTAAGTCAGAACATTCATTTTTAATAGTTATTCAACTACCTCTTTTCTTCCTCTTTTTTTTTTTTTTTTTGCATTTTTCTCCATTTTCCCTCTTTTTAAAATTTTGACTTCTGTGTCTGTGAAATACAATGATTTCCAACTTATACACACTCTCTTTTGTTCATGTTTTTGTTGAATCTAATGTAATAACCATTATTTTATCTGACATGTTTCTGATAAGAGGTGCTTAAAAAGTTTGAACGGTGCTTAATTTTTTCCATTAAAAAAGTGTACGAACCATGTTTATAATTTTGATAACAAATTTTACTGTCTCCCTACCTCTTTACACTGGATTATAAGCAACTGAAGAAAAAATAGGTACTTACGTATTAACGCAACCAGGCCAAAATTCGCATAAATCGCCAAATTTGGCGACCCTACGTGTTATATATGGTTTTTCGTAAAGAAATTATTTTGCTTACTGGTTAGATTGAATGCCGTGAAATACTTTAACTATGGGTATTTGGGATCTGCCTGCGAGTGAAAAAGATGCTGTTGAATTGTTACAGGGATTTGGAATTTACCGAACGAACGTACTTGTAAAAATTCTCATAAAATGAAACTATTTTGGAAAACAAATCTTCTAGAAATGTAACGTCGAATAGTGCAATCAACACTTGGGTGTGAAAACCGGAAATTGATTTGAAGGTAGCCGAATTTCATTTGTGACAGCGGTGCACTTCATTTATTGTTGGTGTAAAGAGTTAATCTCAATTAAATTTTGTGCAGAAACAAAAAACAGAGAGGAACAGCTCGTCATCATCTTGACTCATACCTTATCAAATTTATATGGCACCAAGCTCAAGCTGTTAATGGCGAAGACGGTTTTCAATCAGTGCTAAAAGCAATAGCCAAAAGATTTCTGCCAAAAAAATAATTCTGCAACTTATTCAAATTCGAAACTGGAAGAGTTTAATTGCTATTTTATATTTTAAAACAAAATAATATAAAAAACTGTATTAAAAATTATCTGTAATTAATAAATTTACATTTTCTTTCTATTCATACTTTCTTACTCAAATTTACAAATCACACCAACCTGGTTGCGATAATGCGTAAGTACCAAAAAATATGTAAAAATTTAGAATTATTAGATATTTTTAGTAAACTAGCAATTAACACTTGGCATGCAGTTATACTTCGCCGCCAACTTATGCGTGCAGCGGGCGTTTTTTCGTGAATCGTGCGAAAGTTTATACTCTGTGTAAACTCAATAGGCACTTCAAGGTCATGTTTTTATTTGTTATTTATTTTACACTTTAATATATACTATAGGATTATTGAACAAAAAAAAAAAAAAAAAATTTACATAATCACAAAAACAAACGATTTTTAAAATTTTATAATGTATTTAAAAAGAATTTTTTCATGACAAGTACAAATAGAACTGATAACATGTTAATAGTTCTTTACAGTAAGGTACCATTCAAAGCATTTTCCTCTGTGAAAAGAAACACAGCAAAAGAGAAAATAACGTAACAAAAAGACCGATTCACTCGACAAAATCCTAACTTGTGGAAAGAAAAAATGCAAAGCTTTGCATAGCAACACAAACAACACGCCTATAATGTCACACATACATATAATTATGCATATTTAGTAGATTTGTGGTGGTTAGCGGGTATCCACCACAAATCTTCTAAATACGTATTTTTACATGAGTCGCACTCCAGTGACAGACTGCAAAAAATGTCAAAATACGTTGCCCGCACAGGAAGTGTTAAGAAAGCAATAGGAGTGTAGCTTTTGGTGCATTTTGATAACTTTGTGATAGGATGTACATTTTATTTTAATAAACCTAAAGTATAATGTATATATTATTTTAATTTCTATTCAGTTTATATTTCTGCATTATTTCTTTTAGGTGTATCCTCCCGACCAGCCAATGGTGTTTAATCCTCAAAATCCCAACGCTCCACCTATTTATCCGTGTGGTATCTGCCACAAGGAAGTTCATGACAATGATCAAGCAATACTCTGTGAAAGTGGGTGTAATTTTTGGTTTCATCGCATCTGTACGGGACTGACGGAAGCAGCGTTTCATCTGCTGACAGCGGAAGTGTACGCAGAGTGGGTTTGTGACAAGTGCCTTTCTTCAAAAAATATACCCCTTGTTAAGTTTAAACCATGATTGTTACAAAGTGCCTATTCACTACCTCTTGTTTGATTTACAAGGTCTAGATGATCTTGAAGCCATTCTCGTGTCCATAATATTCAATCTTGTACAAAGTGTTTTAATAAATCATCAGTTTGTAATTTTAGCAAAAGCAGTCTCACACTTACTTTATGTTTCTTTATTTATATACAGTGACACCCTCTGAAGAAGTTCCGGCTGTTTCCCAGTTTAGGGGGCCCTGGGAACCCAGTTCGGTGGGGACGCCTAGCATGGGATATATCGCCAAATTCTACAACTCTATTTTCTGGCAAACCTTGCTCTTCTTTTCGGACTCTTCCACCACCCCTTAAAAAAGGTGGGGGTGTCCATCGGGGCCTTTATTTTAGGGTATTGGGGGAAATGACACGTGATTTGAACATCTGACCCTTATTGGTTCCTGTAACTAACAATACTCCAAGACTGCTGAATTTGGATTTTCTGGCTTCCATTTCGGCTGTGCTCTGGAGGTTTGTCCATTTTGCCTGAGCTCTTGTGGTATTTTTTTTTTTTTTCGTTTTTTAAATTTAATACTGGAGCTCACACCAATACAATTGAGGGCTTGTGGAGCTCAATTAAGAGCTCCCTCCGCACAGTTCGCAAGTGTGAAAATCGATTTGATTCGTACCTTTGTGAATTTATGTGGAGGAAAATGAAAGAAAATCCGCAAGATGCTTTTCAGGATTCTTTAAATCAGATCAAACGTGTATAGCCACCAACAACTCAGGATACTTAAATTAGGTTAGCGCTTTATTTATTTCATATTTTATGCTTAATTTTCGAAGGGTGACAAGTGATGTTATATTTCACATTTATATTATATTTTTTTATTTACTGCTTTTTGAACTTTGTTCAAATTGTGTCTTAATTTAATACAAAATGAAGAAGAAATATTTTTAAACCATATTATTTTATAGTGTATTACATTGTTAAAAGTGATACGCTAAGTAATAAAAGTAATTTTATTACGACCTTCTACCGTTATTGTTACAGAAGATCAAGGGGAGCTTTACTTCGCTTAGATAAGAAAAATCATTTCACTCCCTTACTTTCTTCAGAATTTTAATCTAAAAATTTATTATTTCAAACATTTACTCCGTTCTTATATTTCCATTTTAAGTTAATAATTTCTAGAAGTAATTTGTACTGTACTTTATTACTTTTTAATCTTTTGATAGTTTTAAAATAATTTCATTCAATAGTAACCCTATTTTATAAATATAACTAAATATTTCATAAGCATAATTGCCTAAATATAACCAACTAATGCTTATATTTTGCTTCATTTGCACTTATTGCAAAAATTCAGCACTGTTTAGTTTAATAAACACTACAAAAGTTCCTTTAAATACATTAAAAACTGAAATTTGTATACATTTTAACAAAATTTTAGAGCTTTTTTTGTTCAACATATGCTTTGAAATAGGGTATAAACTTAATACACAAATTGTAAACATCACTTGGCGATCACTTGTACAAAAATAGCGCCAAAAACATGTTGGTGGGGCCCCCGGAACTGGGAATTTACCGAAGTTCCTATACTCAGTGTAAACTCAATAGGCACTTCAAGTGATTTTACCCCAATCACCAAGTGTAGCTATGGTAACGACAGTTGGGGCATGACTTTGCTCTTTTTTCCCACTGTGTTAAGGGAAGTCATGCATCGAAAAAGGCTCTCGGTGCATGACGAAAGTATGTTTATTTAGACTACTCTTTGAAGAATACTTAATACTTTACACAAAAATTTGAGTCATTTCAAACCTGTTTCTAAGTTTATAAATTTAAGATATAATCCCATTTAACAAAAATTACAAAAGAATTTAAAATTGTATGTTATATCCCAATCCGTTAGATTTCAAAAATTATACTGAAAAAGTACATTTAATTTTTTTTTCGCTTACGCAATTACAGAAATATTTACAGAAAGAATTAATACTATTAAGATAATTGAATATTTAACTAATTTTAATGATTAATGAGTTACAATTTCTCACTGTTTTTCTCAATACTTGTATGATTATTTTAATCTAAATATCAAAGTATCACAACATTGTCAAAGAAACACACATTCATATCTACAACCATATGAATATGAAGATAAATATATAAAATGATAGGTTTTAACTTGCCTATGAGAGTCACTGAAATCAGTACTTTTTGTTGTTGGAATATTATTGATAAACATTTCATTGTAAAAATTAACCAAGAATTAAATTTAAAATTACTTCTCACATAAAAATGCTATAATTTGTATCACATTGAAATGAAAGTGAATCCCTTGATATCTCACTTTTCAGGTCAAATCAAATGGATACTACGCAGACAATGTTTAAATAATATAAAATAAAAAATGAATAAGTGAGATATTTAAAGGAATGACGTCATAATGATAAAAAAAATATAATTTTCACCTATTTATTATGTGATAATTTGAAAATTTCAATCTCCTACTTTGAACCGAGGAAAACTGTGCTGAAAACAATTACGTAGGATGACGTCCCATTGCTAGAAATATTGCTTCTTTCACTTAGTTATAATGCGATAAATTAAAAAATGAATCGTTTGCATTTAACAGGGGAAAATAATGCTTGGAATAGTGACATGAAACACTTGAAAAAAAGGGGAAGAAATGGATTTTGAACGTTAAAAATTTTTAAAAACCTTCCTAGGGATATACCTAATAATTTCCCAAATTTTCATGGTGATTGGATGTTATAGTGTTTGAGTCTATCAAGTACAGACAGACACAAATTCATTTATATATATATATATAGATTACTAAACAAATTCTTATCAAAGAAAAACTGCTTAAGAACTATCTGGTAATGTAAAAATAAACTTTTGATTTTTATGCAAATAGTTATATAAAACACACTTTTTTTTTCTAGAAAAATGAAAGAAATATCTTGCAACTTGGACACATCTCTCTGTTTTGCAGCGAGAGAGTTGTATTTTTGGATATGAAAATGCTCGGTTAATCCTTTTTGATTTTAGGCAGGCTCCAAGGTTCTAATGTTTCATAAATCTGGTAAATAGATTTGTGTTGCCCGTCTAAGCTTTTGGAGGTATTATTTTAATTATGCATGCCAGTGACGGTCTACGAACATACCTGCCCCAGTAAAGTAGGCAGGCAGGTCCCACGCAAGTATAGCGCCCCAGAACAGTATGTTATTACAATGTGGTTCTCGGAGTGTGGTGGTTATTACAGGAACTTTGAGAACATTGCTGCAACAAACCTATTTCAGAGTTCTCACAGACTTTAAGAACTCCTTAATTTTAGTTTCCATTTTTAAGGACCCTTAAACTACTTAATTTTTCTCAATGGTCCTTAAAAAATCCTTAATTTTTAATTTGGAATGTGATTCATTTCTCCATTGACATGATCTACCGTCATCGCATTGATTTCCTATCATATAAACTTTCTGGTTTTGTAAGTTCAAAGTTAAATTTGCCCCAAACTGGTTCTAAGAGCACCAGTATAAGTGATAAGTACTGGTCAAAGAATATATATATTAGGAATATTTGTTAATGTTCATAACATTTTTTTACATTTTCTAGCCAAAATAGCAGTATAAGAAGCTTGCAATTCCATCACTTTTCTCACTTTTAGTCACTTTTTTTACAATTGATCACTTTTTTAAGTAAACAGGCACTTTTTTCATGGTGTATCACAGCAACAAAAAGAAAATCTGAATTAATAACAAAATATTTTAATAAAAGACCAAAAAATGCTCTAATCTTATTTTTCCTATTAAAATGTTATTAGTCATATGGTTTCCAGAATTTAGTGATTTTTAAAAGTCGTAAAGAAGTTCATGAAATGTACATTTGTACTGAAATGTACATATAATACATTAAAGTAATTTACGTCAAAGCACACATTTCTCTTTTTCTTCGCAATTTTTGTTGAGATACTCTAATCTAGCTATGTACATATTTTAAAATCATCATTAATATATGCAGAAAATTGTGATTATAAAATTTATGTATTGTGTGTATTCAAATCTAATTTATAGATTTATAGATTTTATTTCTAATTTATAGATCTAATTTATTGAAGAAACAATAAAAAGCAATGTTGAGTTGTGTGAAACGAAATTTTTAACCTTTTTTGTATTTGACGTTAAAATTGTGTCTGGCATGAATCATTTGATTTAGAGTTAAAATAAATAGAAAAATCTTAATTATAGCATCTGTCATCA
>CM063497.1:5894986-5912486 GCA_032207245.1 Pardosa pseudoannulata
TGCTTCATAAATTCGAGGACAGATGGACAGGCTATTATTATATAGGGGATATGAGTGTGTGTGTGTGTGTAAGTATATACTAGCTGATTACACCTGACATAGTCTGGGAAAGAAGAAAGTTTTAGACTTTTCTATTACATTCAATGCAAAGAAAATTAAATTTCCATAAGTAACTGAAATATCTACACCCCCCCCCAACCTCCATGCTTTGTTTAATTAAAATCTGAATGACTGTTAGCTAGTAAAGAGCAGCTTTCAGTATGTGAAAGATTATTTATTTGTCCAAAAAGTTTTCTAACTTGTAACCATAAAAAGTACTCATAAACTAAAAGTATTTTCATAATTTTATAAAGGTATCAAGGAAAGAAATTTTGAATGACTACAGAAATACACTAAAAACATATATGTGTTTGAGGATTTCCTTTATTATTAATACTGCACTTTTGGATAGAAAATGTAAAAGAATGTTATGAGCATTAACAAATATTTTATATATTCTTTGACCAGTACTTATCACCTGTACTGGCATTCTTAGAGCCGGTTTGGGGCAAGTTTAACTCCGAACTTACAAAACCAGAAAGTTTAGAGTGTACGGCGAAAGCTGATAGGAAATCACGTGACAATAGATAAATTGATCAAGTTCCAATATAAGAATGAAGGAGTTTTTAAAGACCTTTGACAAAAATTAAATAGTTTTAAGGGCTCTTAAAAATGAAAGCTAAAATTAAGGTGTTCTTAAGGACTTTTAAGGACCGTGGGAACCCTGTGTAATGTGAGAACTGTTTTATTTTTATTTATTTGTCATTTATTACTATCATTATTAAATTACTTCTTATTTTATTTAATACTATCATTATTTAATATTCAATAAAATCAAACCTCCTTACTCACATGAAAAAAGAATTAAAAGAGATTATTAAAGTACTTACTCTATATCAGTGTAGAAAAACTTCCCTGCTATTTAAAAAAAAAAAAAATTTAAGAACATAGTCACTACACATCATGGCTGACTAAGTATGTATAAAACAAACCCTACATAAAGTAGGCTAAATACTTATAGTAGCTTTCAGAACAATTCTAAGCTTTTCATTGGCTAAACACCAAATTTGCATATGAAGCTATTTAAAGTCTTTCATTGACTACTGTACAAAATTTTCATATGCAAAAACAATGTGAGATATGTTTTAATACCATTTATTACTATCATTATTTAATTATTTATTATTATTTTATTTAATGCTATCATTGATGAATATTTGTTATTTAATGCAAGCAAATTTCAGAAAATGTTTATTTGCTATAGTAATCTACATATCTGAACCAAAATTAAAACTTGTTACATCATCGCATAGCAGGCTTGCAACTGCTGAGGTACTTTCAAAAAGGTGAGAAAAGTGACAAATAATACAGAATAAGTGACCAAAAAGTGACTAAACATTGAAAAAAAAAAATGAGATTTTTTCTTATCTTGATGACAGAAGCTATTATTAAGATTTTTCTATTTATTTTAACTCTAAATCAAACGACATGATTTTAGCGTCAAATACAAAATAGGTTAAAAATTTTGTTTAACGCAACTCAACATTGCTTTTTATTCGAGAAAATTTATAAATTAGATTTAAATACGTACAATACATTAATTTTATAATCTCAATTTTCTGCATATATTAATGATGTTTTGAAATATATACATAGCAAGATTAGACTATCTAAACAAAAATTGTGAAGAAAAAGAGAAATGTGTGCTTTGACGTAAATTACTTTAATATATTAAATGCACATTTCAGTACAAATGTAGATTTCAGGAAATTCTTTGCGACTTTTTAAAGTCACTCAATTCTGAAAACCATGACTAATTACATTTTAATAAAATAAGATTAGAACATCCCATTTTGATCTTTTATTTAAATATTCTGTTATTAATTATGATTTTTTTTCAATACTAGACTTTTGCTATGATACACCAAGAAAAAAGTGATCAATTGTAAAAAAAGTGACTAAAGGTGAGAAAAGTGATGGAATTGCAAGCCTGCATAGTCATAGTATGTTCTGCCAAATCCTGAAGGATTCCACAATTTTTCAGGAATTCCGTGAGAAAATTTTTAAACACAATCGTCTCTCTCAACGATTCTATGGAGCAATACTTCCCTAATAAGCAATATGAAAATTTAAAGAAACTACTATGAACGAAAAAGTCCTTGTTTTTTTATCGGAGAGTATGAAAACCTTATTAAACTGTACAATATCATCCATTTATAGAAGTGTCAGATATGTTTGAAAAGAGAATATCCATCTGCATTTGATAAAGCCCTGGGCTGTTACCATTTACAACAATCTATATATGTTTTTTTCTGAATATGCCTTATTGAAAACGAAATACTGGAGTAACTGGAATTGGTGCTAAACACAATGCATAAGGAATATGTTTTACAAAAAATCACAGTCTAAAGTATCTGTGAAATAATAGTTAACACTAGAATTACGGAAGGGGTCATTTTGACACCTAGCGAACTTTAATCTCTGACAGTTCTTCTATTTTTTTGCAAATATCTTAATCCTTTCTCGACTTTTCCTAAATCACTGTGATTTACGAAATAGGAAAGATTTCAAGAAAATCATATTTTTATTTTATCCCTAACAAATGATTATACTTAGAAATACGGCAGGCTATATACCGATGTTGAAGACAAGTGTAAACTTCATAACGACTCTTTCCCTATTTTATTAGCAGAACTGGAAGCATGCATAGTGTTGTTGGACGTAAGGGGGCATTAGCTGCCAAGGGCTTACCTATTCTTAGTTTGTGGTCCAAGACTTGGGGACCAAAGTTTTTTCACGAAACTATGAGTAGAGATAGGTTTCCGGAAGTTACGAAATTTCTTCGCTTTGAAAATAAACTAACAAGGTCTTCACGTTTGCAGTGTGATGATTTTACACTAATATCCGAGGTATGGAATACTTTTATAGAAAACTGTAAGCTTTGCCACAAACCAAATGAAAATATTACGTTTGATGAACAGTTATTCCCTGCAAAAACAAGATGACGTTTTTTACAGTCTATGCCTAACAAGGCTCGATAAAGTCGGAATAAAATTTTGGCTAGATGTTAGGAAAAAATACTTATTAAACTGATTTCCATATTTCGGAATAGATGAAGACCAAGTGATCCAAGTTTAGGAGAGAACGTAGTTTAGTTGATCCTACATACCTGCAAAGTCTGCATATTTTTAAAAACAAACTGTAGTTGTCATAACTTGCGTTATTTTAATTTATTTTTCACAAATATATTATATCATATAGAGAAATATGCGGATATCTTATCAAGGGATCAAAATGACACCCACCGTAATTCTAGTGTCAAATTCCAATCCAAAGAATGGCTTGACGTCATTTTGCGTACCTGAATAGACGCGTTGAAGGTTTAGAAAATCATCTTACGTAAACTTACGCAAACAGTAATATAACTGCTCATAAGTCTACTGTTAGCTAATTTAGATTGGCAGAAACATTATCAATATGCAAATTACTACTTTCAATTAACCAATGGAAACTACTGCTTCGTTAAGTTTTCTGTATATATAAGTGTGTATGTCGTACCGAAGTGTGTGGAACGGTTGACTTATTTTTGCTTGTAAATGTTGTTTATTTATTATAATTTAAAAATACATTTGTTAAAAAGACTATGCTGTCTCCTGATAATTACCCACCCGTCAACAAGGTTATGGGCCCAGGTCACGTTTAAGTATTAAATTATTACTGTTGCTGTTTTTGTCGAGATACTTAAAGATGGAAGTACCTTTTGCATCGACGTCTACGATTTTAACATTTCCTAAACTGAATGGTCTTAACTACGGTAGCTGGAAGCATGATATGTGTGTTGCTTTAATTGACCGAAACTGTTGGCATTTCGTTGAGGGTAAAGAAGAAATCATTCCGTCAGAGTCTCAGAAGCGTGAGTTTGCTTTAAGAAAAGACAGAGCGTATACAACAATTTATCAAGGTGTGGAAAGACAGTTTTTACCGTTAATTCAGTGTACAACGGAAGCTTAGCAAATGGGTGGCAAAAAAAAATGTTGATGAAGTTATTTAAGTTCTTGGGAGCGATTCCAGATTCCAGAAAAGCGCAAAATGGAGATATTTTAATTTATTTTTCACAAAATATTATATCATATAGAGAAATAGGCAGATTTCTTATCAAGGGGTCAAAATGACATCCGCCGTAATTCTAGGTATACAAAGACCACCGTAATTCTAGTGTTAAAATGTAAAACATAGTATAAATATATGCATAAAATATATAGTAATATTTAAGATTATGTAAATATAATACCCAACACAAATTAAAAATGTGCATTTATTCATCCGATCGATTGCATGTTTCTAGAGCATTTTAAAATATGCAGACTCTGAAAGCTCCGTATAGAATGTGTTAATTATCTCGATCAGAGTCTGACAATGAAGCCCCTATGTTAATTTTTTGTCTGCTGCATAATAACTTATGAAATTAATGATGTATGTATGAAATTAATTCAAAGAGTAAAAGTTTATATAATCTGCTATGCCAAAATAGCTGGAACCATTCTAAATGGTAAACCCTGGGAAAGTTTTAAGCAGGTCAAATTGTTCAGATGTCAAGGCCGTAATGAAGATAGAATTCTTTTTTCATATCCCATTAGGCTTAGCAACCCTATTTTAAAGCATCAATGAATGCATTTTTCATTTAATAAAATGCTATTATTAAAACTAGATTTACAGATGTTGATTGTATACCTATTTTTACTGAAGCGAGCCAATTTGACTCATACAAGAAAATGGAAGATTTCTTTTTTAAAAGAAAATTGTTCCAAATTAATTTAAATAAAATGCTTATTATCAAAAAATTCATGGAAAACATTTTTTTTTTCATATAAAATCTGTTTTTGAAACACATTTTCCTCAAACATTTCTATTCCATTTACCACAATGGTTTCTACATGTTTCTTTGGCATGATTGTTGAACTCGACAATTCTTTTATGCGTCAGTAGCATGAATTTCTGGTCTTTGGAATGGAAATGTTCTCGCCTTCTTCTCTATATTTATTTATTTTCATATACATTCTGCGAGTCCAATGGGCTCCCAACCATGAAATAGGTATACTCCATTGGATAATATGAAAGGAAGGGGAATTTGCATTGCTATGTAACATTGAATAAGGTCCATAAAAAAATGAAACCAGTGCTGAATTGTAGAGCGCTGTTATTTCAGTACCAGAGTTAGTGGGGTCGAAGCCTGTTCAGAATCAACTTTAAACAGTAGGTCCCGGTGCCATTAGCAAAACAGTAGATTGTAGCACTAAACCATATACACTCAGTACCAGCTATATGGTCAGTTTTCTAAAGACCCGTCTAACTTAATAGGGAACGTATGTTAAAGTGCACCACTTATAGTCATTTTCTTGTTATAGATTATAGGGTCAGTTCTCATGTTTTCGATGAGTTTTTCTTTTTGTTTTTTGCAAAAAGTCAATGCTAAATTGGAGAGGACCTGGAATTCCAGCCTTTATTTCCCCCTTTCTTGTTTTATGTAAATATAATACCCAACACAAATTAAAAATGTGCATTTATTCATCCGATCGATTGCATGTTTCTAGAGCATTTTAAAATATGCAGACTCTGAAAGCTCCGTATAGAATGTGTTAATTATCTCGATCAGAGTCTGACAATGAAGCCCCTATGTTAATTTTTTGTCTGCTGCATAATAACTTATGAAATTAATGATGTATGTATGAAATTAATTCAAAGAGTAAAAGTTTATATAATCTGCTATGCCAAAATAGCTAGACCATTCTAAATGGTTAAACTTGGAAACGTTTAAAGCAGGTCAAATTGTTCAGATATCAAGGCCGTAATGAAGATAGAATTCTTTTTTCATATCCCATTAGGCTTAGCAACCCTATTTTATGTAGCCTCCACACTATGGCCAGTTGTTCACCACTTCCTGATGGTAACCTCAAACGATGGTTCACTGGTCGCATCCACACGCTGGGCCACACTTAAGTTGCGCATCTGGCTGCCTTTGATCTTTGGAGAAAAACCGCTTCCGAAGCCATCGTCCGCCAAGGCTATTTTATCGTCTGCCGCCATCGGCCACGATAAGCCAAAGCCCCTCCAGACAGTGGTGATGGCTTGTAGTGGACCATAGTGTGGAGGCACCTTTAAAGCATCAATGAATGCATTTTTCATTTAATAAAATGCTATTATTAACACTAGATTTATGGATGTTCATCCTATACCTATTTTTACTGAAGCGAGCCCATTTGACTCATACAAGAAAATGGAAGTTTTTTTTAAAAGAAAATTGTTCCATATTAATTTAAATGAAATGCTTATTATCAAAAAATTCATGGAAAACATTTTTTCTATATAAAATCTGTTTTTGAAACACATTTCTATTCCATTTACCACAATAGTTTCTAGATGTTTCTTTGACATGATGGTTGAACTCGACCATTCTTTTGTGCGTCAGTAGAATGAATTTCTGTCATTGGAATGGAAATGTTCTCGATTTCTTCTCTATATTTACTTTATACTATATTTATTTATTTTCATATACATTCTGCGAGTCCAATGGGCTCCCAGCCATGAAATAGGTATACTCCATTGAATAATGTGAAAGGAAGGGGAATTTGCATTGCTATGTAACATTGAATAAGGTCCATAAAAAAATGAAACCAGTGCTGAATTGTAGAGCGCTGTTATTTCAGTAACAGAGTTAGTGGGGTCGAAGCCTGTTCAGAATCAACTTTAAACAGTAGGTCCCGGTGCCATTAGCAAAACAGTAGATTGTAGCACTAAACCATATACACTCAGTACCAGCTATATGGTCAGTTTTCTAAAGACCCGTCTAACTTAATAGGGAACGTATGTTAAAGTCTTTTTCTTGTTATAGATTATAGGGTCAGTTTCATGTTTTCGATGAATTTTTCTTTTCGTTTTTTGTAAGAAGTCAATGCTAAATCGGAGAGGACCTGAATTCCAGCCTTTATTTCCCTCTTTCTTGTTTGTGTAGACATCGCCTCTCTCCGTTCTCTTGCCCCCTGACAAGAGTTGGACAACTGTCTGTTTATTGGTTGAAGTGGAGACGAAACAAGTAAAGGAAAATTTTATCGCATTTGGATCCTACGTCACGAATAAGAATGTTCATATTTTAACGATATCTTCGAAAAGAAAGAATGGATCATTTGCTGCCAAAAATGGACTGAAAATTTTAAAAAATCTAATCTTTCAAAGGTTGCTTTCGCCAAAGCAAATTCGATTACCTGGACGACAATTTAGCTGCCATACTTTGGTCCTCAAGTGTTGAAATCGGTGATGAAAAAAAAAAATGTCATCTTATGGGAATGTGGAAAAGGTTCTTCTGTTATGGGTTAAAAATGCACAGTATAAGCACAATAGGGTTGTATTGTTCCGCATATAGGGTCTGATTTTTCTGGACCACTCAGCTGACCATACCACCAATACAAACTGTAGAATGTTAATAAACAATTAACAGTAACAAATTTGTATTTCTGCAAAGTATGAAACCTTTCCAATCATATTTGGAATACATACGGAACTGACCTTTTTAACTGTGGTTTCATTCTTATTTTTTTAAGAATATGTGACATTCTGACTGTTTGGATTGGTTTTGGAGTGCTATGGTCTACTTTTTGCAACACGAAGGCTAATGAGACCAGGACCTGCTGTTTAGAGCCGATTCCGAACGGCTACTAAAATCCATGCCATAGTGGGATTTGAACCCACAAACTCTGGTTCTAAAGGCCAGCACCTTAACCATTTGGCCATCGTTCGGCTCTAACAGTGTGGAAGCACGAGTTAAATAATTAAATGATTTAATATTATGTGGCACAAGATATACCTGGCATACAAAATGGCCGATGTCTCTCCAATACCATTGTATGGTAAGGTGTTAATCAGCAATTACTACAGGATTAATATACTATAATATTAATTATCTCTCACCAACTCTGATAATATCAAGCTTCAATAAGTCTATTGGTTCTTGGTAAATTATTTAGATAAAATCTGAATGTAACACATTTTATTAAGTTATCAGTTCATTTTTAAAAATGATCCCCTATATAATAATAGCCTAAGTTATCTGTCCACGAATTTATGAAGCAGTTGGACCTGGAATGAATTTATCCATTTATCATATAAATAGGTAAAAATAACAATTTTTTTCTAGCATTGCGACGTCATTCCTTTAACCATCTCGTGTAATAATTTCATATTTTAAATTATTTAAATACTGTATGCATCAATTTCATACATTTTATCACTGAACTTGGACATTAAGCAAATAATTTCCTTTTATATTTGTCTTAAATAACAGATTAAGTGATAATTTTAAGTCTTTCCGAACACTTTCGCGTTTCTAGTACAGTGCTTAACTCTCCTGTTAGGCTATTTTTATATTATTTGTCTTTTTAGTGTTCCTTAAGTTCTGTGCAGGATTGCTGTCCCGATGATAAGTTATTAATTCCCCGTATAGCGAAAGCTGGGTCGGGTGTAGAAGTTATTTATAAGTGATAATTTAAAATTTAATTATTATTTTTTTGTTGTTGCAATGAAAGTTTTATCGCCGGTATTAACAACAAATTCTTTACATTAACGTCTACGAGTCTATTTCAAGGACTAATAAATAGCTCAAGTTTAATTTCTATGTCTTTGAAAATTATGAAGTTTGTTTTTTATACACAACCACATGGTTTGACTAAATATTTGGTTTGGAGCGCTACGGTCTACTGTTTTGCACACGAGGGCTAATGAGACCGGGACCTACTGCTTAAAGCCGATTCCGAACGGCTACGAACATCCATGCCATAGTGGGATTCGAACCCACAAACTCCGTTGTCGATGATCAGCACCCTAACCAATCGGCCAGCGTTCAGCTTTGACTAAATGAATGTGATTCTAAACTGCATTCACAGTATTTGAAGACTTTAGAGGAGTTGATAAACAAATTATTGACCATTTCCCAGATAATTCTCTGCTAAAACACAAACCATTTTTAACCTGCATCATAGGATACTTTACAATTGTGGAAAATTTAAAATTTTACTGATCCCGTCATATGACAGGCTATACGATAGTCTTTAATAGTTTTTATTTTTGAAATTGTTTAATACCTTGAATCTAACACCCATTTTTAACCCCTTCTTGGCTGCATGTCATACAAGGAAGAACCATTCAAAAAATATCATCGATACGGACACATTTTATATTTTGCAATTAGTTTTGGTATTTAAAGAATAAACAAGAAAAAACTAAACAACGAAAAACTCGGCCATGTTAAGAGCAGGGTTCCCACTCTTTTTCTAGAACAAAATTTAAGTACTTTCTAAGGATCAAAGTAATTTTTTTATAAGAACCTAACACAGCATAAGACATAAACCTTATCTCCTGAGGAACCTATTTTAATGATTATAAACCAGACAAGGCATGTTCAAGAAATCCCCTACAATATTTCAGAATTAAGTTTGTAAAAATGCCTATAAATTATTACTTAGAAATTAATTTCCAATAGTGCACTTTCACATATATAAATAATTTTGTTTTTAGATTTTTGTTTCAGAAATTTTATCACTTAAGTTCTGTTAACTAAGCTACTTTTTCTTTTACATCTCTCTGCCTTGATGAAAAGGGAAATATCCTTAGCACATTCTGCTTTGATAGTTATTCTAGATTTTTCTTAAGTCATAATACCACATCCAAGACAAATCTGTACAGATTTTAAATAAGATGATCGCACTCCAATTAAAAATTAAGAAGTTTAAAATAAGGACCTTTGACAAAAATTAAGCAGTTTTAAGGGCCCTTAAAAATTAAAGCTAAAATTAAGTAGTTCTTAAGGACCATGGGAACCCTGTACAGAAATCTGCTAGAAGTTACACTAATTCAATGTTTCCAATATTCATGACTAAGATTCTCACCCCCCTCTGTTAAAGGAGCAAGATAAGCATTCATTTTAAAGTAAATTTTACATTCTCGTGACAAACACTGTAAGTTATAAAATCCTTTTTCTGAACATTATACAATTTTCATAAATTTTTATACAAACATTTTAATCTATTGTACCTCAAAGCAATATATATTTTTTAAGTTTAAAAATAATTGTAGAGAAATCTAAAGATCTATCAAAAAGTTATTGCCAATTCCAGATCAATGAAAAATACCAACTGGTACAGTAAATGTTTCACTTTTTTCAATTAAAGATAGAATATTTATTCTTTTTTGATAAAGTCTGGCTCTAGAACTTGGAGAGTGGGGACACAGAATGGGTTAAGATAAATATAAATTAAATTCCATTTGAAAGCCTGAAGTCAAACCTGAATGTCTTTATGGTTATACTTCCAAAAGCTCCTGAGCTGGTTTCTTGTTAATTCGAATATCCATAAACAGTACCTAGACAGCCATTAACATTCCAAGATTATAGGAAATTTGATAAATGGTTTTACTTTAAACACAATCGCCATGTTGTTAATTGAACAGAGTGGGAACCTCGTAAGTACCCAAAATCTTTAAGCCTTTTAATTCAACAAACGGGTTTAAACAAATTCAGGTCTGAAATAACTAATTAATATATTCATAAAATGAATTTACTTGTGTCCAAACACAAGTTTCAAACGTGGGCAAAATCTTGTTTTGATTATCTGGTTAAGAATCAGCATGAGTAAAATTTTAAATTCTATTGTGTTATATATAATCCCATCCATTTATTACGAGAAATTGTCAGTTCAATCTTTATAGACAGTACTGGCATATACATTTCAGATGATGATCACTATGTCAAAATATGTTGGCAAAAACCTTAAGTTTGATTAGGTTAATGAAACAAACTAAATCTATTACATAACTCTAATTTTAAAACAAAGTTTTTCTAACATGCTGACAAACAGCATCAAGATGAGCAGGTATGTTACCCAAGTCCGGTGAATTCTATTTAACTTCTTAATGCTCAAGATTCTAATGAATATGACTTAGGACTATAGGCAACATTAAAGTACATTCTACAGAAATTGAAAAGGTTTCACAATAATAACCTTCAGGAATAGGGTTTAAAAAATATGTTCTTTCACAGCAATAGTTAAGTCCAAGCATAAAATTTTACAAGCTCAGAATAAATTGCTTTCACTGCTGGACACCAATGCAAAAGAAATAAAAAATTGTTTAAGTAAAATAAAAGCCAATGAATTTAAATTCAGGTTCCAAGATGTCCATCTAGTACAATAAAATTTAACCTTCAACATCTGAATTAAAGAAAATTTCCTCCCCTACAGATATTTTACCATCTCTAACTTCCCATGCAATTGTACCAAAAATTACAAACATAAGTTAGTCAACTTTGAAAATCCAATAATCACAACCTCCCTCCCCTTATTTAATCTACTCACAAATTACCCAACATATCCAGGTCTAGCCTCATTGTCATTCACTACTGACAGGAACTGCATTTCACACTAAACTTTTTCAATCCTCAATCCATTGGTAATTACAGGAGAGTCATGAAGTGTTTTTCAGAGTAAGAAGGCAATAACACCCAGTTATATGCTGCTATAGTTTTATTAAGATCTAAAGTAAAAAAAATTTCTCAAATAAAAATTTTGATCGAAATAGAAAAATGAAAACATTTAAGAAAGTCCGTTTAGTTTCCTCCGCGAAGTCTCAACACCAAATGAAGAGTGGATTCCTTCTGAATGTTGTAGTCAGACAAGGTCCTGCCGTCTTCCAGCTGTTTGCCGGCAAAAATCAGACGCTGCTGGTCTGGGGGGATGCCCTCCTTGTCCTGGATCTTGGCCTTCACATTCTCAATGGTATCGCTCGGCTCCACCTCCAGGGTGATAGTTTTACCTGAAACACAATGCAAATCACATTATACCAATTGCTTCCACACAAGATCAAAGATTAACAGTTTTGCATGAAAAGGAATAAACAGAAACATTACTACAACAAAACTCAATGGCAAAATTCCATTATTTTGTTCAGACTAGAGAAAAACTAGTATGACAGCCATACTGGCGACTTTAAATCAGACAAAATGACGACATTTAAAAAAGGAAGCGAATAAGAATTTGATACCACATGCAAACAAAAACTCTTAAAGGGACTTTAAAGATATACTGCTAATTGTCATACATTATATACTTATCAAAGTTAGAAATCAAGACAATCATTCAAGAATTTAGAGTCAAAACAAATGAGGAATTTCAAGAACATTCAAGAATTTAGAGTCAAAATAAATGAGGTTTCAATTGAAAGGAAAGAAGCTCACCTGTCAGAGTCTTTACGAAGATCTGCATTCCTCCTCTCAACCTCAACACAAGATGAAGGGTCGACTCTTTCTGAATGTTGTAATCGGACAAGGTTCTACCATCTTCTAACTGCTTGCCAGCAAAGATCAATCTCTGTTGGTCTGGTGGAATGCCTTCTTTGTCTTGGATTTTAGCTTTCACGTTCTCGATGGTATCGCTAGGTTCAACCTCTAGTGTGATAGTTTTCCCTAAAAAAACACAAGTTGTTTAAAACACTAAATAACTTAAAATTAACCTGTCATACAGTATGTAAATTTTGGAAGCTACCATCCACCTAATGTTTTTACTTCGTACTAATCTAGATTAGGCAACTACGATTAATTTAATACAACTATACACTACCAAATGACGAGCAGACATTTGAAAGCAGATGTTACATAACACAGCATTTTGGCAAATCGTAATGCATTCTAAAACAAAATACTCAGAAACTTTTGGTTCATAAATCAAAGTAAAATTTAAATTCATTTTAGAGAAAATAATTTAAAAGCTCAAAGTACTTAAAGCATGTCATATACACGGCATCATAAATCAAGCACCAAGTTTAAATGGATCTTAGCTATTACATATTTACAGATGGAGAGAAGCCAAAATTCTTACCTGTGAGAGTCTTTACAAAGATCTGCATGCCTCCTCGCAATCTCAGGACAAGATGGAGTGTAGATTCTTTTTGAATGTTGTAGTCTGAAAGGGTTCTACCGTCCTCAAGCTGCTTGCCAGCAAATATAAGCCTCTGTTGATCTGGGGGAATGCCTTCCTTATCCTGAATCTTAGCTTTCACATTTTCGATGGTATCACTAGGTTCCACTTCCAGAGTAATGGTTTTTCCGGTGAGAGTCTTAACAAAAATTTGCATGCCACCCCTAAGCCTCAAAACAAGATGAAGAGTTGATTCTTTTTGAATGTTGTAGTCCGACAGTGTTCTACCATCTTCAAGCTGCTTACCAGCAAAAATGAGACGTTGCTGATCAGGGGGAATGCCTTCTTTGTCCTGGATTTTGGCTTTCACGTTCTCAATAGTATCACTGGGCTCTACCTCAAGTGTAATGGTTTTACCAGTGAGAGTCTTGACAAAAATTTGCATACCACCTCTCAATCGGAGCACCAGATGCAATGTGGATTCTTTCTGAATATTATAGTCCGAGAGTGTACGACCATCTTCCAGCTGCTTGCCAGCAAAAATAAGTCTCTGTTGGTCAGGGGGAATGCCTTCTTTGTCCTGGATCTTTGCTTTCACATTCTCAATAGTATCACTAGGCTCTACCTCAAGAGTAATGGTCTTACCAGTAAGAGTCTTGACAAAAATTTGCATACCACCTCTCAATCGGAGCACCAGATGCAATGTGGATTCTTTCTGAATATTATAGTCCGAGAGTGTACGACCATCTTCCAGCTGCTTGCCAGCAAAAATAAGTCTCTGTTGGTCAGGGGGAATGCCTTCTTTGTCCTGGATCTTTGCTTTCACATTCTCAATTGTATCACTAGGCTCGACTTCAAGTGTAATGGTCTTTCCTGTCAAAGTTTTAACGAAAATCTGCATACCTCCTCTAAGCCTGAGAACTAAGTGCAAAGTAGATTCCTTTTGAATATTGTAGTCCGACAAGGTCCTACCATCTTCTAACTGTTTACCAGCAAAAATAAGTCTCTGTTGATCAGGTGGGATACCCTCTTTGTCTTGAATTTTGGCTTTCACATTCTCGATAGTATCACTGGGTTCTACTTCTAATGTAATGGTTTTACCTGTTAGTGTCTTCACAAAAATTTGCATACCTCCTCGCAGCCTAAGGACCAAGTGTAATGTTGATTCTTTCTGAATGTTGTAGTCAGATAAGGTCCTACCATCTTCTAGCTGCTTGCCGGCAAAAATAAGTCGCTGCTGATCAGGGGGAATGCCTTCTTTGTCTTGAATTTTGGCTTTTACGTTTTCAATAGTATCACTGGGCTCTACTTCTAATGTTATTGTTTTACCTGTTAGTGTTTTAACGAAAATCTGCATTCCTCCTCTTAGCCTCAGTACTAGGTGAAGTGTTGATTCTTTCTGAATGTTATAATCTGACAGGGTTCGCCCATCTTCTAACTGCTTGCCTGCAAAAATGAGTCTCTGTTGATCAGGAGGAATTCCTTCTTTATCTTGAATCTTTGCTTTAACATTTTCAATAGTGTCACTGGGTTCGACTTCTAGTGTAATTGTCTTTCCTGTTAGAGTTTTGACAAAAATTTGCATTCCTCCCCTAAGTCTCAGAACTAAATGAAGGGTAGATTCTTTCTGGATATTGTAGTCTGAGAGAGTACGTCCATCTTCAAGCTGTTTGCCAGCAAAGATCAAACGCTGCTGATCTGGAGGTATCCCTTCTTTGTCTTGGATTTTGGCTTTGACATTCTCAATGGTGTCACTTGGCTCAACTTCAAGGGTTATTGTCTTCCCAGTGAGGGTCTTCACAAATATTTGCATTCCACCTCGCAACCTCAATACAAGATGAAGGGTTGACTCTTTCTGGATGTTGTAATCCGACAATGTACGTCCATCTTCCAACTGTTTGCCAGCAAAGATCAAACGCTGTTGATCTGGAGGAATACCTTCCTTATCCTGAATTTTAGCCTTTACATTTTCAATTGTATCACTTGGCTCAACCTCTAAGGTGATGGTTTTGCCAGTTAATGTTTTGACGAAGATCTGCATGTTGTATCTGTAACAAAAAAAGTACTCATTACTATTTATGCAGAAACAAAGAACAGGTGTACTACACATCTTATGTACAATGCAACTACTTTCAACAACCAAACAAATTATAGAAGTCTTACAAAAAAAAAAATATTAATTCAAATATATAACTAAATCACTTAAAAAAAATGGAGACATACAATGCAAACATGCATAACGACTCCAGAACACAATACCCAAGTTCAGTTCTCTAGACTACTATGAACATGAAACCGAAACTTCCTTCGCAGGAATTTAAATACAACCTAACAGTACGACGAGTTCTAATAGATAGTATTTATTATGTTAAGTAATGTAAAATATTCTAAATATAAAACTCAATTAAAGCAAAAAATTGATAAGGGGATAATGGCGCAGAAGTCTAAAATACATACTTCTAAACCAATAATCAATACTCAGAATCGGGCCTTAATCAGATTCACTTCGTGTTTACTTTCGACAGTTACCGTAGTCGTATTAATGGCGGACGCCATTTTAAACGGAAACTGTTCTTAAGATTTCGAAACTTCCAGATTTCGGAATATATGCATTTAAAGTACCAATAGCGTACACATACTGTATAGACAACAGAATTTAGAATATAAGTACAATTAATTGCTACATTTGAGTGAGAACATTCAACAGCTGTCAAAAGCTGATCTCGAGAATGTGTCAAGGAAGTGAAATTATACTAATAATTTACGACGTTTAAGGAAAGAGCACTAGTAACGAAATTGTAATAGCTAGTTCATAACTAGTAATGAAATTAATTTAAAGACATTAAACAACTACTGACCACCGATAGAAGTATCGTTATTAATCAGTTTCACTTTGAGAACACAAAGGAAAAATTTAAATGATATGACCTTAATACAAACAATAAATTTAAAAATATTTATCAAAACATGCATAGAAAAACTACACAATCTTTTTTTACACAACGTTTAAAGAAACATTACAATTATCGAAACACAAATATGAACTAAATCGACAACTACGTAACGGTTATTCACAAGTATTTCCAAAATGTAAACAAATTTAAAGAGAAATAAATCTTAACACAAATACATAATTTAAAAACATTTACTTCAGACAAACTGCTCAAATTTAAGAATCTAAATACACTGCTAAACTCGGAAAGATAGAACTAAAATCTGTACGTTACCCCTAGTATCAGACTGCACGACCACACTCTGGCACGGAATTTAATGGAAATGGCGTTTCGAGCTGATTTTATACTGCAAAGTGACGTACGCGCTTGGTTAACAGTTGTCGAGCTTTGATTGGCTATTGCGACCCAGCTGCTGCAATGAAACACAGGGAAAAGGTTTTCGTATTGGGTGACGTCAGGGGCTCATGAGACTAACCCTCCGATCACGACTTTTGCACCTTTAAAAGAATACGCTTCGAGAAACGTATCGAAACTTCAAGAGCCCCAAACGCAAGGAATTGTGGGTTTCTTTCTCTTTTTCCCAACTGCGCAAGCTTCTGTGATCTCATTTTAATATCACCAGATCAACAGCGTGAAGTAAATAAATATTGGGTTTAGGTGAGCACGTGAGTCCATGCTTTGTTAGTGCAGAAAATAATCATCAAATGGTTTCTGTATTATTTAATTAAATAATAATATAGATCAAATTAATTTTTTATGACACGTCAGTTTTCTTTTATTTAGGCTGCCAATATTTTCGTTTTTGGGCTTTCGAGTTAATAGAAACAGATGGTAGGTTAACAGATTTACCATCTGTTTTTATTTAAAACCATTAATATATTTGGGATAACAAGTGAAACAAGAATTTGTGTAAATGGTAATAGCAAAATATCGTGGTCCTTTTAAATTCATGAATAAATAAAAGATTTATTTTCTTAACGAAAAGGAGCTTTTAGAAGAAATATTTCCTACTAAATTCTGATAAAGGAAAAGAGGTCGAATTTTCTATTGACTCTAATTTAGATTCGAGAATTATAACAAATATTAATGCTAGAATGTATTAGTATTCCATGTGATGGAATACCAATACATTCCATGAGCCTATTATTAGTAATATAGTATAATTGGTAGAGTTGTGAGCAGTGGAAAAAAAACGGGTTTTGGGGGAAGGGAATTTTGAAAATTTCCAAAACATGGGAATTTCGAAGTATATTGAAGTCGCCAATTCCTACGACACAATCAGAACCAACATTTTTTTTTCTGTCTTTGTTCTAGACCTCAAAAGTGGATATTTTCACAAAATTTAACTATTATATGCTATGAAAAAAAATTTAATAATTCGAATTAACTAACTATATTTGGCAAGGTATCCTGTTTAGCATGAAAGTAGGAGTGTTTTCCCTTTGAGAAATATCCAATATTTTTATTATTACATAAATATTAGGCAATCATCTGTAGTGTCAGAAAACCCATATATCATTATTTTTCTTGAGTAACATCTCTCTCTCTCTCTCT
>CM063497.1:5919986-5922486 GCA_032207245.1 Pardosa pseudoannulata
TAATTGTCATAGAATAAATTTCAAAAGAAAGGTAAATAAAGCTTATGCGAGTTAGTAAATGATACAAAAGGAATTTAAGCTATACACTAAATTATTCATGATGGTCTGCATATGGAAAACTTAGTTAGGTTCTCCCATAATTAAACAGAACAATAAAAGCTTATAAGAATCTTCAAAGAAACCCTAAAATTATTTAAGTATGATGAACACAAATTTATTTCTAAAATCGTAACTGGTATAAAACGTTCTTGTCGTTATTTGACGTTACAGAAAGCCAAGAAAGTAAAGTATGGGTTTTTTGAAGATGACCTCAGACCAACATTGGTGAAAACAAAACGAACTCTGGAGAAAATAACGTATGACGTTTTCTTGCGAAGTACAGAAGTGACCAAAGCCATCAAACTGGAGGAGCACAAGATAGTTACAGCAAAATGGTAAACTGTTGTATTCCAGAAATTTCTCAAGACGTTAAAGTAAAGAGACTCGTACCTCACAAAGATAATGCATCCTTTCATATACGACAGTCGAATTACTTGAACAAAAGCATACGAAAGTGATAGAACATTTACACTATTCTCTTGATCTTGTTCTGTTGGATATTTTTGTTGTCGCCATTTCTCTTCAGAAGATGAAATGTATGTGGCTATAATAGTATATTTTACATTGATTCTAAGAGACGTATAACTCACGGATTTTAAACTTTTGCTTGCAACGTTGAAAATTTGCTTACAAAAATGTCCTGATCTTATAGAGAATTACTTTGAACAACTAATATTTGGTAAGTTTAACTTGTTCCATTTAGCCGTATTTAAAAAATTTCAGAATGACCTTCGTATGTGTGTATATATATATATATATATATATATATATATATATATATATATATATATAATGATATTTTAACCATAACTAACCATATTGATTGTAATTATATTCTAAAATACATTTCTTAGATTCTGTTCCGAAAATCATTATTTTTGGCGAAATATCTTAGTTTCTGTTCTAACTGTGGTAACCTTTGGCGACTTCGAGAAAACTAAAATTACGTGATAAAATAATTAAAAATTTTTAATTAATTTAATTAATCTGGCAGCGTTTAAAATATTTTTCGAGTTATACAATTTTCTAGCTGTTTCACCGTATTTATTTGACCTATTTCAATTTTATGAATTTTAATCTGGACTATTTCTTTCATTTTGATTTCAGCTGTGCCATTTTTTTTTCTACACAATATTTAAACGCCAATCTCACTCTATCGCTAACAGCGATATTAATGGTGAAAGAAGTTTAAATAAATGTATTATTCTTTTTACGTGAATATGTTGTTCCACATTATCACAAAATCACATGCTTATAGAATTTTAAGTAGTTAGCAGTATTGAAGTCACGTGTTTTTTAGGGAAGAAATTTCATAGCTGTTTCCAGTATTATCTGAAACTAGCATATAGCCCATCATATGACGGGATTAGTAAAATTTTTAATATTCCAGAACTGTTAAGTACCCAATGAGTCAGGTAAAAAACGGTTTGTTTTTTGGCCGAGAACTATCTGGTTCACTCTCCATAATTTATTTATCGTCATACTCCTCTAAAGTCTCCCGATCCTGTAATGCAGTTTAGAATCACGTTGAATTCATTGAGTCACACCGTGTGGTTATGTATAACAAACAAACACGCAAAAGAACAAACTTCTTAATTTCCAAATATATATAAATTAAAAGTTAGATATTTATGAGTCCATGAAATAGACTCCTAGACTTGTATGAAAAGAATTTATTGTTAATACCGGTGGTAAAATTTTCATGGCAACAAAAAATAATCGACGATTCAATTTCAAACTATCACATATGTACCTAATCTATTATTTAAGACAAATATAAAAGAAAATCATTGACGTCATATCTAAGTTCAGTGATAAAAGATATTATAATAGTGTAGACGATATTTAAATAGTTTAAAATATGAAAGGATTCAATGAGATGTTGAAAGGAATGACGTCACAATGCTAAAAAAAAATTGTTATTTTTACCTATTTATTAAATGATAAATGGATAAATTGAATCGCCTGCTCTTAACCGGGGAAAATAGGGCTCGAAATAACGGCATTAAACTCTCGAAAAGGAGGGAAGGGTTGGATTTCGAACGTTTTAAAGACGACCGTATTTTTTGCTGTGATATGCAGCCTATTTATACAAATTTATTTTAGAATCGGATCGATCGTTTAGGAGAAGATATACTTTATTCGCTTTGAATGCCTTTATCCATTCCGGGTCCAACCGCTTCATTAATTGGAGGACAGACGGACATATAACTCAGGCTATTATTATATAGGGGATTAAGCACGATCATAAAAAGAGGAAAAATAAATATCAAATTTGGAATTAGTTTTTTGCAAAAGATAAACATTGTATGTATAATAGTAGAGATATATATTTTGATAAACTTTAACTCTAGCCTTGTCTCGTACAGCATATAGTAACCTATTAGTAGAAGAGACTTAC
>CM063497.1:5929986-5932486 GCA_032207245.1 Pardosa pseudoannulata
TCTGGAAAATTAAAAATTAATAGTAGAGATATATATTTTGATAAACTTTAACTCTAGCCTTGTCTCGTACAGCATATAGTAACCTATTAGTAGAAGAGACTTACAGATTATTTTTTTCCATTAAGCTGTTGCTCCCAGCATATATATATATATATATATATATATATATATATATGTGTGTGTGTATATATATGTATATATATATACATAAATATATGTATATATATATATGTATATATATATGTGTATATATATATATATATATATGTATATATATGTATATATATGTATATATATATATATGTTATATATAGTATATATATATAATATATATATATATATATTTCAATATATATAAATAGAAATATATAAATAACAACCATAAGATTTTTGTACACAAAAAAAATATTTTTTATTGGATCAATTTATGATAGTATCGTAAATATGAAAAATCAAATAGAAATAGTAGTATATAGTTTTAATTATTTTCCCGTTCTGTGGTTCCGCCTCGACTGATGTAAAAACTAGTTATTATTTGTATCCATTTTTCCAGAATGTATGTAGTAGACAAGAACATTCGGCTTCCTTTTCCTGTCTATACCGTTATTTTTGTACCCACAAACAAACCATGTTGGTACACTAACCCGTAGCCGATGGCCGATTGGTTAGAGTGCTGGCCTTCGGTACCGGAGTTCGTGGGTTCGAATCTCACAATGGCATGGATGTTCGTAGCCGTTCGGAATCGGCCTTAAGCTGTAGGTCCCGGTCTCATTAGCCCTCGTGTGCAAAAAGTAGACCGTAGCACTCCAAACCAAACCTACACTAACCCGTACTAGTACGTGACCCGGGCTCAAGTATCAATCGTCAGAAAACGTGCTAGTACGTTTCCCTCATACAATGTGTTAAAATTGATCGAAAACAAGTCAAATAAGCATATCATGACAGGTTCCTTTTTTTTAGTGAGAAAATGTGAATTTTTTTTTTTTTTTTTTTTTTTTTTTTTTTATCAAGTGCATAAGTTTAAAATAGTTATTGCATTTACAGATTCATTAAAAACCTGTGGTTAAACCCCGTTTAGCCCCCGATACAGTCGAAATTTTCAAGCTCTAAATTAATCATCCAACAGTTAATTAATCAAAAGATATAATCTACATTTAAACAAAATCCTAAAATCAACTTTCATTATTCAACAAAGTGGGGAAGTTTAGAAAATTTCTTGCATTTACGGATTCCTTACAAAGCTCTGGTTAAACCCCGTTTAGAGAGTAACAGGGCATGCGCGATATAGCGTTGACGGTATATAAACGTCTCAACTTCGTTCTAGAGAGCAACAACGCATGCGTGATGTATCGTTCTCGATATATTAGCATTGTGAATTCGTTTTTCCGTCTGCTAGTTGTCGAACAATTGCCGGATGGGTGGTAAGGCGCTGCTCTTGTACCGGAATTCATAGGATCGACTCCCAATGCTGGCATGGTTTTTCGTTATAAACTTGGTTACCTAACGCGATGTATGATTTCAACATCGCTCAGTACTAGTTCATAGTGTAGTTTCTTAATTTGAAAAATCGTTAAATCGTGATATAAATGTGATTATGTAATGGAGTTCTTAATTCGATATATCGTTACCTATCACAATGCAAGATATTAACATCGCCCTGTATTAGTTCTTAATTTCTTATTTCGATACATCGTTAAGTCGCGATATAAACTTGGTTATCTATCGCAATGAAATGTTTCATTCAGTAGCGTCCAGTACTAGTTCTTAATGTAATTTCTTGTTTCGATATATCGTTAAATATCGATATAAACTTGATTATCACGGTGTAGCAATCTCAAAATCGCCTAGCACTAAGATCGTAACGGGATGTCAGTCGTGTTAATGAGAAAAACCCGACTGTGATTGAAACTCGAAGGTTGGCATCGCGTAGGTAGATAAGGAAATTTAGTTTTCATTGCTGGCAACGAATCCAGAAGGAACACTTATGTGCCAAATGCAAAATTCTAAAGAAAAGAACGTTCTATTCAAAGTAAAGGAACAGCACTTAAAAAGAAAACCTGCTAAAGAAATTATTAAACAAATAACATGCAGTTTTCGCATACCTAAGAATCAGTTAATTTTGTAGTTGAAAGTAAAATGTACAATAGAAGGGTGTATTTAAAAAAAAATTTTTTTTCTTCTATAGCGAAATTCTTGCTTCCTCTATATTCGTTCGTTCGGTAGCTTTGTTTTTTCTAGGCCTCATCCGCCGTAAAAAATCGTAAGCCGAATCCGTTGCTTTATAAACATGTACAGGTTGACGTTTGATAAGGACTTTAATGAGTTGAAATTGTTTCGCTTTTATACGAGAAATCTGCGCATTCCTCATCGGGAAAATAAATCTTAAGCAGATTCCGTTGATTTTCCAACGCGTACGGATAGACGTGTCATGATGTCTTTAATCGGTTGAAATTTTTTGCTATTACGCAAGAAATCCACGCATTCCTTATCGAGGAAATGA
>CM063497.1:5939986-5944986 GCA_032207245.1 Pardosa pseudoannulata
ACAATAAATTCAAAACAATTTTTCACGATAGTGATGTTAATGACTCTTCAATAGATGAGTTTAAAATGTTATGAACAAGATTTAAACCTAGCAGAACTGAAAATTAAGATCTACATTATGCCAACAAAAATGAAATAGTTTATCATTGCTTTATATAGAAGTGTTATTAAATAACTCTATTAATTATGACAAACTGATAGACGAGTTTGCAAAATTAAAAGTGAGAAAAAGTGGCAATATAACTCATCATTGTGGGTATATTTGTTTAATAATTAATGTTTGTTTTATTAAATTATATTTATTTAATTTTTGCACATGTATATTATTTTTTCCTTTTTTTGGGGGGGGGGCCTTGGAATCCAATAATCAAATAGAACTACAAACTATATGCTTTAAAACCAAACTACCGAACTCAAAGTATGCGTCATGACTGAAAAAAAGGCCCGGAATTGCAATGTTGCCTAAGGACCGCTTTAGCCTTAAACTGAATGATGTAGAATAAAAACAATATAGACTATAATAGCTAAATCTGAACAGCTATGATGTCGTGGCAGTAGGTGCTTCTTTTACCCGTAGTTCTTTTTCTCTCTCTTGCCAAGTGACTATGAACCGTTACAAATAAGATAAATATAAACAAGTATTAACTCAATTTTTAAGTATTTTTAAAATTTATGTTTTATTTAACAAGAAAAATGATAACATATACATTAAAACTGAACATTTTGTTTGAGTTTTTAATTATGTCGCTTGCCAATAGATGGCGATACTAGTTTAAAATATCTGCGATGATGATTTGAAGTACGCTGAACAGCTCCTTGCATTTACTGATTTCATTCTTTTTTCACCAATCTAATTTTTTAACATTGCATTGTTGTATATATATATATATATATATATATATATATATATATATATATATATATATATATATATATATATATATATATATATATATATATATATATATATATATAAGTGTAGAACAACTAGACTATTATTTCAAGAGACGTTTTGAATTAATTTAGTCATTTTTTTAGGAACCATTTTTATTTCCTTTCAAAGTTCCACAACACAGAACATAAAACAATAAAGAGCACAAAACACACTCTCATAGACCACTGACACTATATTAGAACACACTCGATGGCTTTCTAGCGCCACCTATCGTAAAAAAGGACAGGGGCAATTGTACCCGCTACATAAGTATATATACGTACATATATACATACATGTATATACATATACATATATATATATGTATATATATATGTATATATATATATATATATATATATATATATATATAAATATATATATATATAAATATATATATATACATGTATATATAAGTATGTATACGTACATATATATATATACATAAAAATATATATATGCATATATATATGTATATATGTATATGTATATGTGTATATACATATAAATATGTACATGTATATATATATGTATATATATATATATATGCATATATATATGTATATATGTATATGTATATGTGTATATATATATAAATATGTACATGTATATATATGTATATATATATACATATACATATATATAGAACATTTTGTTTGAGTTTTTAATTATGTCGCTTGCCAATAGATGGCGATACTAGTTTAAAAAAATCTGCGATGATGATTTGAAGTACGCTGAACAGCTCCTTGCATTTACTGATTTAATTTTTTTTTTTTCAACAGTCTAATTTTTTTAACATTGCATTGTTACCGGTATATAACTGTGTGCAAAATTTCAGATCTCTAACCCAATCAGGAAGGTAGTTAAAAATGTATTGCAAAATATCAAAGGACACACAAGTGAAGTAAAATATATTGAAATAAGAACATGTCCTTTACAAGGGGAATAAAACTATCGTCTGCGAAAGATGATTCAATACATTGCTTAACCCAAAAATAACAATAAATAAAAAGAAGCAACTATATCCTTGAAAAATAAGTAAGTAAATATCTTGAGGGGGAGCTTTGATCGGCAGTGAAGTGATTCCGAATTTCTAAGAGGAATTCCTCTGTCTAGAGTTCGGAAGAGGAAATTTTGACGCTCGTTAAAAAGTCCTCTGCATCACAAGCTGTGGATAACACTTCAATTCTTATCATTATTGTAAACAAAGTGCTTTGGCCCGCGGAAAATAATTTTAACAAAATAAAAAATCGAAATTGACTGAATTAATAACATTTAACGTCTTGTTATTTATGATTCTCAAATAAAGATTATATTTATTTCAAAATTCCAATTATTTTTGAGATTATATTACACTAGCAACATAAGAAATAAAATAAGTCATTAATTTGAATCATAAATTTAAGAAATGTAGAGAAAATTAAAGTTTTATATTTGGCGACGGGTTAAACGAAAAACGTGTAAATTTTAAGCCGAATTCACTTACAGATAATACAAATATATCTACTAATAAAAATAATTTAAACCATTTGGGAAATTTGGGAATTTTGATTCATACAGCATGAGGCATCTAGACTCATGAAAAATTTGTCATTCGTTTGAGATGGAAAGGTTTTCTATAAGAGAAATGTGCGTATGACGTCAATTGCAGCAAAAATGGCAGCTCAACTTCCTCGTTGGCAAAATATTTGAATTTCCTCGGATTGTGCCTGTTATTAGGGTTTTAATTTTGTCAAGTATCTGAAAATGGTAACAAATCTGTTGTACGTATGGTTGTACTAAGCGTTCCAGAAAAGGTGAAAATATTGGATTTTATTGTTTTCCTAAAGATTCTACATTGCGAATGCTTTGAATAAAAGCTTTGAAAAGGCAAGACGGGACTCCAAGTTCTTCAAGAATTTGCGGCAAACATTTTCAGAATGGTAATAATTCGTCAACTTTACTGTAATGTAATAAATTATATAAAATTATTCTGCTCTAAGAATTTTTTTTATTATTACAAAGTTTTTTTTTTCATATTTCTATTGTATTTTCTATGCTTTTGTGAGAAGTACTGTACCTGTAAATGTAATTATTTTTTGTCCTTAAAATGATCAGGTTTTCTACATTTTTATTACTTAACGTAGTTAGTGACACTACGTGAAGCTGTCTTATAATTGGAATAAGTCTTATATTCATTTTATTTTTAAGCCATTTTTTAACTTATATCTTAGCCATTTTTTAGTTTTATTTTTCCTTTGATTTCAACCATTGCTTTCAAAATCAGCAGCAGACGACAAATTTATCGCAATTTAGTTGTGTTTTCAAAATTACAAATGACGTCAGGTAAGCACATTAACTCCATGGTTTTAACATTATTTTCCCATTTTTTAGCCCTATGACGTCATTTCCTCAATAATTAATAACTTTTCAATCTTTTTTCTTCAAACTAAAATACTCTAGGATTAATTATTTATTCTACATGCCGTGAATCATTCAAATATTTAATTTCTCAACATTTTTTATCTATGTAATTCGTATTAATTTTAAATATATTCTACGATTAATTTTTATTGCACAATAAATGTTTTATGTAATCTTCATTCGTGTAACTTCTCCATTTAAATTTTAATAAATTGCTAATCATTTCTTTTTCTGTGAAATCGTAATTTAATTAAGAATCTGATATCTAATACTGATATCGTTTGAAATCGTCTTTAAAACTGTGCAAAATGATTAATCTAACAGCTTTAATATGCTCAAACTGCTATAATATGCCCAAAAATTTTAGTGTACACTCAGGGTCCAAAATTATCATGACCAGGGCCTGGTAGTATCTCCCCCTACCCCCCTTTCAAGGAAAAAAAATAGTTTATAAAAGAGGATACAAATAAATATTTTTGGAAAGTTTATATTCATTTTTTTTTTATGTTTTCATACCTTTGTAGAACAGTCGAATGCCAAAAATCTGTCTATCCTCCAGGATGTAAACTGTAACACTTGCAATTAAGTTTTTATATAAAAAATAAAATAAAATAGCATAGGTAAAGTGAACAAATAAGAGCTATTCATCGATTTTAAGACGAAATGAATAAGAGAAAAAAATAATAAAATTCTTAAGCCAATAACAATTGTATCTAAGTTTAAGAAATAGAATAAAAAGTGCTCATATTTCTTTATAAATGGCTAAAATTTTTAATTTATTACTAATTTCTATTATATCAGATAGATGCTTTTTTCCTTTTATATTTTGTAAATTATGTTCTTAATGATTCCTATTATAAATGTTGAATGTCATCAACTCTTATTCCAATATTATGTTCCTTTAATGGCTGCAAACCCTAATAAATTTCTTTATGTATGCTATGAGCTATTTATGAATAAATACTATATATATATATATTAATAAAATATACATTTTAACTGTTTTTATTTAATTTCTGAATGAGGTTTCATGAAATATTTCTTGAAGAATGAACAAAAAAAAACATTTTCAGATTTTGTTCAATAAATTATTTAAAATATAATAATTAAGTACCCAATTTTAGAGGGCCTAGGGCCTATGCCCAGTCGGCCCGTGCTTCAATCAGCCCCTGATCATGACTGGGACCGTAAACTGAAAAATCCTGCTCAACCATTTTATTCCAGAAGCAATAATGGCGCCTCAGAGAGCGTTCTAAATTCTTCCCCGAAACACAGACGAGGGGGAAAGATTACATTCCATCCTCTCAGATTTCCGTTGAAATAGAGGGGAGGGAGGGGGAACGTTAATGAGCTGCTGTCAGAAGTAGAAGTTCATAATTAGATGCCGGGAGGGGAAGACGCCTAGAACCGGAATAATGACCGGAATGGGGGAAAAATGGTGAATGGAAAGCTAGCCTTCAGGTTTATGTGGGGGGAGTTTAAGGAGTCCCGGCAATGTTGCCAATCGTGTAATAACAAAATACTTTCATAATTATGGACAAAAAAAATCAGGGATTCGAACTAGAACTGTACCGAAAACCGGAAAAAAAAAAGTTATTGTGGTCGGAACGAAAACCGAATCTGATTAAATTGATATGGCATAGCTCCTTTCTCAATATATTTTT
>CM063497.1:5969986-5999986 GCA_032207245.1 Pardosa pseudoannulata
TATGATTAATAGAAAAATGCATAAAAAATCATAAAGATGATCCTTTTCATTATTTTTTATAGAGCACATATTAAAAATTCACATAATGTAAAAAAAAAAACATCTAATGCTTCAAAAATTCGATGGGTATTCTTAAAACAACTTTAATTAATTTAATTGATTTTTGTTAACTTTAATTGATATTTGTTTAAGAAAAGGCTGTTTTCATTTAAATTTATAATTTTTAAACTTTATTGATATCTGTCTTTAAATTTAAAAATAAATTTTAAATTCATTCTAATTATTTTTCTTATTATTTAATATTTAATATATACATGATTCTACTCAATGAGTGAATCCAATGTATAGTCAGAAGCGGCCAATGTTCCCAATCGGGAACATCACGAAAATCGTAAAAGAAAATTTTTTTTCCACCATTAAATGACTAACATACTTTAAGTGAAGCATTAGAAAACAAGATGTGCAAAAAAATAATTTAAAATATATCTGGATCTGAATTCGGCCTTTAAAAAGATTAAACGATTTTTGAACGGTTACTGAAAGCGTATTTTTTTTTCTTTTAAACCGTTGCCAAGGTTGTTTATATTAAACTGATTTCCATTTCAGGTTGCTTATCTAATCCCTTGTCAATCACTAAATTGCAGTTATAAAAAAAAAAAGAATAAAAAGATTAAAAATGATAGGAAAAAAATATTCCACGTCAACATGTCTGATTGCTATAAATGTAACAATACTTTTTTACGATAAAAACAATTTTCAGTGACACGTAGTTCAGCAGTGTTGAAAAAAAAAGAAACCTTTCGTCATGAAACCAATATGTCGAACATTTGTTAAATGTTTAAAAAAATGGCAGTACTGGTTAAACAGATCCTTAAATGAAGTTAAAAATAAATAAGGACTAAATAATTATTTTCCTACGAAGGCCAGTGGTTCATTCTTGTTTTTCTAATTTAACTTTACTACAAGCGTTTTAACTTCGAAGCACATAAACTTTTTCTTTAAGATCATTCCCAAATGGGTTTAAACATACAAGATGGCGACGATACATATTGTTGCCAAAATGAAATAATTAAAGTACCTTATAACTATCTCTTTAAGAATAGAAAAAAAATTCCACGTCAACAAGTCTATCTTGAAACTGTGATTGCTATTATTGTAGTTATACTTTTTTATGGTAAAAATAGTTTTCAGTGACACGTAGTTCAGCAGTGTTGAAAAAAAAAGAAACCTTTCGTCATGAAACCAATATGTCGAACATCTGTCAAATGTTGAAAAAAAGATGGCAATACTGGAACAGATCTTTAAATGAAGTTAAAAATAAATAAGGACTAAATAATTATTTTCCTACGAAGGCCAGTGGTTCATTCTTGTTTTTCTAATTTAACTTTACTACAAGCGTTTTAACTTCGAAGCACATAAACTTTTTCTTTAAGATCATTCCCAAATGGGTTTAAACATACAAGATGGCGACGATACATATTGTTGCCAAAATGAAATAATTAAAATACCGCATAACTATCTCTTTAAAAATTCATTAATTCCAGTACTTAATTTTAATTTTGTACGGATCATCTCAAGAACACTTGAGTATATTTCAATTAGATTAATAGAATAGAAAGATTAAAATCATAGAAAAAAAATTCCACGTCAACATGTCTATCTTGAAACTGTGATTGCTATTATTATAGCCATACTTTTTTACGATAAAAATAGTTTTCAGTGACACGTAGTTCAGCAGTGTTGAAAAAAAAAAAAAGAAATCTTTCGTCATGAAACCAATATGTCGAACATCTGTCAAATGTTGAAAAAAAGATGGCAATACTGGAACAGATCTTTAAATGAAGTTAAAAATAAATAAGGACTAAATAATTATTTTCCTACTAAGGGCCAGTAACTTTCAGCCAGGGGTTCATTATTGTTTTTCTAATTTAATTTTACTAAAAGCGTTTTAACTTCCAGGCACATAAACTTCTTTAAGAACATTCCCAAATGGGTTTAAACATACAAGATGGCGACGATACATATTGTTGCCATAATGCAATGACTAGAGTACCTTATAACTATCTCTTTAAGAATTCATTAATTCCAGTTATAGGCGAGACTCATTCAAAATCACAACACAGTTTATTTCTGGTAATAAACATGAAATCCGTACAACAGGCAAACACTTTTGCAACTTCGTGCACACAGACCATGTGATGCCGCACATACGCTTTTCAAGTGGGGATTCCTCAGGTAAAAAGACTACGAATACTCCCTAATCACAATGGATCACGTGATACAAAATAATCATGTTTAAAGAGAACGCGCTAACTAATGGCTAAAGTAGTAGAGACAGAGGCTGAATGAAGTCTATAGCTTGACTGGAGGGAAAAAACAGAATGACCGCGCAAACCCCGAACTCACTTTAAGAACAAAATTTATTAAATTAATATTAAAATACGTAAATAAGGGATTTAATTGTGTAATAATGTGTGTATAATTTGCAATAAAATATTGAGACAACTAAAATGAGTAAGTCTGGAGGGAAACCTCTTTTAATAGAAAAGTTAGATACATATTTTACAGAAGTGAGGAAAACATCAGTGAAATAACTGATATTGACCTTCTTTTTTTTCATTCACAAATATGATACTAATATTTCTCCATACATATAAAGAAGAAATATTAATATTGAGATCCATACAACAAGATATTAAGTTATCTACAAATCTAAATTGACTACTATACACAGTGTTCTTCCTAAAACGCACGTTGGCAATTTTCAGTTCAATGGTGAATAACCAACAATCAAGGAATCAAAAAATATATATAACGGTACAGTAATAATTGGAGCTGATTGACAACAAATCAGCCGAGCCGATCAACGATAAATCACAGACAACTAATATTCCTTAGCGATGATGCACACACAAAAGGAAATTTTAAAACCGTAACAACAAACTCCATTTTATAAAATTCATTTTATTTTTTACCAGGTTTTTGCTATTCAGTTATTTTGACAAGAAATCTCTTTGTGTTTCGAAAAAATAAATGCATTCCTCCCCCCCTTTTTTTGTAAATTAATACACATTCCTGGTAGCAAGGCCGGTTCTGAGATATTACCCATCTGCATGCAAGATAATGTCTATTGTAGTCGACATATGTCATAATGACGTCAGAGTGAGAAATTTATAGTACCGAATTCCCACCCCTGGCGATTGCTGACGTCATTATGACGTAGAAGTCACCAATGACATATGTCTACTGTAATAGGATAGCAGCCAATATTTCGACACCTTCTACGAATTCGGATTCCTAACAGATTCACAACTTATCTACAATCAAATATTTATTTTAAGCAAATGATTATCCAATCAAACAAAATGCACCCATGAACTTAATTTGTTTTGCTTTCTTATTTGTCAGTCTATCGATAACATCTGATGTTTTTAAGTTTTAACATAATTTCTTTTCAATTCCTAATATTATTATTTAAAGGGACAAAAATGCAGTATAATTGGGCATCAAAATTATTATACACCCTTATTAAGATTTTGCTAATCTGTTTGGATTCTTTAGTTGATTTTTTGAAAATGGCGCGATATATTACAGATCAATCTTTTTTTAAATAATGATAAGTATAATTAAGAATTCAATGAAAACTAACCAAGGCCGTAGGCAGGGGGAGGGATTTGGGGGACTGGTCCCCCCCCAAAAAAAATTTTTTTTTTCTGAAAGACCATTTTGTAGATAGACAATGTCCCACAAAAATTAAGATTTTGTTTGGATTAAAAGAAAAAAAAATTCATAAACGTACTTGTATCGTTAATAAACACATACTGATATTACTAATACGAAAGTGTAATAAATGTGGAAATTTTCCTAATACAGTAGAACCTCGATTATCCAAAATTTTCTGTTCATCAAGTTGATTTATTTTTTCTCAATATCTAAGGATATATATACAATAGTTATACGACATACATAGTGTTAATAATGTCATAAAAGTTTTATATCTACTAAAGTATAGCTCAAAGGAAAAAATATAGAGGTTAACCGCTTGCCTGATTATCCCTAGTTATCTCGGGCTGGCATATATTGCAGTTAATTATTATCCCGAAAAAACTCGGGCGAATCAGAATTTGTTTTATCACAGGTTTACTCGGCCTGGAGGAAATGAAAGGAAATATTCAACTTTGATAAAGTTTGCCAAGTTTAGTTGGTTTCGCGGTCCTTTTGGCAGAACTAGTCACGTGTTTTCCATTGATTAGAAAACTTATTTCAGAAAATCATCGTGACGAATTTTCTGCTACATCAGGAAGGCCCAGTATTTACCACTCAGGTTTACCTTATGGCATTTTCTAGATGTTATTCAAGCCACTGCCAAAAAAAAAAAAAATCAAATCCATTGAGATAGTGTACTCTGTGCTTCCCTAAAACAGATTTCAGAGGCAAGCCAATAAGAAAAAAGACCAAATACCAGACAGGCGCCTGGTATTCCACTCGGCATGTGATTGGCTGGTAAGTACATTGGCAGCGATTTCTAAAATTGGCGAAATATCTTGGCGACGTTTTCCCCAATTGATTTCTTATCCATTGATTTAAACTGGCATCTTATCTATTTATTTCTCTCTACTTATCCATTATTAATTCCTTTATTTAAAAGAATTTGGAACGTACAAAGAATGGAAATTGAAAGTTCTAATTGTAAATATTGCAGCTCTGTGTTTTATTACAAAAGTATTTAACAAAGCATGTAAAAGTTTCTCATTTCGGTAAACTATAATTAATTTAGTTTGTAACTTAATTTTAATTAAATATCTTAAGCCTTTCATCAAGTATGTGCTCACCCCCCTCCCTTTGAAAAAAATTATATATATGATCCTGTCTCTTTCTGATTGTGGAAATAATATACAAATTCACAGAAATCGTCGCCAAAATATTTAGTCAATTTTAGATAACTGCCAATGTACTTATCAGCCAATCACAGGCCGAGTGGAATACCAGGTTCCAGGCGCCTGTAATACCAGTGTACGTGTACAGAATGTTAGGTATCACTTTGTGTTGCCACTTTTTTTCAAAAACTATAAAAAAAACTAATATTTAACTTTTCTTTCCATTTGCCCGAGATAAATCGGAATAGTAAACTAATGTTTACTTGTAACAAATTAAAAATTCAACATAAAACTACCTATTTTGTTTTGTTTCATTTCCTTGTCTTTAATAATACAATAAAAAAAAATGGGGATGAATTTTTGCAATTTTTTTTCAGAAAAACTTGTAAGGGAAGCGGTTAATATCCAAGTGTCCCTGGTTAGCTTTGATAATCGAGATTCTACTGTAATTATTTTTCATTCTTTTTAATAAATTGTTAGCCAACAGTAATGCATTAAAAATTCCTTCAATACCAGAAAAGTCCAATTCACAGGGTTAGATATTTAAAGCAGATGGCACTGTCACAGATAAACAATAAAAAAGAACACTACAGATTCTCTAAACATTATTAATACCTGTGAACGTTAACAGTGATTGACTGTTAATAGCAGTAGCAATATATTGGTTTTCAATATGAAAATACCTAATTTTAAAAAATACATCAAGATACATTTTCTATTAAAAACAAACAATGAGGTGGATGGATGAATATATATACAGTCAAAAATGAAAAATTTATCAATAAATATTACTGCAGGTGAAAGATGAAAAGTGACAGCTGTTAAATATGTTTATTACTACAGAACTGAACTTTGTTTTTAATACAAAATAAATATATATCAACTCTAATTATAAACTATAGAATTTCGTAGGAATAAAAATAAAAATAAAATATTCTTCTGAGATATTTCAACATGCTGAATTTAGATTTATCATCCACTACTTTGGGAAAAAGAATAAAAATTCAAACATTAGTAATGTCTACATATTACTTGCACATTATTCACCAAAATGAATTCAAAAGGATTGACAACTATTAATATTAAAGGAAATTCAAAACTATTGAAAATTTTACTTCGTTTAAATCATTTAATATTTAAAAAAATAATGCAGACTACATTGCATTTTATTTGGTTAAAATCTGAGCAGTTACTTCTTAATTGCAGAGAGTTGGATTAATTTTCAATTCATTATTAAATAATTTAATAAGCATATATTATACAAAATTCTAGTGCATATAATGTCATATTTTAGAAAATGAGCAGAATAACTTAGTTACATTTTAAGGGGAATTATTTAAGGTTACTTTGTACTCTTAGACATTATACGAATATGAATATTAAATAAACAAAGTTTGTACTTAGAGGTTAAAAAAAAAAAAAGAGAAATTAAATTTGTATAATGTACAATTCTAACTATTCTCCTATAAATTAAAACTAATATATAGGTATTCTCTAATGTAGAGATATAAAACATAACTCAACTAATAATTTAGATTAACTATCGTGAATGATAGGTAGATTTTCCTACAATATTTTACCTTATTTGAGCCATTTGATTTTAAAAAGGGACTTCTGACAATTTTGAAATTTTACAAGGAAAAAAAACAATAGGCTATAAACAGCATCTAAATTAATACTCTAAAAACTTCTAATGTATTTCATTTCACAGTTAATAATAATAATAATAATAATAAAAAATTTTGGCCAAGAGTGCAGAAGTTCCTTTAAAAATCAAGTTGTTCATTTATTCTTTAACAGACAAAATGTATAAAGTTAGTTTACTCAGCATGCTATGAGAATAACTGGTTAACTGAATTTGTTAACTAGTTGTTTTTACAGCACAACTATAAAAACAAAAGGAAAAAAATGTTATAGCATTAACAAGAGCATAACATGCAATATATATGTCTGATCATAAGAAGGAAAAAATGCAGAACGACGAAAAAGCCTTGAAACTTCATTTCAAATTACAATTTTCTGAGACAAAAAAATAGGTTAACCTTTTCAGATGGGCTGGGACAGCATGTGTCCCGCAAATGTATTAGTTCTCCAGAAAGCCCCTTTCAAAAAGTTAAATTGAGGTTTAGCATAAAAGTATACTTACATATTAGCAATCTTGAAAATTTAAAGTATGAGAATTAGATTTTAAATTACGATGTATGAAATAAAAAAACGGTTTTAAGAAAAAGGCATTTACAGTTAATTGCTAACTATAAAAGTAAATGTTAAAACAATGAAGATTCAGTGATAACTTCTGTAACTGGCATTAAAGAATTAATTTTTGAGTGAATTTGTCACATATATATCTATTGTAATTTTTTTCAAAAATAGTGTTTTTTAGAACATTCAATGTGTTCTCCCCATTGAATATTAATAAGTAAACTATGCTCCAAAATTTCCTTCCAAAAATACAAAATTCTAGCATAACACTATAAAAAGTAACAAATTTTAATGCTGAATAAAAGGAGAACGGAAATTTTTAATGCAATGTAACAACAGAATTCTAGCAATCTATACAAACTGAAAAGCAGAGAAATTTAGGTGAATTTAAATAATTTACGTGCATTTTCTTTGACAGAAAATCAGATGTCGCTAGGCATATGATTAATTTAAAGCATATTTTAGATACTCATAACAATAATCTCACATTTATAACATACACAGAAATTAACATCTTAAAAGTTATATAAAACACACTTATATACAAGAAAAACAGTGATATAGTCATGGGCTGAAATGAGAATAAAATATTGATATTTCTAATTGAATGCTCTATTTCTTGAAATAAAGAACAGAAGAAACTATTCTAGGAATTATAAAATTTCTATGGTCCCATTTTTAACCAAGAAGAAAAAAAATAGAAAAAGCTACAGCAAGAAAATTCTATTAAATAATTTAAAAAATTATATTACAAATATAGCTTGGACTGACATAATGAGATATTTCAGATACTGAAAAGTTAAATTGCAATAATTATTCAAAGTGCCATATAATTTCATATATATATATATATATATATATTTTATATATATACACATACCGGTTAAATTATGTGATCTAAAAAAATAAATAAAATAAGGTAATGTGTTTAGAGAAATGTATCCAAAAGTATAATTTAGTTCAATAAAGAGATTTTGACGGAAAATTTAAAACCAGGGGTGTTTGTGAGACAAAGAAGAAAAAAATCCCTGAAAATTTTGGACACTAACATTAGTTTAATAAAGAAATTTACAATGAATTAAAACCACGAGTGTTTGTAAGACAAAGAAAAAATCACCAAAAATTTTATGGATTGATATATTAAGAGGAATGTAAAAAGATTAAATAACCTCTAAAAATAAATAAGACAAAAAGTATGAAATTTGATAATTTACATAAAGAACAGAATTCAGTTTCTATTTTTAAATATTACACATATGGTTTGTGAATAATCTTAATTTTGCCAATATTTAAAGAAAATGGTGACACTTTTAATTTTAACCTTTAACTGTTGTTCCGAAGTCCTATTATAGACTCCATGATTCTTTCCCTAACCCAGGTTAGTACAAATATTGGCCAATAATATTTGAATGTATACTGAATGTCGGACATTAGATTTTGAACAGTTGCCATTAATGACTGACAAATGTAAACTTAAAATTAGAAATTGTTTTTTAAAGAGTTAGTTGTTTCATGTTTTTTCTCGGTGTTGTTAACAAGGTCATACAATGTCATTTTAGCAATATTCAGCAATAAAAATTCTGTGAAAACATAATTTCTTGGTGTCAAATGATATTTCTTTACATTCAGTACAGCACTCAATACTACTTTAAATGAATGTGAATGGGGAAAGTGAATCCACTTTTCTCTTTCTCCACTTCATTTGAGGCAACACAACAAATAGTGATTATACGTTATTAATGAGATTTTTCAGAAAGCAAACTAAAATTCGGCAGCCATAGAATTCTGATCTGAGAGAAATTGCTAAGTAATACAAATTTTAATCGCAAAGCTTCTAAACAGTCAAAAACCTTACTTCAAGAACAAGTGAATGAATTAGTTAGCATGGCAGAATTAAATTTCTGAATATGATAATATTATATTCAATGATATCACTTGGGGGGGGGGGGAGGGTTCTGTTTGATGTAAGTCGATATAATTTTCATACTAAATATCAATATTTTTGTGGTACCAGAGAAGCATTTTATCCCCTTAAGAAAAAAACAATAATTCTTTTCTTTTTTCCATACCTTCTTACAGTGTCAAAGTACCTAATAAAGTTTTCAACCTATTATTTTAAGATTCAGTGTAGCTAGAAGACAGCGTCACAACATTTCAGGGATTGTTTCGTCTTAATAAATGAGCTGTATTCTTAGATTCACTTTCAACAAACAGAAAGGAGTAAGGTAGAGTTCTCACAACAGCATGTGCTGAAGTTTACATCCAGAAGAGGGAGCTACAGTCGACAACTGATAAATGATTCCTTTTTGTCGTGACTTTAAATACATTGCAAATGTTTTGTTATGGAAAATACCTCTTTCTAATTCCATGTACATATTTTGTTAGAATATACTTAGATTAACTTACACCCTCTACTGCTTATTTGGTCTTATCAATGAATGCGTGTTTTTATTAGAAATTATCTTTCTACATGAAAATTACGTTTGGCAAAAACACGAGAAACTTTCAAAATTTCTTTTTTTCCTGAATTAAAATATTATCACTGAGCAAAATTTGCACACTTTATAAACCAGCTTTTTTCTGCATGAAATTTTCGTGTTTAAAAAAATTTGCACTCTTTATATTTTGGATGAATGAATTTCACTATATACAAATTTCTCATATTCTTTTCTTTCTGTTAAATGTTTCTTATTAAACACCAAATTGTGTTACATAGGTATGTGATAACATTTTTGTCAAACATAAAATTTTCTCATTTAATTATTTCTACCTTTATTCTGTCTTTTCATGTTTCCCTTCTGACTACGACCTTATTGCAATAGGAATATACAAAAAAGATTCCTATACAGCTGAACGTTAACCTCATCCCCTAGACAGGGGAAGGTGACATCAGGGGCATACGCAATGGGGGTGTTAGGGGTTTATTAAACATCCCCCTTGAGCTCAGACAAAATGGCAAAAATAAAAATTTTAGTAGAAATGATGTGGGTTATTATTTTTTATAATTAGGACCCCCCCTCTCCTTGAAAAAATTCTGCGTACGCCACTGGGTGACATTATGCCAAAAATGTGACCTTCCATCTTTCTGAGGATTCTGCCAGTAAACAATAACATGCACTTCAGAAATTCTTTTTCAGAAGAAACAAGTGTTGCACATCCCACAGTAGAACAGCAACTGCCAAAGCAAAGAGGCAAATTTGGATGTGGATTTTCTCTTCTTAATTTTTCAAAATTTCGCTGTTTCTGAAAAAAAAGTGAGATTTTTTTTTTTTTTTTCTGAAAACCCTAATGGGGGAGGGAATAATTTCAAAATTATTTCTCTAAAAATGGTTAATATGAAATTTCCAAAATTCATGGATTTATTTCCCTAGAGCACAAACACCCCTATAAATCTCACTTTTTGTGGGCGTATGTGGAAATTCAATTTTAACACTAACCTAATGCAACTAAGGTTTATCAAAATAAAATTTGTATATTAAAATAAAAGCAGGGTAAAAAATTAAGTATACCATATTTAAAATAGAATGACACACACCGGGATACGAGATATTTTCCTTCATTTAATATTTTAGAAATTTAAGAATTTACAAAATCACAAACCATCGAGATAAAATATTCATACGAAACAAAAAAATTAATTAGGAGAGCAAGAATTCATTGGAACACAAAAAGTAATACGATTTCATAATTTCTTTGTGCGTAGCAATGCATTTTACAGGTAGAGTATAAAATGATAAATAAAATAGGACCAAGAAAGTAAATTTTTTATTGGTAAGTGAAGCATAAAAATGACTCTGCAAATAAAATACATATATATACACATTTCAGCCCTAGACTATATGTGGACGGCTTATCACATTTACATGAATATTGTATACAGTGGCAAAAGATATTTTACATTCAAGTTAACAATGAATTACAGATGAACCAAAACATATTAGAAATGTCTTTACAGTCGAAAGATATTTACAATAATGAATAAATGCAGAATACAGATAAATCTACATGGTTGTGCAAAAATAATTGTGAGGTAGCATCACTTTTTTTTTTTCAGACGGAAAACACAGAATGGGAGACAGTTTCCAACTGAAAATGTACACTAGTTTAACGTATTTTCTTTGGCAATAATTTCTACACGACAAAAAATACCATGCTACGCCAGAAAGAGAAGAGTAATCTAAAACATACCACTCATTGTCAATAATAAAGGAAATCGACAAATTATTAAAGCAAGTATAACTTAACACTAGAACCACAGGATGGGTCATTTCGACCAAAAAAATATTGTGTTCAATTTTCTTAAAAAGTTATTCACGAAATGGCAATGAATTTTTTTACTTTTCTTTATTTTATACCTGTAAAAATCTAAGAAAATATAATATTGAAAAATTCTGTGCCTATGACAAAAATGGCTATTACTCAGTCTCCAAGTGTGGAAACAAAACTGTAAATATTTGTACGAAACGTAAAATACTGATACATAGAAAACACATATATATATAAATATATATATATATATATTTATATGCCCAAACTGTACTTGAACTGTGTAAGAAACTAAATAATTCATTAAAGCTGTCAATATACTTTTCTAACTATATCTTTTTTCAATATTATGATCTTATTTTTTTTATCAATTATAATTTAATGTCTAAAAATGAATCAATGTAATTGGACCTGTAAATAGGGTACTTTTTGAATAACAACGTGGATTCATATTAATTGGGGTAAATTTGACCCAGCCTGCAGTTTTAGGTACACCGAAATTCCCGAGGTTCTAGTGTTAAAACACTTAAAAACCTTAAAAAATGATTCCTAGACTTAATTTTCATAAAGTATGAAGAAATAGGGTACTTGCATATGACATGTTAACTATTTTCATCAATAGAGGAATTTTACCGATTAAAGTCAATTAGATTCCATTTAAAACTCAACATACTAAAGTGTTTGAAAAAATTTAATAGCAAAAGAGGCAGCATTGATAATTTGGAAACAATTTAATGAAAACTGAAGGAAAAAATATTTGCATTATTATAAAAGGAAAACATCACTTTTGTATATTCATCAGAAATCATAAATGAATTCAAAATGTAAGATCTGTTTACATAATACTGTAAAATATTTATATTTTTAACATTTTTCAAATTGCAGTTATTTTGAACTTTAAAGGTGTTTTCAATGCAAATAAACAAAATCAATAATAGTAGAGTTATTTTAATTATGTAAATATTCAGTTAAAATACCAAGAAATTAATACGACGTAATTTACACCTTTTTTATAAGGGCTGAAATTTTACATGCAGATTGAATAAGTACACATTGCTTCATATAATATTTGATATACATAAAACGAAAGAGGCAAGTACCAAAAAACTAATAATGTCATTTTTCAGAAAACTAAAATATATTTTTAAATAATAAATCCCCTTGATTTTCCCCGAAGAAAAATTGTGAAACCTAGTGACTACATCTACATAAAAGCACTCAATAAGTAACAGGACTGTACCAACTTTAGAACTATATAAACAACTAAAAAAACGTACAAGACAACATTATTTGGAAAACATGAATTGACACGTTTGCTTCCAATCTCGTGATGGTCTGCAACATATAGCAAATCAAATGCCACAGTGTAGTGTAGGCCGACTTCCCAGTAATCAGTTATACACTAGTGCAGAAAAAAAAAAAGCCTTCAATAACCCCTCATTGGCATTGTATATCAAGCGTTATGTTGATAATGGAGAAGAGTAAATTTTATAAAGTAGCTATCAGCAGGGTATCTGCCAAAATAAAATTTTTCAAATCCATGACTTTCCCTGATTGAGCAGATCATTTTCCACGACTTTAAAAAGCTTTCGTTAAAGTATATATGAATAAAACGTCTGATTACATACAAATAAAATATAAGCTTTTAGAGAAATGACAGGAATTTTATCATAAAAAAAACTATAAACTTACTTTATAAGTGTTAATAAACTCACATATATAAAAATAAATTGTTGTTTCTACATACCTAAGTTTAATCCTATAGCAATTTTTCAATAAAAACGTTTCCAATTTGAATGCGGGGTACTTTGGTATTATCCGGGTGACCATGAATAATAGACAAATATAACCCTATAATGTTCATATACAATATCCCTAGAGATAAACTTATATTTTGTGCAAAAATCTTAATTTTTATTAAAAAATAACTATTATTATATTAATAAAATTTTAATCTACAATTTAAGAAAAAACCAGAATAATATACATTTAACCACCCATTAAGCTTTCTCGCTTCGAGTTTCCTTGGTGAACCAATTTTACTTGGCAATAGGGTCAATAGGATAATACATAAGTACCAAACTCTGCATGGTCACTTCAGCCAAGTGACAAGTAAAAATAGAATTAAACAATTCAATGCATTTTTATTTAATCGATAGTTTAGCGGATCCATGACTTTTACTCATTTTACTTGAAAAATCAAGATCTTCCATGAAACAATTAATCCATTATCTAAATCCATGATTTTCCATGACTTTCCAGGTGAGCGGAAACCATGTATAAAAAGTATGTGGTAAATTCATTGCTTTTAAATCATAATTGTTTTAAAAAATAGGATGCTGACAAATATACTTCTATAACAAGGCAATGATTATTTATATACTACCTCATCTGACCAGCAGTCAACGTGTTCAAAAAGGAAATAAATCTAATTTAAGTGTAGACATTTTTTTCTTCTTAAAAAACCTTCTTAAATGGTAGTTAACTTTTTGTTATATGTATATATATATATATATATATATATATATATATATATATATATATATATATATATATATAAATAAGGGAAATACATATCACAGAAAAACCCTTCAGCAATTATAAAGAAGTTAGGAAATGTGTGAATAATGCATGGTACAACCAGTTTTCTTAATACAGGTTTCATACAGATTTTGGAATTATAAAAGGAAGTTTTTAAGAACATGAGTATCTACTTTTTAATACCTCCCCAAAAGTGAAGACAAGGAAGGTTTTAAGACAGGATGTTGAGGAGGGAAACAATTTAGAAATTCCCCGATAATTAAATATCCTGTAATTTGCAACTTACTCCCTGATAAATTCACATTATTTAATACACAATTTCTTTCAATTCTTTTATGAAACTATTTTTAGGTATAAATTTATATCTTAATAAAATTATAAATTTGAATATACGCAAACAAAGTCCAAAAGCATTTAAAACTCAGAATTTTTTTCTTTCTTTGGGGCATTCAAAATAATCTGTGTGACAGGCTTGCAACTGCTGAGATACTTTCATAAAGGTGAGAAAAGTGACAAATAATACAGAATAAGTGACCAAAAAGTGATTAAACATTGAAAAAAAAAATAAGCGATTTTTTTCTCTCCTCTTGATTACAGATGCTATTAAGATTTTTCTATTTATTTTAGCTCTAAATCAAATGATTCATGCAAGACATGATTTTAGCGTCAAATACAAAAAAGGTTAAAAATTTTGTTTAACACAACTAAACATTGCTTTTTAATAATAATAAAAAAAATCTATAAATTAGATTTGAATACATACAATACATTAATTTTATAATCAGTATTTTCTGCATATATTAACGATGTTTTATAATATGTACAAAGCTAGATTAGAATATCTAAACAAAAATTGTGAAGAAAAAGAAAAAGAGAAATGTGTGCTTTGACGTAAATTACTTTAATGTATTAAATGTACATTTCAGTACAAATGTAGATTTCAGGAACTTCTTAATGACTTTTTAAAATCACTCCATTCTGGAAACCATATGACTCATTACATTTTAATACGAAAAATGAGAATAGAGCATCCCATTTTTGGTCTTTTATTAAAATATTTTGTTATTAATTCAGATTTTCTTTTTTCAACAACAGACTTCTGCTGTGATACACCATGAAAAAAGTGACTGTTTACTTAAAAAAGTGACTAAAAGTGATCAATTGTAAAAAAAAAAACAAACTAAAGGTGAGAAAAGTGATGAAATTGCAAGCCTGAATTCTTTTATGAAACTATTTTTAGGTATAAATTTATATCTTAATAAAATTATAAATTTGAATATACGCGAAGTCCAAAAGCATTTAAAACTCAGAATTTTCTTTCTCTCTTTGGGGAGTTCAGAATAATCTGTGTGAAGAATAGAAGATTAATAAATTCCTTTAAACTGATTACATATATATATATATATATATATATATATATATATATATATACATACACACATTTATAAACTACCATGATAATTTTTATCAGATTTGCTGTTTTCTATTTTATTTAAATTTAAATAATGCATTCTAATACATTAATTAAAAATTGTAATTATTATTTTAAAATTATAATTTACTCCATGACAGCATTCATTTCCTTGAATTCAGCTTATTCTTTGGTTATTGACATTATACGTTCCAATTGGTTTTTAATCCATTTTGATTTTTAATTTCGAACTTAAAATTATTTCCTTCTCTGAAGATTTTCTTTTTCATTTAACGGGAAATAAGCATTTTTTAAAAAATGATCAAGAGGTGTGAAATATAAGATTGTTATTTTTATTTTTTTTTAAATTACGACTGTCACATTAGTTATTTTTCAAACTTTTCTTTCGCAGAAAATTAACCGATTTTTAAATTTATTTTTAGGAATTTCTCTGATAATTTCCAAATTCTTTGTTTGTGCCTGATTGCGAGGCTCCTTGTAATTACTTTTTAAGAAAAATAAAATTGATTGATATAAACAGATTTAGACCACATATGTAAGTCAGATTAGTGAAAAAATGAAGAGAAAACAAAATGTATATAACTGTTATTTTTCTTTAAGACAGATTTATTTCAAACTTGCTTATTGCTACTAAATAAAATTAATAACTGCTCAATAAATAAAGGCTTAAAGGATACTTAAAAAAAAAAAAAAACTTTTAAGGAATGAGCTGCAAGCCCTTCTATCAAAAATCTATTGTTTAATGAGATGTAAATTATTTATTAGTTTAGATGCATGGTTTTTGAAAGAAGTTTGGATTGTAACATACATAAAGGAACACCACCCTCTGCTCTAAGGGGCTTAAATGCTTCAACAAAGTAGAATAAAAATATCAACATTATACTACAGTTCACACAATGATAACCTTTATTAGGAATTGAAATCCTCAAAAACTTGTGCTTCAATGGAACCAATTAATAAACTACGATCATTTTTATTAACTGAAGCTGAACTGAACTGAAAAGAGGCAATAATAATTGCATTTGACACACTAATGGAAGATCTGAGAATAATTTTTATAAGTCCGGCCATATTTGGAATATATTATGACAATTTAAAAGTAGTTTCAAGTGCTTTTCGTTACAATGATTTCCGTGCACAGTCCAATTACTTTTTGAATGTTCTGAAAATAGTTGGACAACTAAACTTAAAAAGGATACATCTACAACTGTCTCTTTCTTTATAAATAAAAGGGAAGTGCATAGCACTAAAAATCTTTACCATTCTGCAAAAAAGAAACTATAAATAATAATGTTCAAATTAACTATACATACAATACCTACACACAAGGCTGTACAGTCAGGTATGAGTCCAAAATGAATATCACATTTCATCTATAACAGTTTTCACCTGTTTCTGAAGAGAAACGGAGCCATTTCATGAGAAAAGAATGATATTAAATAATAGCTTTTCGAATGGTTCTGATCACCTGTTACTCGTTTTAGGGGAACAGGACTCATCAATGTATAATTCTTCCTTTTCGGAATCAGAGTCATCTTTTTCTTTGGATTCAGATTCTTTCGAATGTTCTGTATGATCACTTTCATTTAACACTTCTGAACGTGTCCTCGATAAAGTACTCTCCTTTATATCGTCACCTTCATCGTCACTGTCTAAGATTACAATCTCTTCAGGAACATTTGATTTATTTTGATTGCAGTTGCTTTTCGATGCATTAATTGCACAAAACACATCGTCTAAATTTCGCACACCATTTGTGTTCATGGGCAAAGTGGATCGCACAGGTGTGTCGGAATTCATAGCTGGATAAGAACCACTTTTGGAAACTTCTGGTTTATACGCAAAAACAGTCTTTCCGTTTTTAAGTTGAACTTTTTGTACTGTACATGGACCAAACAGTTTGTTAGCAGCTTCAGCTGCTTTTGTCAGGTCAAAGTCTGATTTCTCTGGAGGGGAGCTCTCGGACATTGGAACATTTGCTAGAAAACAAAACCATACAATGATTAATCCACTAAAAATGGCATTCATTCTTCTTGAAAAGAGAACTTTATTTATAACCCACAATAGAATTATACATCACAAGTTGTTTACATATAAATAGCTGCCAACATTCTATTATTAAAATTATTACAACTTTACTAGCATGCTTTTTAACATGTTAACACTGCAGTATGTATATATATAATACAAATACATTGGGCTCTGCTTAATGGGATCGCACTGAATATTATAAATCACTGGGTCTCGATTTTCTCTATTCATTTGGATGTTCAAATGATCGCTTTATGTTATCCCATTTCGAACCTCATTTTAACAGTCAAACGAATATTCACAATGTATTTGAAAAGAACCCATTCTTTTTTTTTATTCTGTTCTTGTTTTAATTTCCGAGAATTCTCCCTTTTCCACCTAGGGAAAAGGAGAAAAAACAAAGGAGTGGGGAATGACACGGTCCTGAAATTTTTCAAAAATATGCACACCCTTCTGGTGGTCAATAGTTGTCAGATCAGAAGAAGGCATCAAATTCTACTTGGAACCAAGAAGGAGCGTATGCCCATTTTATGCCTTGCTCACTTATGTGCAGTTTATAGATATGGAAGCCAGAAATCGAAATAATTTAATATTAAAACTAAATATCGAAATTTTAAATCGTTATGACAGGTTACCAAATATGAGTCAGCACCGTTAAACATTTCTCAGCTTCTGTATTGCGTTGAAAGTGTCGATACGGGGAGTACAACACCAGTCCAATGACTTATGAACAATTTATCAATAAGCTTCTTAGAAAAAATTGTAGACAGCCAACAATGGATCCATTTTTTAATTATGTAAACAATTCTTGTGTCTTAAAGGATAATATACAATACATAAATATAAGGTGAGTTTTTTCATTTTGTTTTGAAATGTAGTACGTGTGAATTAAAGGGGGAGAGGGTAAATTGATCTCATTTTGCATATCGTTTATTGTTATCGTTTATTGTTACCAATATCGCAGTGTCCCAAACTGCTCACATTACGCAGAGTCCACTGTAACATTTCAACTTAAACTAACTTAATTATAATTGTGATACAATTATAATGTATTCTAAAATAAATTTCTGACAATTCTATACTTATACAATAACCTTTGATGAAATACATTCATATATATGTATATATATATTTTTTATTTTGACGTATATACTTTTTTAAAAACTTCGGGAAATTTTTTTAAAGAATCACACCCTTGGCTTATACATAAGTGGGCTTATATTTGGAAATATACAGTATTTACTTAAACTAAGTATAAATATTAATTTTCAGCCCAAAAGTAAATTTTGTAATAATTTTTTACTAAATCTTTTTTTTACTAAAAATATAGATTTTTTATTTTACGTTAAGTGCAATCAAATCTATACCATACATGTTAAATGGACTAAAATCTTAATGAAGGACTTCACAAACGATACAAGAATTTTTTTAATTATAGTATTTTTATCTAAAAATTTCTGAAACAAAGTTTTTCAGTCTACTATTTTTATTTAATTCATTATTTTATAAAGGCTTATGTAATGTTTTGATGTCATGGCCATTGATAGCATAAACTGCAGCTTTCAGTTCATAATATGAAAATGATATAAAAGATAATTTATTAAAACAGTTGAAATATTGGGTAGAGGACATTTAAAAAACTTTCCACACTTTATAGAAAACACATTATACAGTGAAACTTCTCTGTGCAGCTACCCTTCTAAACAGCCAATTTTTCATGGCACAGACCTACTGGTAAAATAACCTGTATCAGTGGCAACCCGACCCCCTCTAAACGGTCATCGCTTGGGATTGCCCATTTCATTTTTCGTGAAATTCTACTCACTCCATGCTTTAATTTTGAGAGGAAAAACTCAAGGTTAGTTTTATGGTCGGATATAAGACCCAGGTATAATTTGCAAAGTCCATTCCTGAGGGCCACACCCCTTTCTTAGAAAGATTAAATCTGTTATCTCTTTTGTATTCTCCCCACAGATAGGGAATCTCTATTGCATCATCCATAGAAACTGAGGGAGAAACTGGACAATCAAGCGTTGAAGGTATCCTAGGGCCTTTGTTTGGAATTCCAATCGGTAAAGCTAAGGAAGAATTGCCCCTCTGTTGGCAAAAATGTCCTCCACGCCAGTTTCATTTCATTAGTTGGTCAGTGATCTGAGTTGCAACTACGTCAAAACGCGTTTACTTAAATCTTGAGCAGTGCATTGTAGTTCTGCTTGAATATGAAAATGGCAAATCGGCAAGAAAGTTGAATTATCTAACTGCGGAAGAATGCAAATCAACAGTCATTAAAGAAAAGAATTTGATTTTGACGTAATACAAAGACTACAATTTTCTGCTTTTAAAGTAAAAAATTAACTTAAATGGTTGCTATAGAGAAAAGTTAAAACTTAAAACACACAAATTGTAGCCTTTTTTTAAAAAAAGTGTCAGAGCATGAAATAAAGTACTATTTTCTCTTGATGAGTTTTCAGTTTCATTTTAAATAAGGAATATATATCAGACTTGTTTATATTATGCATTATAGCAATTATCTTATAATAAAATCTTCAAAGCCGCCAAATATTCTCGGAACGGTGGGGTGGCCACTGAGAGAGGTTTCACTCTATATTAAATACTGTATGTAGAAAAGTTACATCAAAATTGTATAATAAAATTGCCTAAGCATCTAATGGTAAGCCTTGAATGTTGTTATAGGAAAGTTAAGATATTAGCAACTAACCAAAAGTCGAATTTTAATACATAGCAAATTAATTAATTTAAATCTTGAAGAATGTTGAAAAAAAAAAAAATCATGATTTTTTTTAAAATTTAAATCGGATTCCTTGGATTTTTTTTTTCTGAATACTAATTTTAATTTTTTTTTTCAATATACATAGAATAAATAGTTTGTTATAAGAAATAATCTTATCTCTGGAGTATATTCTACACACTGAATACCTAAAATTAAATATATATATTCTAATCTCAATACATTCCATTATTTTGTCATCAGATAGTGCAAACTCGATTAGATGTCAATTTAAAGAACCAATTAAATATTCTTTGGTTGCAAACAAAAATTATTTAAAAATACAAATCACAATTATTTCAATATTTTTAAGCACCGAACAATGGATTAAATTGTTTCAATAAAAACACTCGCTTTGATGCTTTATCCACTCCTCATGGGTTACGAAGGCTAGAATGAACAATACCAAAAGAAGAAAACTGTCTTTCCATTGCGGCAGACGAAGCCACGGCTGTTGTTATTGGGTAGACAAATTGGATTTCAAGTTCTGTCATACTCTCTTTACCTCCCATTACATAAAATGAATTCCACCAGTCATAACTAGTCATTGTACCTACCCCTACTCCATACTTTCTGATAACAACCCCTAAATTCTTGGAAAGCACTGCTATCTATTGACTCTTATTTACTTATTGGTATTACTGTGCTGACTGATTCCCAATTCTTCAATCTTTGGAATATAGGTTTTAAAGGAAGTAAAATAAAAAATGATTTAAATGAATGATTTTTTTTCAAAAAATCAACTAATTTAAATCATGCCAAGTCTGATTTTGAATATAAAATACATTGGCTCGACTGCAGAACAGGGTGCCCCCGCCAACTTGGCGATAAAGGTCTGAGCATGGTAGCCTAACATTTTCTCCTGATCTCGCAGTGTCCAAACACTCTGTATCTATATTTTAAATTTATATTATTTTTGTATCCCGCTCTTCTTGTGAAACCCATTTCTTATATATTAAATGCGCGTAATGCTTAAAAATATTAAATATAATAAACCATTAAAGGTTCATTATGGCTAATTTTTTAGTAATTTGGAAATAATTCGGTTTTGTAAATTGTTAAGGGAATAATTTCTCATAAATGTAACTGCCCGCTTCCTCAGTGGTTTTGGTTAATTAAGAAAATGTATATAATTATATTACTATGGCGCAATCTACATCAATTATAGTTGCCCAAATAACAAGGGATACAATGTTGTTCGTATGAAATACCTTTGTGTTTTAGTAAACATCGCCAATAATTTCACCAAATTTGCCAAGGGGCACCCTATTCTTCAGTAGCACCAAATACATTTTATTTATGATTAATCCATTGTGTAGTGTAATAAGTGCCAGATTAAACTATTAATAGACACAGAAGTAAAATATTTAAAAGAAAAAAAAGGAGGAAAATGAAGAAAAGAGGGTTGAATCAGAAGTTTCTTCAATATCTTAATTTTAAAAAATAAAATAACCATACTAACGTAAAAGCACATTTCAGATATGAAAATTTTAAAAGGCATTACAATTTAAATAATATACACTCTGTAAAGCCTTTGTTTTCTAAGTGGACAATTTAAAAATATTTTTTTCATAATAAAATTTCCTGACGATGATCGACAGGGTATGCTCCTGTTTGGTATTGCACAAAGTGTTCTCTATTTACTATAGAGGATTATGCAATACAAGGAAAAGCAATATAAACATACTACTAAGATGGAATGGCATAGTGATACCTTCAATACCCGATTAAAAATCTTACATACCATTAGCAGGAGATACATTTTTGGAGCCTATTATAGATACATCATCATCATCATCATCTTCACTACCACTAAAGTCCTTTTCTCGACTCGATGGAGGTGCATCAATATGGCTTGTAAGGATTTGCCTTAAAGTATTTAGATTGGTTGTTCTCTGACTAGATTCACCTATAGGTTCAGACGACTGTGCACTCATGAAGTTCTCTTGATACACTTTAGGATGGAACAGAGGAATCAAGCCTAAAAACAATGGAAAACCACCATATTCAACAATATTGTAAAGCATGGATTATTTGGAAAATTAAGAGGATTAACATAACATGATCAATACTTTTCAGACATTTAGAAATAACTGTGAAAGTAACACAGATGCAAGGTACACGTGTGGTTTTTGGGTGTGAAAAAATAACCCCAATGTAGCTCATGCATGCTGTAAGAGGTAACTAAACTGGGGACCCACCATATTTTAATACCTTCAATGTTCTTGAGTGAAGAGGTAGCGTGAAGAAGGATTACAGACATAACATAATTGGAAATCACTTTTATTTCTGGAGTAAATACTGGTTAAAAAACAAAAACAAAGGGATTCTAATATCCCAAAACATTTTGAAATGTAAAGGATGTTTGCTTGGATAACATATCCATGATGATCACAGTCTTAAGCCTCCATGAGGTTAAAATACCTACGTCAAAATGTAGAAAAGCCCTGAGACACAAAATTCTAGGCTTTTTATACCTGGAGTTCAGTTACGTTCCCAGTTGCCTGAGAACTCCAGCTAAGGTTACAGCTAAACAAAGTGTTAATGTTCTGAACCAAAGGGGTCTTCACAGTATATCAGGGGAATCCCTTCAGAGGGTTTACCTACTTTAAGAAAACACGGTTGTTGAAACAATTAGATATTCTAGTGATCTGTTTCTCATATTCCTTTACTTTATTCTTTTCTCTTTCTTGGGTTTGGATACAATAGACCTCTGGTCACAGAGCAAAATTAATATATGCAAACATGATTTTATTCAAAATCGTGGTATCACTGCATGAAGGATTTGTAAATATGACTTTTAAAGATTAAATTTTTTATATCTATTGGAGAGTAATATTGCATAGTTTCAATTTCTTTTATATTAAATTATTATCTACTATTTGAGAAGAATAATTTCATAACTTTATCATGTGTAAAAGAAGTCGAGAATACTTCGAAATTCTTGTACAATTTTATGAAGTCATTAGCGAAACTGCAGATTTTTTTTTAAGAAATACGACATACTCCTGTGAAATTTATACAATTGCTTCTATTTTGAAGGAATATCTATCATATTGGAGACTTTGTTTTAATTGAGTATTAAAACCATTTATTCTCGATCTTACATTTTGTTCATTTAAGTGCAATACTGAAAATATTGGAAACCATTGTTATGTATTGTGAAGCCTCCCCTTTGTTCAGAGCACTCGCCATATCAGCTGACCGGAAATCCCACCTGTTGACCAGTACAATACCAATCACAGAGTCTGGGATGTTGACAGTTGGATTGAATAGGCGTTACGCGCCTGATCGGTCCGGTTAATAAATCCTCAAGAATTCCGGAATCAGGACAGGTAGCGAATGAGAATTCAACTAAAAAAAAATTAGCTGTAACCTTAGCTAGAGTTCTGAGGTAACTGGAATCGCAACTGACCTACGGTTGGCGGGACAGTAACTGACCCACGGTTGGCGGGACAGTAACTGACCCCCAGGTATAAAAAGCCTAGAATTTTGCGACTCGGGGCTTTTCGGCATCTTTTATGTAGGTGCTTTGACCTCGTGGAGGCTTCCACAACTTTTGATTAGAGCCAGTTTTTAGTGATTACATTCGGGAAACTCGTAAAATCTGCTCATATAAGGAACGGCAGGGTCTCAAACACCAAACGGGGTATAGATTGATTTTGCATTGCACCTTGGAAAGACCTCCCCATTTTGTGAGATTATTTAATCTCTTTTTCAACTGTAATTGTCGTGGTAATTTTACGTAAGCAACAATCCTCTCCATTTCGACTTGTTTTGGGTAGAATTAGAATCTCTTTGTATATAACCAGTATTTACTCCAGAAAAAAAAAAAAAAAAAAAAAAGTGATTTCCAATTCTATTACGACTGCAATCCTTCTACTTCTCACTCAAGAACATTGAAGTACCAACATATAATATCCAAGAAGACATTGCTACTCTTACAATACTTTACTAAAATCAACTCATAATTAAAATACTGCATACTTTTTGTGAGTTCATCATCTAAATGGTCTTTCGATAAGACAACATAAGAAACATGGATTTATTGCAAAAAAGTTCATACCCCAGAACAGATAGCATAAAATAATCCAGTATGCACTGAAACAATTCAATATAGAGAGCACAAAAACACAAATACATAGTGGGTACTAATTGACTACAATGTGATAAAGCAAAGCAACCCATTTTTCTGGTTATGTCATTAACCCCTTCCGGTAAAATGACGAGTCTAGCTCGTCATTGGTTTTTCATTCCATACCGCACAATGACAAGCTACACTCATCATGCGATTAAAGTTACTGTTAAATATGATAATTAATTAAGTTTAAAACTTCTAGCGTACTGAATTTGGCAACACTTTTATCACTCGTGAAAATCACTGTTGCATATTGTTTACTTGGTACGAGTCATTGCCAAATTAATGAGTCAGAATAAAAGAAAACCTGCTAAGAAATGCCGTGTGTGTTACAAGAATCCAATTAAAAGCGAGAATACTTGGTGGTGTAAGAATTCCTTTGCACTTTGTTTTGAAAAGTACCACTAGCTCGAAGACTATTATCTGTACACCTTATAAATGTTTTGCTTTAATAGTTTCTTAATTTTACTGTTTCTGATATTATTTAACACTGTGTAAAAAGTGAATTTTAATTAAGAATATGTAAGAATTTTAAAATGAAACAAATTTTTTAAATAAAAATTAAATGGTTATTTCATGCACAGTTTTTTCATTATGAAATCATACCGGAAGGGGTTAACATTATTGCTGAATTTGACATCAAAAATATAGTTGCTAAAAGCTTTATCAACAAGCTGAAATAGGTATATGTACAAACTTTGTAACAACACGTAGAATCTATCCATTGATGCAAATTAAAACAAATAAGATAAGCTCTGGAGAACATTACATGGATAATACTTAACAGTTGCTTGTTGATTCATATTTTTAGTTTTTAGGGTTATTATGTCTGAGTAGTAGACCACAACAAACTAGCTTCAAACCATGTTCTAATATCCAAAATCTTATTACAAACATGTAACTTCAAGTGTTAATCTAACAAACTACCAGCAAGATGTTCCTAATCCTAAAGATCTAATAATGACATTCTAATTGGCTTTCTTCCTATATTATTAATATAATTTTTATTTTAAGTATGTATCAAAAGTATTAAAGGGTAGTATAAGTCTTTCAATATTTCATATACCTTATACAGAGGTCAATCTAAATTTTTTTTCTGGTAGGGGAGGATTCCCCTCCCCCCAAAATATATATACATGTTTGTGAAAAAAAAAATCGAATTATATGATAAAGACCATTTTTAGTTATCACATCTCTACTTGAAACCACCAAAGGTTATATAATAAAAGCAAATTATATAATATACATAAATATATACAGAGAGATAGAACAAAACACTTAATTTTTTTAAATGCATTAAAGTTTAAAAAGAAAGACAATGAAGACATCTAACAATACAAACATGTTAATATGCATGTCTCATTGATTGTAGAAATAATGGATTGAATTTTTTTTCTGTAAACTTTTGTTTTAAAGTTATGAAAGAGATAATTTCACAAGGCTAATTTAACAATATGGAGTTTTGTGATGGGCTATTTTTACTATACCCAATGTTGTGAAGGGCAGCTAATACCGAATTTTATGAAGGAAGCCAATTTTTTTTTTTTTAAATATGAAACTTTGTGAAAGGACCACAAAGCAGATACAATTTACACCTGGATCAACCACTGTCATGTTTATAATAAATTTATGAATAAATTATAATAAATTTATGGTGGGAATTGTACTAAAAACGGGTTCTCTGCTCTGGGGTTGAGGAGAGGGCAATAGAAGGAAACCGAACAGCAACCAACCGGCTGAGGAAACTGATGAAAACCGAAGGAATGGAGGATTATAAGAGAGAAACTGAATACTGACACTTCATTTAACCAACTGAACGGATGCGTTGACGGGGGTTCAACAGCGAATTCCTGTTTGAAAACGGACCTGTCGACCCCTTCAAGTTCGCACTCATATAACTCGTATCGCACACTTTTGAGGAAAAAAAATATTGCAAAGTGATAATAAATAAAAGAAACTTATTTTGAGTAATGGAACTCCTTTACCTTGCAGGGAAAATAATTTAAAAGTAGCCTGACAACTTTTAAACTGGCAACTCTAGTATGGTACGGTAAGTTCCGTCTGGAATTTACGAAAAGGGTGACTGTTTTAAAAGGGAAAAAGATGGGGAGGGTGGCCGGTGGATGGGTTTAAGACTTTATAGAAGTAGATGAATCAGTGGTAATGAGTGGAACATTATTAACTAATTCCGAAATTCTAAAAAACGTTCGTGGAACTTCTAAGAATGAAGAGTATCATGGCAAAGAGGACATCGATGTAGAAAAAGTTGCTACGAAAAAAAAAAAGCCATTGAAACACTAAGAATTTTTTTTGAATCCCAAGAAAATATTGATCAATTTGTTTCTACTGTGTCAAAACTACAAAAAACTGTCCAGTCCAAAAAAGTTTTGCATCAAAAACTCCTAATGGATTACTTTCTGTAAGGTATGTAAATAAAACTGAAAGTACTTCAAATTTTCAATCTTTTCTATTGTGTAAAGAAATTTTCTTAGTCTAATTTCATAAAACCTGCGTATCTCGAAACCTGTTTATCTCTCTCTCTCTCTCTCCTTTTTTTTTTTTTTTTTTAACTCCCAAGAGATTTGAGATAGACAGGTTTGACTATATTTCTTTGCTTTTAGAAGGAACAAGTTAATGACTTAAATACTTAATGGGAAAAAAATCATGCTTCTAGTTTTGAAATTATTTATGTAAAATTTCAGGTTTCAAATTAATATCATTTGATTGTAATGCATTAAAAATGCATAATAAAAGATACTTTACTCCCTAAACTTTGATGGTAATACTTAAACATAGTTTTAAAAATTATGAAAAACAAATGGACATACCAATATTTAATTGGTGTATTCTCAATGAGGATACCCTTTTTAGATTGCAGTTATAATTATTCAATATTATTAAAACTGTCCTCAATTAACATAAAATATATATTTACCTGGATAATCCTTTTCAGAACTTTTACTTAAATCGTTCTCATTCCCTGGTGTGTCCACATTAGCAGAACTTCTAACTCGTTTCGAAGATTTTTTCTTTTCAAGAGACTCGCAAATTTGTAAACTGTCATCAGAATTTTCAAATCCACTTCCTTTAGAACCTTAATAGAAATTATAATATTTTGAGCAACAATACTTTGTGAATTTAATTACAAATTCATTATTTTCTAAATACTTTGATTTAATCATAAATTAGTTTAATAAATAGTAGAAAAAAGGGTAAACACTATTATGTCATAATATAAATGAAAAAGGCAAAATGTGATATGTCATGTGAAATAGCAATATATATTTCAGGTATTTAAATAGCAATATATATCTATAATAATTCACAATAGGTTCATATGAGTTTGCCAGACAAGGCATGTTCAATAAATGCCCAACAATATTTCAGAATTAAATTTTTAAAAATGCTGAAAATTTCATATAAGATTAACAGGCTCGCAACTGCTGAGGTACTCTCAAAAAGGTGAGAAAAATCACAAATAATACAAAATAAGTGACTAAACATTGGAAAAAAAAAGCAATTTTTTTTTCTCCTCTTGATGACAGATGCTATTATTAAGATTTTTCTATTTAACTCTAAATAAAATAACTCATGCAAGACATAATTTTAGCATCAAATACAAAAAGGTTAAAAATTTTGTTTAATAGAACTCAAACAATGCTTGTTATTCAAGAAAATCTATAAATTATAATTTGAAGATATACAATACATTGATTTTATAATCCCAATTTTCTGCATATATTAATGATGATTTGAAATATGTACATAGCTAGAGTATCTAAAAAAGTGCTTTGACATAAATTACTTTAATGTATTAAATGTACATTTCAGTACAAATGTAGATTTCGGGAACTTCTTTACCACTTTTTAAAATCACTCAATTCTGGAAACCATATTACTCATTACATTTTAATAAGGAAAATAAGATTAGAGCATCCCATTTTTGGTCTTTTATTAAAATATTTCATTATTAATTCAGATTTTCTTTTTTCAGCAACAGACTTTTGCTACCAAGAAATGTGCGACCATAAGACCATATGTGTTAGAAGCATGGGCCAAGCAGAAGAGCCACATAAGTATCTTTGAGAAACTGGAGGACAGTGCGAGCATGAACTTATTTTATGTACCTCAAACCATTTGAGTGCAGCAAAGCTCTATCACTTTTCTCATAGATTCTGTCAATATGCATGGAAGTGCGATTGTGGTGCTGTATGCTACTATAATTTTCCCATTAATTGAGAGAAAAATAAGACTTAATCTTTAGTATAAAAATTATAGTAAAATACAGCAGTGCGATCATACTTCTACGCATTTTTGAAACAGCACAAGACAAGGATGAGAGCGCTACATAGCAGTTGGATGGTTAATGAACAAGGCTGGTACTTGGCTGGCTCGAGTCTCCCAAATCCTCAATCCACCAACTCACAATCTTTCGGTTATGAATGAATGAAATCACCTTTAGGGCAGCCCTTGGGGGATTCCCCAAGAGCAGGGCACTGCGACCAGAAATCTATTGTACCCAAACCCAAGAAGAACAAAACACGACCCAAGCCTAAGAGAAAAGGCCACCAGCTGAGGCAAATCTCAGCAAACAGCTAACAGGGATGTCCTGCAGCTCCAAAGGCTCAAGGAGGTGGCGACCAAGGTGCTCAAACCTAAGAGCCGAGAAATACTCGCAATCACACAAAATGTGGCGAGCAGTCTCCTCCTCAAGACGACAGCCACGGCACAAGGGATCAGAGCTAATTCCCATTATGTTGAGGTGCCTATTGAGGGCACAATGACCAGTAAGGAGACCAACTGCTTTCCTCAGGCCATTCCTATGAAGCGACAAGAGCTCCTTACTACGCAAGATGGGGCAGTCACAATTAAGCTCTTCGGCTTGCTTATAACCATTCCCAATAAGCTACTTGGAATACTGAAGGTACCTAAAATGCCTAAAGACAGAATTCCTAATAGACCCCGGAGCAATACCAAGGACAGGCTCAGGTCCAGGAAAGGAAGTGCTGGTCCCCTTCCTAGCTAAATAATCAGCAAGCTCATTACCCTGAATTCCCATATGACCAGGAACCCAGTAAAGATTGACCTTGTTGTCTGAAGCAAGGTCACAAAGAGACTCACAGCACTCCCAAACCAATGCAGAGGTAACATTACACCTCGACAGGGCTTGGAGCGCAGCCTGACTATCAGAGCAGATATGAATGGTTTGCCTATGTAAACCCCTGCCAAGGCAAGTCCTGCAACACATATAGATTGCAAAGATCTCAGCTTGGAAAACAGTAGCATATTTACCAAGTGAAAAGAAAAGCTTGGTGCCGTCCATAGGGCAGCACCCACCTGATGATTAAGTTTAGAACCAACAGTAAACCAAACATTGCAGTTGCCCTTAAGCCACTTAGGATTCTTAAGCCAGTCCTTCCGAGAGGGGAAATGAACACTACAGGGTTTACAGAATGTAAACCTGGTATTGATAACATCAGTAGGCATTGTAAAAAAAGCCTTGTTAGCCACGGAAGAGTCAAAACGTCCCCAAGAGAGATAAAAAGAGTAATCCCTCCAACGACCCCAAAGACTTTTAAACCGCTTCATACAGATTATAGCCTCAGCTTCAATCCGTAGATGCAAATTTGGTTATGAGATTGACGCCTTTGCTGACTGAGCTACTGCAGTTCACACTGGAAACACCAGAGGCCATAAATCTCTTTCAACTAGTTTCCACAAGGAA
>CM063497.1:6004986-6039986 GCA_032207245.1 Pardosa pseudoannulata
AGAAGGATAATTCTTTAGTAATTGAGTCAGGGTGTTTGACTATATCCCCAGCTTCCTTTTGATTGTCCATTTGATTAGTATTTTACCCATATGAGATTTTTTACAAAATGTCTAAAAATATCTTCTAGATTAACATTAATGTCTAGGCTTCATATTTTTATACTGTATCTTTCTTTCAATATATTAATTACATAAAAGCAATTTATTAATATATTATAAAGATTAAGAAAATTATGTTAATACTAACATGGGTTACTTACTATGAAGTAATGATTGACTTTTTATAAATAGGGTGGAAGTAGGCAATAATTATTAACAAATTTTCTAACTACCAGAATTTCGCACATATAGTCGGCAGACTATTTGTGTTTAAAAAGCAAATTTCTTCAAATATTTGGCTCAAATCATCAAAATCGGAAGAAGGGGGAAAAAAGCATCGCCCGAACGGCCAATGGTCAAATGTAAAAGAAAGTATGACTCACGAGATGTTAAGAAATTATCATATCATATCGGTAATAAACCATGGAAAAGAAAAAACCCATAAAGCAGAATAAATCAGTCGTAGAAAGTAGCGCAAACTTAAATTGTGTCCTGGACTACAGGAAAATATCAATAGTCCATATTTACAGCTCTGATCAACAACACCGAGTGAATGGGTTCAAGATCGAAGGTCATTTCACACGAGGATCAATCATAACAGTCTTAATTTCAGAGTTTTAATATGCGGTAATATTGGTCATTCATTATATCTTCAAAACATCATCATAGTTTTCCTGCTGATTTCAAGCCGAAAGTAATCCAGAAGGTCGACGAGAAAGCAGTAAGAAATTTGCACAATCAAAAGGAAATATTAAAAATGAGATGAAAACGATCCAATTGTTGTGGAAAAATACAATGCCTGTATTTGAAAATGATTTATATAGATGGGTTCACGAGCACAGAAATATAGGCTGTTCTGTTTCTTTCGTTAAAATTCTTCTCTGAAGCTATGGCAGAAGATATAATTTCAAATTTTAAAGGTGGAATTAATTGAGTCTAATCCGGACTTTTCGGCAGTCTACTGTACTTAGGATTTTATTTTAAAATTTATTTAATATTTCATACTAAAATACATATTTTTGCACATCTCTTCGGACCTGTAAACAATCAGGGGTGTTGGCGAACCAGATTTAATTTTTAACTATATAGGCTTTACAAAGAGCCTCAGGTTATGCAAGTCATTCGTAGTAATAGACTGAGATGGCTTGGACATATCTGGAGAACCCCTGATAACAACCCTACTAAACTGTATACTTTTAAAAACCCTAAGGACGACCATCTACAAGATGGCTAAACGATGTTTAAATTGACCTCAAATCCTTGAAGATTAAGAACTGGAAAAGAGTTGAGTTGGAGGAAGTATGCTGTCGAGGCAGCTAGGACCTATAATAGGTTGTTAGGAAGACCACCTACAAGATGGCTAGACGATGTTGAAATAGACCTCAAATCCTTGAAGATTAAGAACTGGAAAAGAGTTGAGTTGGAGGAAGGGTGCTGTCGAGGCAGCTAGGACCTATAATAGGTTGTTAGGATGACCACCTACAAGATGGCTAGACGATGTTGAAATTGACCTCAAATCCTTGAAGATTAAGAACTGGAAGAGTTGCTCTAGACCGTTTGAGTTGGAGGAAGCATGCTGTTGAGGCAGCTAGGACCTATAATAGGTTGTTATGCTCATGAAGAAGAAGTCTGCGGATTATCTAGTGGTGCAGACTATCTGATGATTTATGAAATTTTTTAAACAAAAAAATCAGACTATACGTACGAAATTATGGTAATGCTAAATTTTTATATTTATAATGAAACATAAAAATATAACATAAAAATATTTTAAAACAAAGATTAGTTAGGAATTAGGTTTGGATTAACTGATAGAAAAAACTGTTTATATATGACAGACAGAGAAATGTATAGCTATGCCAAATGATAAAGCTGAATTAGAATGGAAAAAACTACTATATTTTATAAAGGAAAAATCTGAAATATGAAAAGTACCGCTATCAGGAGCATCAAAACTTTGTTCGTTTCTTTCAGAGTTTGACTTCATAAATTCTTTTATAGTTTCAGTAATTAATCCTTCTTCCTTCTTATAAGAGAGAAATGGCGACTTTTTATCCTTCTCTCTTTCTCTTTCATACTGTAATGCCAGTTCCTTGATTATCTTCATTTTGATTTCATTTCTAATAGTTGGTGATTCAATAGCTAAAAAGCAAATTGTCATTGATATTCTTAAAGAAAACCATGAAAAAATATCAATATTAATGCTCTTAGATACTTATTCTATTTTTAACTGCGACCAAACATCATGCACAACATACAAGAAACTTGTATAAAATATAACTAACGCAAACTAATATTTCTCATAAAAAAAAAAAAAAAGAAAAAAGAAACCCACAATATTAAATTCCACGAAAATTGTATTTAACAAAATACATTATTTAAAACACATAAAAATGTTATTTATTCACAGTAAACCCTTATGATTTTTTAACACTAAATTACCCGAGATTTCTTGTATACCTATATTGCCCAAAAACAGTCAAAATGACTGCATTGTGAAAAAATAACAAATATGAAAAGAAATTTGTTTAAAATTAATTTTTAATATTTCTTATATTATTTACAATTAAACAACAAGTTATTAGTAAATATTAACAATAAAAAAATTTACTTTAATTTAAAAAAAAATAATTTATGCATTATTATTTGTACATTTTATGCAAATGAAAGTGGAAATCTTTTTATGTGTACATCTTCCTCAAACATACTTTTGACATTTTTCACATATATTATTTGTTTTGTTGTTGTGGCAAAGTCATACTTGACAAAATTTGCGTTTGTGAGAATGGGTTGCATTTGATCTTTGTGGGTCCTCATGTTCGGATAAATTTTTCTGTCTTGCAACTCTATATTCGTTGGAAAGAAATTTCAGAATTTGTTGCATTTGTTTCTATATTGGAGCACTCTTCACTTATGTTCGTTAGCTTTTCCAATAACTCATTTCTGTTTGATATTTTTTTCATAAAGTTAGGGTGCAAAAGAAATAAAATAAACAACTTGTTAGAACAACAGTTTATAAAGATTCGAATAACTAGTACTACTCTAGCTTATTGAGCAACTGACACTTATCAAATATACACCCAAATCGACAATTTATCATGCATCGGTATGTTACCGTAATCGAAAAAAAAAAAAAAGTTACTTCAATACAAAGCCGGACAGGTCATATAAGAAATTTACTCAATTCAAATAAATAAAAATCTTTTCATTATTTAAAATTTTCCAAGCAGTCAAAATGACTGCTTCTGGGCAATATAGGTATAACACATATACATATACGGAAATAAAGTAGGGCGGAAGTAACTACAATTATTCATAAACCCATTTATATGTTATAGAAAAAGTCACCAAATTCTAAGAAATTGTGTCATATTTCATAATTGTTTTTCTAATTGAAATTAAAAAACAGTCAAAATGACTGCCTTGGGCAATCTAGTGTTAAATGGGTTCAAACAGGGTGATGCAATGGCCTGCTTGCCCTCCAAAAAATCATTAGACTAAAACATTAATACTGGTGGTACTATCTTTAACAAGTCTGTTCAGATTTTTGTGTTTGCTGACGATATTGACATAGTCGCACACACTCCCAAGTCACTTAGAGCGGCTTTTACATCTCTTGAGAATGCAGCCAGCAAAATGAATCTAGCAATCAACCAAAATAAAACTAAGTACATGCCACGTGTACTAGCAGCGACTATTTTGAAATTGAAATTACAAATTTTGAAATATTTAGGATCAAAAGTTAATACTCTCAATGATTTAATGCCTGAGATCCGCAGTAGAGTCGCAGATGCTAACTGTTGTTTTTGGTTTGGTTGTTGGACCTAAAAAATACTTGAAGTCTGACTTCACTAGCAGAAAAACGAAGATCCAAGTTTACAAAAACTTAATCAGACCCATTCTTACTTATTCTGCTGAGACCTGGGCAATGACAGAAAAAGTAAAAAATATTTCTATTTTTGAAAGAAAAATTTTGATAAGTATTTTTGGTGGCATAAAACATAATAGTATCTGGAGAAGAAATCTTTTAAAGATCTACATATAGTACAATATATAAGGATTCAAAAAAATTAAATGGGCTGGACACCTGCCCAGAATGGACGAAGATCATGTAACAAAAAAGATCTTCTTGGCCAGACCATTTGGAACCCAAAAAAGAGGGAGACCTAAACTTAGGTGGCTCAACAGCTTGGAATTGGACTTGAGACTTTTAAAAATGACTAACTGGATGTCCATGACCAGGGACAGAAGAGCCAGGAATTCAATTCTGAGGAAGGCAAGGGCTGTCTGGCCATTGAAGAAGAAGAAACCCTTATGATTACAATGCTGTATTTTACATATATGCAAGTTGTCACTGCCATAAAACAGATGATTTTAGTTTCAAAATTAACAGTTCTGATTTCTAAATTTTTAACAAGTACCAAAAAGATCTTTAAAAAGAACTTGAGAAATTTTGAGGCTATTAAAATAAAAGTAATTAAAAATAAAGCACTTATAAAAAAAGTACTCAGGAACACAGTTGACAGTTAAGGATTTCATGAAAAGATTTATTAAATAAAGACAGTGAAATAAAAAATTTCATCAACTTCCTTTTGGTTACATACATATATTAAAATACCATGGAAAGGGCCTCAAGGAAGAGTTCTCATGAAAAGCGCATATAAACATTATTCTTTGAATACATAAGAAATTTCTCTGTATATAACATTAAACAAAATCTTAATGCAAGAAATGGAATATTTAACAAAGCAATAATGATCAAGTTATAAAACCATAGTAGCTCAGTTGGCAAAGGCAATGCTCTTGTGACTAGCATAAGTTGCCATCATAGCATAAGTTTGCAATTTTCCCCCACTTAATTTGTATTTCAAGCACTCGACTAAATTTCCGTGCCCAGGGCATGTGGCCCAAGTGCCCTTGCAATAATCAGGCCCTGCTCTCGTCACTGGGCGGTTGAAGGTTCGAAGCATAAGCCAGCCTCAGATCTGCCATGTCTGTTAAAGGTGACTGAGGCACATAAATAGGTTCATGGTCACAATGTAATCAAAGTTCTCTATCAATACCTCTGGGGGTGGCAGACAAAGCATATGGGTCTTCTGCTTCTAACCCACTTGAGTATAAGATGTACTTTCACTGTAGCAGTGCTCGTTAAAACAAAAGGCACACCCTTTTGCCTTAAGGTCTCCGTCTACGTTCAGAGAACTCTTTTCTTTAAAGGTAGAAACTAGTTCACATTTTTACATTTATTTTTTATATTATCATAGAGGATTGCACTTAAAAAATTTATTCCTGGAGAAGATTTTATAAAATTTCTAATAAATGAAGAAAATTTACTTGGAAAAAAAAAAAGGGGAGGGGGGTTAAAAGGTCTAATTTTTTAATAAATTAAATTTCAATATTTTTTGATGCAACATATTTCTTATACACTGGACTAGTGAATCGCCCAAAATCTTTGCTTAATTTACATTTGGTAAAAAATGTTGGTTATTCAAAATCATACACACTGAATTTTTAACGAATTTTCATTACCTTAATATCTAACTATGAATGTAACATCATTAAAATTTATCCAAATTTAAAGCTTTTACGCCATTCACTAGTAAATACTATCAAAAGCATTCATAATAATTTTCAACGAAATATTTTAAGAACTTTTTGAGAAATCTCATTTAGAGTTTCGACATTTTATTAAAAATACCGTTCTGAGAAAAAAGCATTTGAAGTTTATGAAAGCAACTTTAACTATTAAATAATTAAAATACATGTTTAAAATTCCCCACACTTTCTTGCTTCAAAACCTTCTAATTGCCAAGTTGCTTATTATTAAAAATACTAAAAAAATGTTTAAACTAATCTCCATGAAAATTTAAAAAGTTTTGTCCAAAAAAATGCTTTTTAAAAGGCTTTAAATTCATGACTTCCGGTTCCAACGTCGCTACTTCCATTTTGTTTTGACAGCTGTCACTGATGTTTAAACAGGTGTCACTTTTCTTTTAAACTCAATTCAAATAAATAAAAATCTTTTCATTATTTAAAATTTTCCAAGCAGTCAAAATGACTGCTTCTGGGCAATATAGGTATAACACATATACATATACGGAAATAAAGTAGGGCGGAAGTAACTACAATTATTCATAAACCCATTTATATGTTATAGAAAAAGTCACCATAAGAAATTGTGTCATATTTCATAATTGTTTTTCTAATTGAAATTAAAAAACAGTCAAAATGACTGCCTTGGGCAATCTAGTGTTAAATGGGTTCAAACAGGGTGATGCAATGGCCTGCTTGCCCTCCAAAAAATCATTAGACTAAAACATTAATACTTGTGGTACTATCTTTAACAAGTCTGTTCAGATTTTTGTGTTTGCTGACGATATTGACATAGTCGCATGCACTCTCAAGTCACTTAAGAGTGGCTTTACATCTCTCAAGACTGCAGCCAGCAAAATGCATCTAGCAATCAACCAAAATAAAATTCAGTACATGCCACGTGGTATTAATAGCAGTAACTATTTTCAAATTTTGAATTACAAATTTGAAACTGTAAGCAATTTTAAATATTTAGGATCAGAAGTTAATACTCTCAATGATTTAATGCCTGAGATCCGCAGTAGAGTCACAGATGCTAACCGTTGTTTTTTTTTGACTAAAAAAATACAAGTCTAACTTCACTAGCAGAAAGATGAAGATACAAATTTACAAAAACTTAATCACACCCATTCTTACTTATTCTGCTGAGACCTGGGCAATGACAGAAAAAGTAAAAAATATTTCTATTTTTGAAAGAAAAATTTTGATAAGTATTTTTGGTGGCATAAAACATAATAATATCTGAGGAAGAAGAACTAACTCTGAACTCTATAAATCTTTTAAAGATCTACATATAGTACAATATATAAGGATTCAAAAAAATTAAATGGGCTGGACACCTGCCCAGAATGGACGAAGATCATGTAACAAAAAAGATCTTCTCAGCCAGACCATTTGGCACCCCAAAAAGAGGGAGACCTAAACTTAGGTGGCTTGACTGCTTGGAATCGGACTTGAGACTTTTAAAAATTACTAACTGGATGTCCATGGCCAGGGACAGAAGAGCCTGGAATTCAATTCTGAGGAAAGCAAGGGCCCATCCTGGGCTGTCAGGCCATTGAAGAAGAAGAAACCCTTATGATTACAATGATGTATTTTACATATATGCTAGTCGCCACTGCCGTAAAACAGATGATTTTAGTTTCAAAATTAACAGTTCTGATTTCTGAATTTTTAACAAGTACCAAAAAGGTTTTTAAAAAGAGCTAGAGAAATTTTGAGGATATTAAAATAAAAGTAATTAAAAATAAAGCACTTATAAAAAAAGTACTCAGGAACACAGTTGACAGTTAAGGATTTCATGAAAAGATTTATTAAATAAAGACAGTGAAATAAAAAATTTCATCAACTTCCTTTTGGTTACATACATATATTAAAATACCATGGAAAGGGCCTCAAGGAAGAGGTCTCATATAAACCACAGTAGCTCAATTGGCAAAGGCAATGAATGCTCTCATAACTGGAAGGTTGCAGGTTCGGAGCCTGAGTCAGCCTAAGATCCGCCGTATTCGTTAAAGGTGACTGAGACACGTAAAATTTGTTCATGGTCAAAATGTCCTTCAAGTTTTCAATCAATACCTCTGGGGTTAGCAGATCAAGCCTATCGGCCATCTATTTCTAAATGCTGAGGACCCACTTGAGAATAACATGTATTTTCACTGTAGCAATGCTTGTTAAAACAAAAGGCACACCCTTAAGGTATCTGTCTATGTTTGGAGAACTTTTTTCTTTAAACATAGAAACTAGTTCATGTCTTTACATTTTTTAGATTTATTTTTTAATTATCATAGAGAATTGTACTTAAAAAATTTATTTCTGGAGAAGTTTTTATAAAATTTCTAATAAATGATGAAAATTTAGTAAAAAAAATCAGCTAAAATCTTTTCTTAATTTACATTTGGTAAAAAATTTTGGTCCTTTAAAGTCATACAGATTGAATTTTTAACGAATTTTCATTACCTTTATAGCTAACTATGAGTGTAACATCATTAAAAATTATCCAAATTTAAAGCTTTTAGGTCATTCACTAGTAAATACTATCAAAAGCATTCATAATAATTTTCAACAAAATATTTTAAGAACTTTTTGAGAAATCTCATTTCAAGTTTCGACATTTTATTAAAAATACCGTTCTGAGAAAAACGCATTTGAAGTTTATGAAAGCAACTTTAACTATTAAATAATTAAAATACATGTTGTTTAAAATTTCCTACACTTTCTTGCTTCAAAACCTTCTAATTGCCAAGTTGCTAATTATTAAAAATACTAGAAAAATGTTTAAATTAATCCCCATGAAAATTTAAAAAGTTTTGTCCAAAAAAAAAAAAAAAAAGCTTTTTAAAAGGCTTTAAATTCACGACTTCCGGTTCCAACGTCGCTACTTCCATTTTGTTTTGACAGCTGTCACTGATGTTTAAACAGGTGTCACTTTTCTTTTAAAATGCCAATTTAAATCTTTTTTTTTTATTGTTTTGACTCTTGTAGAGACAAAACAAAAACATATTTAGAAGCCTGAAAGTTGAAATTTTACAATAGAGAAATAAAAAAAATTATGATTTTTGGCAAAAAATGACGTTTATAAAGTAGATGGATACCTTAATACGAGTAGCGTATGGCTCAATTATGCTTGGTTGGATCAAGAAGCATCACAAACAACAACAGTTGTTAACAAGAAATTATGCCAGTCAGTTACACAGCCTATTACGTAACTAATACACAATCTCTAAACTAGAATTTAAAGGAAAAATTTAATAATTGAAGAGATATAAATAGGCAATTTAAGTAGATTGAACAGTAAAATTAGAACAAAATAAAGGAAAGGCCTTAAAATCATTCAACTTAGATTATATACAAGATCTATTTTTATTTATATAGATAAATTAGTGATTTATTTTAATTTTAAATTTTGACATAAAAAATTAATGTATTACTACTTTATTGCAATGTCTCCAATCTGCCTTTTTATTTCATAAATAACATGCGAAGTTAATTTTTAAACATATATTTTAGCACAAACAAAATAATTACTCTTCAAAAAGTACCATTTAAATGCTATTTTCAATGAAAAAGTGAAATTAGTTTAATCATAAGTTTTTAATTTCAGTGATAATTAGTAATAAATATGAACCTTCTAAATCTAGACATATCTCAAAATGAACCAAACAAACACAGCAGGTTAGACGAAACAGAATTAATACTAGCCCAAATCAAATTTCAGGAATTAATTTTAAAATATACATTACCTCTGTCACAATATTAGATATTACACAAGCAAACACATTTACATTTTGAATTGTGTAAAACATATTAAACTAAAATTTAATGATAATACTAATAATAATAATGTTGAAAAAATTAAATTAATGGAATTTTCTTTTTCAGCTAAACAATCCTGATGAGCCACTTGAAGATAAAATTACGGGATTTTCTTCATACTCCTAAAGTTACTCATTGTACCAAATTTAATCAAAATTGGAGGTGGTAAGGTAGAATTTGTTCCCAAATTGTGTTGATTTCACGTAGAATAACCCTTTAATTATGAATTATTTTCACTTCAAGTATATATACAAGAAATTCCTGCTCAAGATGTTCCATTTAAGTGGTTTTAATTTATTCACATACCTATAGTGGATTTAATTGCTTCAGAATTTTTCCTTTTAAACATTTTTCTGCTTAAGCTTTATTTTCTTTCTATTTCATAATTTTTACAGAAAATAGATAAGTCAGGGTTCCCACTCTTTTTCCAAAATAAAAATTAAGGACTTTTTAAGAACTTTCTAAGGACCAAAGAAACTTTTTATAAGGACCTACTTGAAATACACAGCATAACGACATAAATCCTATTTCCTGAGGAACATATTTTGATGATTAAGAACCAGACAAGGCATGTTCAAGAAATGCCCTACAATATTTCAGAATTAAGTTTTTAAAAATGCCTAAAAGTTAATATAAGATAAATCTATTTGACAGAAACTAATTTTGAAAAAAGTTTTTGGTGATCAAACTAAAAATAAGTTGTGAATGAAAAACAATATTATAAACAGTACTTTCTAAGGTTTAAAAATAACTCTGACATATACATATATGTGTGTGTGTACTGGCTGATTATACCCAGCATTGCCTGGGAAAGAAGAAAGTTTTAGTGTTTTCTATCACATTCAATACAAAGAAAATCCAAATTCCTGAAATATCTACACTACACCCTTCATGCTTTGTTTCATTAAAACCTGCATTACCGTCAGCTATTAGGAAAGGGCAGCTGACTTTATACTTTAAACCTTTAAAGTATACGAAAGATTATTTATTTGCCATATAAGTAACTAAGAAAAAACTGTCATGTAAGAAAACTAATAGGAAATCACATGACAATGGTAAATCTCGTTGAGGAAGAAATGGATCACGTTCCAATTTAAAAATTAAGGAGTTTTTAAAGACCTTTGACAGAAGTTAAGTCGTTTTAAGGGCCCTTAAAAATGAAAGCTAAAATTAAGGAGGTCTTAAGGACTTTTAAGGACTGTGGGAACCCTGATATATATGTGTGTGTGTGTGTGTGTGTGTTTAGGGTTCCCACTCCTTTTCCAGAACAAAAATTACGGACTTTCTAAGAACCAAAGTAACTTTTTATAAGGACCTACTTGAAATACACGACATAACGGCATAAACAATATCTCCTGAGAAACCTATTTTAATGATTATGAACCAGACAAGGCATATTCAATAAATGCCCTACAATATTTTAAAATTAAGTTTTTAAAAATGCCTTAAAATTAATAAAAGATAAATCTATTTGACAAAACCTAATTTTGAAAAATTTACATCTAAAGTTTTTTAAGCGATCAAACTAAAAATAAATTGTGAATAAAAATATCATGCTTCATTTAATTAAAATCTGCATGACTGTTAGTTATTAGGAAAGGGCAGCTGACTTTATACTTTAAACCTTTTCAGTATGCGAAAGATGATTTATTTGTCATATAAGAAAACTGATAGGAAATCACATGACACTGTGGATCTTGTTGATGGAGAAATGGATCGCATTCCAATTTAAAAATTAAGTAGTTTTAAGGGCCCTTAAAAATAAAAGCTAAAATTAAGGAGTTCTTAAGGACTTTTAAGGACTGTGGGAACCCTGGTGTTCTTTTTTTGAAGAGGGTTATTTGATGGAAATCGATATTATATTTTTGATACTTGTAAATATTTTTGTACTATGTGTGAGTAGCTGCTAATCTCTGACCAGCACATCACTAAGGGAAAACACAAAAAATCTGTTGTAATGGATTTTAAATCACGATAATCATATTTTGGAAGATTTTAGAAACATATTTTCAATAACTTCAAAACTTTCAGCATGAAGTAAACCTATTTTAAGTACAAATACAGGGACATAGTTATTACAATTCATTAACACCATATATAAATAGTAAATATTTCTTGGGTGCTTAAAATTTTTTATCACACATAGAGTAAAGTAATAAAACAAACCTTCTAATTGTCTCACTAATTTTTCCAGTAACATTGTATTGTGAATTTTTAACCTTTCCTTCGCAAAACTAAATAGTTTTTCTTTTTTCTTTTGAGCGTCCACAACATGTAGTGCCTATAAGAAATATAACATACATTCATGTACTATATATAGCATTAAAGCATTTGCAGATTTAAGATACGATATATGTAAAACTGAGCAATATAACAAGCTTATTATAACTAGGGACACAACAGATGTCAATTTGGCCGGATAATGGATATCAAGCCAGATGTCACTATGTTTTGCACTTTTTCTTTTTAAATTTATTTTAAATAAATCAGCTTTATGTACTTTATCTTTACTACCAAATTGTAGTATTTTTCTCACCTTTTATATTTTTAAATGAGTCAACTATTTGTACTATAATTGATTTTAAATTATTTCTTTAAGTTTCAATACTCAATATATCATTTGGATATTATTTAATTAGTAAAATCTAATCTGAATAAAAGCATTTTTAACAATCCCTTATCTTCCTTCTTTAATGGTTCTTAATGTTCGTGTATAAAAAATTCCGAGAATATATTCCCATTTTCTTTTAGTAAATTGTCTTTATACAAGAATCTCCCAAAAAAGTAAGTTTTGCCTTTTGTATTTGTTCTCAGATGCAAGAACACAATTTTGCAGTTGAGATTGAAAAAAGAATGATTTATGACTTTTTGTACTGAAATGTATAGATAAACCTAATTTTTTTCCCCATAAAGCTTTTTTCCCCCCCATAATGCTCTAAAATACTTAAACGCATAGTTTCATAGAGTATTTAACATTTCGCATTTTTTGGCTATACAGTCAAACCTGTCTATGTCAAATTTTTTTCAATTTCCCTACATTCAATAAAAATTTAACGTATTTTCCAAACCTATCTCAAATTATTTTTTCCCAAACCTGTCTATCTCGAATTTTTCTAAGAAACACAACATTCCAGTTTAGAACCTCACTGAGTTGACAATCGCACAAGTTTCCATTTCCAGGAAATACACTTCTAGTTTTCTCTCTCGGAGGGTTATTTGGTCGGGGACTGGGTGAGAATTGTACTAAAATCGGGTTCTCTGCTCTGGAATAAGGGATCGGGGTTGAGGAGGGGGAATAGGAGACGGGAGAAATTTCTTTTTGGAAATAGAACTGGTTCTCAGTCTATAGCCTAATAACTAAAGTATCATCTCGCATCTTGCTGTCTCAATTTTAGAGCTAAAAATGGCAGGCGTTAAAAAAAATTGAATGTTTTAACCATCGGGAAAAAAAATGGAAATTCTGTCATTTTTGAAGGAAAACCCTTCTATGAAGAAAACCGTAGTGGCCACTAAATTTGGAATTCCACCCAGTACTATTTCCACTATCATTAAAAAAAGATATCGTACAAAAGAACTTCGAAAACGGCTGCAAAATAATGAGAAAGAGCCGTGCATGTAAATAAAACTAAAAGTACTTCAAATTTCCAAACTTTTATATTGTGTAAAGAAATTTTTTAGTCTATTTTCATAAAACCTGTGTATCTCGAATCTTTTTTTTTACTTCCAAGAGATTCAAGATAGACAGGTTTGACTGTATTTATCTTTTCTTGGTGTATAATTTTTGATTGGATGTAGTGCCAGATAAAATTAATATTCAGCTACTGCCAATTATCTGGTATAGTAACCTGATAACCGTTGCATCTGTAATTATAACTAGCATTCATTACAAAGAGAAATATATTAAATAATACAAAAACAGATTTATTTAATATTTATATTACCACATTTATGCAATTATAACAATTTAATTTTTTATATAAATTTAGAGTAAAACATTTATATGAACGCTTTTAATAGAATAATTTTAACTGCCTTAGGTAATCATATGACATACTACATTAATCAAGACAATTATTCATGAAAGAAAATAAAATGACTGCACTCCTATTTAACTCTAGTTACATTTCTTTGATAATCTTTGATTTGTTAATAATATGAAGACCAAATCAGTAGGGTGCTGCCTTTTAATACCAAAGTCTATGAATTTAAATCCATGGCACAGACTGTATCGCCTTTTTATTTGAAAATTTCCTAAATTGTCCGCTACGGCCATGTAGGTTTATAATTGGCCAGGCCCCTTCTCTGACGGCATAACCTGTAGCCTCAGTGGTCAATTTAGGTTAGGGGTTAAAAAGGGGAATGGAAAATGACACAGGAATTTTTACCCTTGATTTAAGTTTTGAAAACCCCTGAGAATTTTCCTTACACACACACACACACACACACACACACATATATATATATATATATATATATATATATATATATGTGTGTGTGTGTGTGTGTGTGTCAGGATTTAAATTGTAGATTAATTTTAAAAGATTTTAATTACGGATTCTTTACTGAGAGTGATGCAGCGTGAGGAGTTATCGACATAAATACGGCTCACGCTCAGTGATCTAGAGCAGAGCAGAACTGTGGCAGCTAAGCCTGCCTTTGTTAAGAGTTGGGCACCAATGTGAGACGCCATTGAAGATAATTGATGAGTAGTGTGAACTGAGATTTGAATAAAGGATGAAAATGTACTCAGGACTCTAGTGTCCTTTAATGGGAACGTGATATATATATATATATATATATATATGTGTGTGTGTGTGTGTAATCCATTTTTTATAAAACTCCTTGACAAGGAGAAAGCGCAACAGCTAGGAGTAAAAAAACTGCAATCAGGCCGACATTGAAGAGAACAGTACCAGTCTAATTGAAACTTTATTCCAGAGCTGCTATAACGGACATCTTTTTAACTTAACGACAAAGAAAAATCCAGAGATCATTCTGATCTAACAGAGGTGCACCGAAGAGCGAAGACAGCATTTCCCACAGTAAAAAAAAAGGGAATTAAATGTAATATCAGCAAAAATGCGAAACCATTTGCTGCCGACAGCTGGGAAATGTGATGAATAGACAGAAAGTTTACATTTCTAGGATAGAAAGCTTTGGAAAGAATGTTAAGTGGAAAATACTCCTTTGATTAAACTATTTCGAGGCTGGGAAAAAGATTTAAAAGAATTAGAATGGTTTTTAAAGAAATATTAAAGTAAAATAATTTTGATATATTACACACACACACACACACACACACACACACACATATATATATATATATATATATATATAAAGAAAAAAGCCCAGTCCTTAACAAAATAAATAACAACTAAAATTCTATTGTTATGTCCGATAAAGTTGCATATTTTTTTTAAATAGCAATTCATGTTGAGGTATTATTGAGTAGGGTTGGCTGATACATCACAATATATTAATAATTCTTTAAAATCATTTCGCTAATGATATTGTGATTTCAGTCCCTTTGATATACAGATTAAAACAGAATTTCACCCTCCTTATGGAATTAAAAAATTAATAAGTGATTATTTTGCAAAAAATGCGGCCAAAAGAAAAAAGTGACTGCTTAGAATGATGCATATATATTTGCATAACATACAGTATAAATCATAATGATTAAATTGTTATTTTTGATTGAATAAACTGATATAATTTGACTGATATACTGGACTTCAGTCCATAATGTCCATATGCACATAATCATTCACCAGAGATACAAGCACACACAAAAACACATAAAATAGGAACAAAATAAATCAAGTGGTACACATCTTATAAATTGTTCACTTTTGGGATTTTAATGCAGTAACAGAAGAACAAAAACAACTATGACTAATTAGTTTACTAATAATACAGGTCAGAAAATTAAAAAACATTCTTAGTTGAAAGAAATATTTACTACTTACCATTTCTAAAATTTCAAGGCAAGACTTGGCATTTTTAAAATTTCTTGATGATGCTTTGAGATTCTCAAATCCACTTTTAATAAGCAATCTCCGTTTCCTTTCTTTTATTGATTTTTTGGAGTACGCAGAGGCTAAATGATCAGTGGAAGAAACAAATATGTCAGCGCATTCGTTATCAGAAATATCCGATTCACTTTCATTACTCTTACGCACTTCTTCAAAGGCTGTAAAATTGTTATCAACCGTTTCTACATCAATATCCTCCTCTTCGGTCTTATGAATCATGAGTTGAAGTCTTTCGTACTCACTTTCTACGTAACTCATTTGAGACAGGGGACTTTTTCTTCTATTCTGCACCACTTTCTTGGTAGGATCCTCATTGAACACAATCTCTGGCTCTTTTTTTAAACGACTTACAATGGGTTTTTTATCTTGTGCTTCATTTGCAATCTTGTTACTTTGAATGTTTATAATGGCACTCTTCGTTAAGCCATTGGGCAAGGAGGTTGTTTCCACTTCACATATTTCGTTACATAAATTTGATTGACAAGAGTGAACCGACGAAATGATAGGTCCATTCGTAACTGGCCTCTGAATAAAAGCGGGCGTAACAACTTTGTTTGTAATAGTCGATGGATTAGAATTTTTATTATTAGAAGGCATAAGAGCATTACAGAGAAAAAAGCTTTCACCCAGTTTATAAGCTGTTACTACTTTTGAAGAACCTAAGTTGTTGTTAGGAACTGAAATAGAATTGTTAATCAGACCTATGTTTGGATGTACATCTTTACTATTACCAGGACTTACAACTTGAGAAATTGCAAGTTGAGATACAGCCGCCGATGCACTTTCAGCCATTTTTGAAAGTCGGAGGGCTGCTGATTGGGAGGTTACTGAGGAATCTGGAGTATTAAAAGGTAAACGTAACGATACAGCACTTTTGAAACAGGATGAGTTGTCTATTGGAGACGAATGACTAGATTCATTGCCAGAGTTTGTGACTAAACCTGTAGGAGTTTTACGTATGAGAATTGGAGGTTTACATTTTTTATTTGTCTTGGAACCTTTAGCAGTTGACTTAGGTAGAATAGGTACAGAATTATTTGCATTTCCGGGTGACTTAACAGGTGCCAACAGAAGGAAAATTTTATTATTTTTTGAAGAAGCACCAGGGGAAGCATTTTTATTTTCGGCTACTTTAGTTTTATCAGACTCCTCTTCAGTTTCTAATGTTTGCTTCTCTGCTGCAGCAGCATCTTCAATGAGCCTTTTTTGGATGGAATAGCAATAAAAGCATAAGAACTGTTTTGATTTATATTCGAATACAGCTGTTCGAGATGAAGGCTTGCAAGCACAATTAGGTATAACATATTTTTTACTAGGTGACGCAGCTGTACTTACAACTTTATCATTCACCTGGTTAACACTTTTTTCTTTATCATTCATCTGGTTAACACTTTTTTCTTTATCATTCACCTGGTTAACACTTTTTTTACTATCTTTTGGTGATTGTTTAATTTCTGGTGAATCAACTTTTCTTTTCTTCCCAGTTATTTCTTTTGCACTGGTACGCTTTTTTACAGAAAGATTTGCCTGCTTCTTGGATGTATTACTAGGCACATTCTCTTCTTCATTTTCATCTGACGATGATGATGATGATGATGATGAAGATGATGGTGAAAATGACGATTCTGAAGAGGAATCATTAGAAGGTAAAATGCTACTTGAAGGGTTCGATCCTTTAGACTTACTTACTTCAGTGGCTTTAGGCGCTTCTACAGATTGACGCTTGCTTTTTTTTGGTGAATCATTATCATCATCATCATCAATTGTGATGACAGCTGACACCCACTCCGAGGCAGCCAGAACAGCGGAATCTAAATACCTTGCAGGAAGCCTGATTGACCTTTTCCCTCTCTCGACATTAATCACGTCTCTGGCATCATCTAGTAATGTTTGTATACGGGTTTTTCTTTTTGTTAGTTTCATTTTCTGCTTGTCACTTAATTTCTTTGGAAGATATTTCTGCCATGTTTTCAATTTTTTCTTTTTGGATTTTTGCTTAATATCAAGAAAAGTTTTATTTGACACCACAACACTAACAGCTTTTGCACAACTTTTAGCATTGAGGGTAGGACCTTGATTACAATAAGATTGATTAGCTTGCACCAGCATAGCAACATCTTTTCTAGTGCCATGCATATTCAAATTGTTTAAAAATTCATCCAGTAGGTGAGGTTCATTCTTTTTAGAAAATAAAGTTTGTTTAATAACAGGCAATGATCCATCATCAGGCATTGGAATTGTTTCACAAACTTCGTCATTTGTGGTAGAGCTACTAGAAGATGATGAGGGTGTAGTATTAGAAGCTGGAATAGGTTTGCTTTTACTGCAAGAGATATCAGACACTTTATAACCTTCAGATACTCCATTTCCGTCTTTAGTCAATCTTAAAACAACACGTTTGCTAACTTGATCTAATTCACTGTCCAAGATTTTCCTTTTAAAACCCTTATTATTTAAATTTCTTTTCTTTAATTGAAATCGCTTTTTTGACTTTAATTTTGCAACAGGAATATCTTCTTCACTTGAACTCTCTTCAGTAGATCCCAAAGTTATGATGTTAGGAGATTCAGGTGAATCTATTGGAGTAATAACCCGCTTGGGAGAAACACTTTCTACATCTAAAATTTCTCTTTTCCTCATGAAAATAGGATTAGGGAAAGGTCTATCAATTTTTCTTAGTTTACCAAGAGATAAAATTGAAGCATCTGGAGCAATTGGAATGATATTTGGATTTATCTTCTCTAGTAAACTCACTTTTAATGAAGAAGAATTTAAGAGGTATTGATCTAACTCCTCACTAACAAAAGCAGACAATGGATTTTTAATCGCATCTTTTTCTTCTTTGATATCTTTTATTAAGATTTTTTCCTGATTACCATCTGCGTTTAGTGAAGAATCCTTTTGTGACTTGATTTCCGATTTACTGGAATCACACTGTGGGTTAGAGGAAACGTTTTCTAATTTAGAATCCTGAGATTCGTTTCCTTTCTTATCAGAATTACTGTCTTGACTTTCATTCACGTGATTTGTAGAGAGTTTTTCATCTGCATTTAATTCAATAGCTTTCAAAATATCTTCGCAAGGCTGATTGTGAAATTGGGATTCTGGTGCAAAATATTTTGTACGCCAACCCTTAATTTGAGTAATGTCAGTCGTTTTTGTAGGTATTATCATATCTTCATCTATTTCAGCCTTTTCAGGTTTTCTATTGAATTCCTCCATTTCTTGCTTTGATCGAAACTGGAAAAATCGGACACCTTCGATTTCTTCAATTTCTGGACCTTCATTAAAAGATTTCTTTTCTAATTTTGCTAAAACAGATGAGATATTACTTTTCTGTTCTACAGAAAGATGTGAATGGTTGAAATTTATTCTTTTCAAAAGAACTTGAGGTTGGTGAATTTCGTCATCAGACTCTAAACTAAGCTGCTTTTCCTTTTCACTGTCACTCAGGGCTTCCGTTTTAATTCGAATAGATTCATCAACTTCAGAAGTAAAAGGAATTAAAATTGGCATTTTAGGAGAGTCAGCAACATCTACGATTTCACACTGTTCTTTGTTGTTCTCAGGAACGAGAGAATCTTCATCATCAAGACATATTAAAGGAGGGCTTAATTCGGGCATTATCCTCTCACTTTTAACATCTGACTTTTCTTTGGCAGTATTTTCAAATGATTTGGAAGAAATGGGGCTAGGAAGGAAAGCACAGTCTATATTTTCTTTTTGATCTATATCAGTTTTAATTTTGACATTGTGATTAGAGTCAATTTCAAAAGTTGTTTGATATTCCATTTCATCCATGTTTTTAGATAGTGAAAAACACTCAGATGATAACCTACATCTTTTTGCAGGAGTAAAATATTCCGGTGATTCACACCTTTTCTTAGGAGAATGCTGCGATTCTTCAACATTTTTATCTGGAGCAGAATGACATACATCTGCTTGCTGAGACTCCTTCTCGGGAGTGTGATAAATTTCTTCAATACTGGAAGAACTTGTTTCAGCTTCATAATCAAGTAATAACTTATTATTTATAATTTCAGAATTATTCAAATTTGAAATAATACATTTTTCAGATAAAGATTTATTTTCATCAAGTGAAGGATTACTGCCAGGCAATAGCAACTTACTTCCATTTACAAATGAATCTTGGGTACTTAATTTTCCAGTTGCTCTAGGAGAGAGGCTTTGTAACTTTGTAGATTTTATCCAGGCGGGAGAACTGGACATGCTCATAAAACTATCTGAACTGCTATTTGCATTACTTTCAATAGCAGACACATTATATTCATCATTCCGTCTTGCATTGTAAAACAATTTCTCTTCAGGACTGAGATACGTTCCAGATGATTTATCCTTCGAATCATCCATCATTATACTTTTTCCTAGACAATCAGAGGCACTACAAAATAATGGAGAGGAAATATCATCTTTACACATCTTGTATTTACCAGTATTAAAGCTTTTTCGAATTAATGCACAGTTTGAAGAATTACAATTCTTTATTTCTGCTACAACATCGCCATTTCTTTCCATCCTTTGAAAATTAAAGAATAGTTCCATTCAAAAACTCTTTTCTCCATTCCTCAAATATATTAAGTGTGCTAAAAACATAAAAATCACATAAGGGGATGTTTCTTTTGATAATTTTTATCTTGTTCATTGTCAAAAATTCTTTATTCAACCTGAAAAAGAAAGTAAAAGGAGTAAGTTACTTATAATCTTCAATGTGTGCAAAAATCAAATAATGCATATAAAAACATTAATCTATATGACAATACGATATATATTACATTAACTAAAATTCATTTTATATACCAATTGTGAAAACAGATGATCAAATATCTATGCACATATAAAATAAATATATGTATATTTAAAAAAAAAAAATATTTATTATACTATATTGCTATCATTTCTCAATGACATACTTCACCCCTTTTGATAAAATCATTTCGTAGCAATATATAAAATTAATGTGATACATTGCCGTCTAAAATCATTTTGTTTATGTTGATATTTAAGAAATTTTTATTTTGAGAGTACAGAAATTTAAATAAAAATTTATATTTTTTCAAATAAGTTGTTAATATTTAACTTAAAAGCCTTAATATAATCATATATTCTGAAAATAATACTTAAAAAATTCAAATCACCAGTTTTTTTATTTCTAAATAAATAAAAACTAAGAACAAATATAATTTACCAGACCACAAATGTATTTGAAATAATTAAATTCTCTATTTTTGATCAGAATTAAATTTTTAAACCTGGAACATATTAAAACATGTTAAGATATTATGAATAAATATTTTAATAAGGAAAAAACAGAGCCATCAAATTTCTTGGTTTCTGTTTTTAGCTGCTCCTCTGTTAACATGATAAAAAAATTTAATTTATTTATTAATTTAACCCAGTACAATTTTCACCAATATAAAAATTGTACTCAGTTTAGCCTCTAAACCTCTTTATTATATATATATAAAAAAAAAGCAGGACCTACCCTACCTTATTCAAGTGCACACACACAAAAAGAAAAGAAAAAGAACTTGTTATGCATTTTGAGGAACTACTCAAATTAAGATAATAGTAATAATTTTATCTTTTATAATCACACTTAAATACAGAAGGCTAGCAAGTGTGTATGTGCATCGCTACGGTAAACTTAATAAATTACTTTAAAATAACGATTTTTTTCTTGCATAACTCTCTAAATTCGTCACAGTGCAGTTCAAGTCATTGGCATATTATATATATTTCTATTATAAGCATATTATAACAATATTAAATTTTTATACTTCAGTTTCCATTAAACCTGAGCTGTACATCAATAAGATGTGAAAGCGTGTGCAAAATAAGAGTGCGAAAATTTGACAATAGTTTGAAAGAACTTCTTCTGTTTACTAAACATTCCGGATTACTTGGAAGCTGATCAACCATCGTCCAATTCTCCAAAATGATCAAGGATCAAGCTAACTATATAAAATGATAGGTTTTTATTTGCCTATGAGAATCATCGAAATTTGTACTTTTTGTTGTTAGAATATTGTCGATAAACATTTCATTATAACGTAAAAATGAACCAAGAATTAAATTTAAAATTAGTTCTCATATAAAAATGCTATAATTTGTATCACATAGAAATGAAAGTCAATCACTTTATATCTCAATTTCCAAGTCAAATCGAATTGATACTATGCAGACGATGTTTAAATAATATAAAATAAGAAATTAATAAATGAGATATTTAAAAGAATGATGCCATAATGATAAAAAAAATATCGTTGGCTAGAATGAAGAATATCAAAAGAAAACTGTCTTTTCATTCTACCAGATAATGCAATGGCTGTTGTTATTTGGTAGACAAACTGGATTTCACGTTCTGTAATACCCTCTTTACCTCCCATTACATAAAATGAATTGCACCAGTCATAACTAGTCATTGTACCTACATACTTTCTGATAACAACCCCTAAATTCTTGGAAAACATACTATCTATTTACACTTATTTAATTATTGGTATATCTGTACTGACTGATTCCCAATTCTCCTGTCTTTCGAATGTAGGTTTTAAGAGAAGTGAAAAAAATTTATTTCAATCAATGATTTAAAAAAAAAAAAAATCAACTGATTTAAATCATGCCAACCCTGAAACAAATATTTCACATTTTTATTATTGTAATAATAAATATACTAAACAAAAAACTTTTGTAGCTTGTGATTCCATTATGGAACTTTGAGGATTAATTAACAATTTAAATAACTTTTTGAGATTTTTTTCAAAATTTTGTCTATTGAAAAATTTAAAATTTTTTAATTTTTTTAAATCTATGTGTTGTATATCATATCAAAGTCCCTGAAAAAAGGTTTAGAATAATACTTAGCACATATTTCTAGCTTAATTAGGTGAGCACTTAGTGTAATTTAAAGATATGCCGATATTAAAGATATACTGATGAATCTGGCAACTTTAAAGCCTTATAACTCCAAAACCAGTAATCATTTGAAGATAAAATTAAGGGATTTTCTTTCTACTCCTAAAGTTACTCACTGTACCAAATTTAATCAAAATGGGAGGTGGTAAGGTAGAATTTGTTCCAAAATTGTGTTGATTTCACGTGGAATAACCCTTTAATAATGAATTATTTTAAATTTTCACCTCGAATATATAGATAAAAGAAATTCCTGCTCAAGATGTTCCATTTCAGTGGTTTTAATTTATTCATATATGTATACTGAATTTAATTGATTCAGAATTTTTCCTTTTAAACATTTTTCTGCTTAAGCTTAATTTTCTTTCCATTTCATAATTTTTACAGAAAATAGATAAGTCAGGGTTCCCACTCTTTTTCCAGAAAAAAAATTAAGAACTTTTTAAGGACTTTCTAAGGACCTACTTGAAATACACAGCATAACAAGATAAACCTTATTTCCTGAGGAACCTATTTTGATAATTATGAATCAGACAAGGCATTTTCAGAAAATGCCCTACAATATTTCAGAATTTAGTTTTTAAAAATGCCTAAAAATTAATATAAGATAAATCTATTTGACAAAAATTAATTTTGAAAAATGTTCATCTAAAGTTTTTAGAGTGATCAAAATAAAAATAAAGTGCGAATAAAATACAATATTATAAACAGTACTTCCTGACGGTTTAAAAATGACTCTGATATATATATGTTTTTATATATAAGCTGATTATACCCAACGTTGCCTGGGAAAGAAGTTTTAGATTTTTCTATTACATTCAATACAAAGAAAATTAAACTTCCATAAGTAACTGAATATCTACAAACCCCCCACCCTCCATGCTTCATTTAATTAAAATCTGCTTGACTGTTAGCTATTAGAAAAGGTTTGGTTTGGTTTTGGAGCGCTACAGTCTACTTTTTGCAACACGAAGGTTAAACTATTAGAAAAAGAGAGCTGACTTTATACTTTACACCTTTTCAGTATGCGAAAGATTATTTATTTGTCAAATAAGTTTTCTTGCTCGTGACCATAAAAAATACTAAAGCTAAAAGTATTTTCATAATTTTTTAAGGATATCAAGGAAAGGAATTTTTAATTACTACAGTAATATACTGACAACATATATGTATTTAAGGATTTTCTTTACTATTAATTCTGCACTTTTGGCTAGAAAATGTAAAAGAATGTTCTGAGCTAGTATTTATTTACTATATACAAAGAAATTTCCAATATAGCAAATACATATACAAAATTAATTTCATTTTGAAAGTTCAACAGATTTATTTTTTTGTATCAGAAATTTTTTAGCTGAAGTTCTGTAACTAAGCTACTTTTTCTTGTATATCTTTCCATGGAAGAAATTGATAGTGTTCTAATTTAAAAATTAAGAAGTTTTTAAGGACCTTTGATAAAAATTAAGTAGTTTTAAGGGCCCTTAAAAATGAAAGCTAAAATTAAGGAGTTCTTAAGGACTTTTAAGGATCGTGGAAACCCTGTATGTGTGTTGAACCCCTGACCCAACCTAAGCTCTCCAGATCTACCAAACACATTAAAAAAAATAATAATAAAAAATAAAAAATAAATTATTTGTAGAAAAATTTAATTTATCATAATTTATCATAATTGAAATTATCATAAATTAAAAAGTTTTGACACTGCTCATAAGGAGTAGCAAATACAATCCTTTATAAGCATAGTCAATTTGGTACTTTTAACAAAGCAAAACAGATGGGGATGAAAGTTTTGAATTATAATGATAAATATGTCATAAATAAACCACATACAGATTCTTAGGGATAGAAAAAAAAAGTTACGATAGATACAGATATTGGTTTTAAATTTCCTTTAGTTTATATCTGAACCTAATATTTCTCTTAATCTTAAAACCATTTTAGTTACTCTTGGTTAAGATCAATATTTTTGATAGAAATAAGCATACATTTTAATTTAAATTGTAAGACAGCATATATATCTAATAAATATATTTAAACTGGAAGAAAAACAAATTACTAGCAAAATTAAAACTAAAATATTTTTCAAAATGTATTTTTTGAGTTTTGCTGTTTAAGAAGCATTCTGTTTAATTGAATTGCTAATCTAAATAAAAGTGAGATAAAAAGAATTGAAAACGATTATGAACAGAATTGGGAAATATATGACCCCAATGGTAATACTTAGTATTCGGGACACTTTCATTGCTTAGTCCTAACATCGTTAATATCGTATAAATTACACAGAAATTTGAATTTTGCAAATTATAAATAATACAATAGGGAAAATAGCGTGCATTATGGAAAAATAGATAGATTTACAGTAAAATTTTCAATTCCGCTAAAATTTAAGCCAATATTAAAAAGTCGCCATTTTAGTTCTATATTGAAGTTGTACAGAACAATGCCGCGTGTTTCTGAACCACCACTAAGAAATAAAAAAACAAAAGAAATGACATACAAGGACGAAAAAATCTAAAAAGGAATCACTTTATGGTCTGAGAAATTTAATTTTTAAATTGCGATATCTTACATAAAGAACTATAAAAAAATAACCATTTCATAAATCTTATGAATTCTTAAGTGATATTTTGGCACATTTCTCGGCAGACGGAATTAGACAACAGCAAGTTCAGCGACGTCATACATCTTTAGTGCGCATGCTTAGTTACCATCCACTGCAAGCCATTACAACCGTCTGGAGGTTATGACTTATCGAGGCAGTGTTGCCAACCATACGATAATTATCGTACATGTACGATAACTTAGGACTCTGTACGATGAAAAATAATCTAAAAAATATGTGACATAATTCTGAAAAACTGTACGATAATTTCCTGATTTGTACGATAAACCAACAGTAGACTAATGGAGAATTAAAAGAACAGGTAATTTAACTGTAACTGTATAAAGAGCAACAAAAAAAAAAAAAAAAAAAAAAAAGAGAATGTCTAATTAATTTTTTAATCACTTATTCCCATAAAATAATTATTGTTGTAGATTTTAGAGCAGCTTAAGGAGCATGTTTTGAGGTGCTTGTTCATTAAATAAAAGTAAATAATCCTGTAACAGAAGTTGAGAAAGGCCATCTGTAATGTGTAATAATAGAAGAGAAACTGTCAATTATATATATATATATATATATATATATATATATATATATATATATATAATGTATATTTGTGAAATTGAATATGACCTGGGTACTAATGTTTGATATTATTTGAAACTAATATAAAATAAAGAATTTTAAAAATGGTTATGACCAGTGTTTTTATCTGTTAGTTATTTAAAATTATTTAAATCACTTTTATCCTTAAATACACAAAACACAAAATTGTTAAATGCAAAATTACTGAATATTCACGATTATATGGGAGATATTTCTTTAATGATTACATAATTATGGATAATTAGAAGTAATTTTGCATTTTACTTGTTCTATTGCAGTTTTCACTAAAATATGGTATTTTTAGTAATTAAACCGATTATTAAGTAATAATCTGTTACAAAATTACATAATGGTAAATAATAAAAATTCTGCCATTTCTGTGTTTTTCCACAATTTCAAAATCTGATATTAAGATTCAATTGATTAAAAATATATCGTACAAGCGCCCTTTATTAACACTATTTTGAACTAATTACAAAAATGTACGATAATTTATAAGCCAATGCCATAATTTTAAGACCTAGAATCCATAATTTTGCCTGTGAAGGTTGGCAACGCTGTATCGAGGTCCACGACGGCAGACGATAAAATGGCCTTCGCGGAGGATGGAAGAGAAAGCGGTTTTTTTTCCGAAGATCAGAAACAACCAACATGAGCTACCAAAGTGAGCAGCATAAACACACTCAGCTCATTTAGTGGCCGTGTGTGGATGCAACCCGTGAGCCAATCGTTCAAGGTCACCATCAGGGCCAATACTGAAGTGGTGAACAATTGGCCATAGTATGGAGGCTACATAAACTAATCTATAATGCACTTGTAAAAACCATGAACGATATTTAAAATTACGAAAAGTTTATACAAATTCAAGAACAAGAAAAATAATTTCTTGAAAAGCGAGAACTGTACGAAATTTTAAAAATTCTCTTCGTTCTCGTGGACGTTATCTTTCTGCTTCTTAAACGATGTATTGTAATACAATTACTATATTTAAACAAACGGCATCTTCTTTGTACAGTCCGGGATTAGAAATCCTGCATCAACTTTTCCCATTCCGATTTGAAATAAAATATATTTGATTATAGATGTGCAAACGTTCGTTTTTATGAAAATAATTGGCATAAATGAACGGTCGTTTGCATTTAATGCTTACATTTCTGCCCATGCGCATTACGCCTGAGAGCAGGCGCATGCTCAGTGCAAGGGTGCGATTCTCTGCATGTAGCGACATCCATTCTTCACATGTTCTCACGTCTCTCTTGAAATTTAAGGCTGAATTTTTTTGCGAGCACAGCGCTATTATTCGATATGTTTTGTGGAAATTGAAACCTGACTTGGGTGATGGAAATTATTATTTTCGAGCTGTTTGTATTTACAATGCTGAAAATATACATCGTCAACTTCGACTACAAACAGTAGCTAAAGTCGAGAAATGTTCACAGTTCCATAAAAATTTTACTCTTCATGTTGAATCTTATATTAACAATATATGCTTTCACAAGATTATGCAAACTTGCTAAACTTCAATGACGAATATCCATGAAGAATAAAACTACTGACTTGTTTAAGTAATTTCTTTACTAAATATTTATTTTGAGTACACAATGTAAATTGTTCCGATGACGTTGACTGCGATTTTGGGAATAGAATTTTTTTAATCTAAGAGCAAAACAGTTTCTTATCCATTAATGTGAAAAGTTCATCATGTTTTAACGGGTTAAGTGGGTTAAGTTTACGTACAGCCTTTAATATTTAGCATTGAATGTTCCAAAAGGACTCTCAAAGCCATTAAAATTTCATACAGTTCAACTCGACATCCTATACCCTACTAGTAAGAAGAATTCTTACGTTGACACAGCCTAAGTCATACGGCCAATTCCCTACTAGTAAACAGAACAAAAGTAAACAAAGCCACGCGATAGCTGGCGATTTCGATTTTTGTTCTTAATATCTTCTGTCCTCGAAATGTCGCAATATTAAAACTACTTTATGCACAATCGAGAAAGTCGAAAAGAGGATACTCCTGTATTTTACAGGCGCCTAGAACCTGATATTCCGTTCGTCCTGTGATTGGCTGGTACGTTCATTGGCAGATTTCTAAAATTGGCGAAATATCTTGGCGACGCTTTCCATGAATTTGTATGTTATTTCAACAATCCGAAAGAGACAGGATCGTACATAGAATTTTTTTCAAAGGGAGGGGAGGGGCAGAGTATATATTTCATTAAAGACTTACTGATATTTAATTAAAATTAAGTTACAAATGAAAGATTATTCATTAAATTAATTTAACGCAAGATTTTTCAGTTAATATATATATATATATATATATATATATATATATATATATATATATATATATATTAGATATATGAATGTATACAAAATAGGCTAGCTAATTACTATTTACAATTAGGGGTAGACATAATTAGTAACTACCTAAATATTCTGAAAATACCAGAATACAAAAAATAAAAGGTTGACAAAGTTGCATAAATTCTGAAAAAAACATGCGCACACACACACACACACACACATATATATATATATATATATATATATATATATATATATATATATATATATATATATATATATATATAAATATATATTAAATACATATGTATATCTATATAATTCATACATAGTACATTAATATATTAAATAAAGATTTACATGTAGACAAATGTGGATACAATTTTTAAAACAATAAAATGGACTAGGTTTGGAGGGAAATGTGAATTTCTGACAAATTCTAAATTCTTTCAAATTATGAGAACTTTCTAAATGTTCTCGTAATTCCGGTAAATTTCGAAATTTTCAATTAAAGTTGTTCTCTTTTCACTCTATATTACTTTCAGGTCTTTCGTTTTGATCATTTCTTTCATTTTCATTTTTATGCATGCGATTAACATGTTTTGTTAAATATTTTTTTCTGATAAAATACAAAGCTGCAATATTTACAATTAAAACTTTCAATCTCCATTCTTTGTACGTTCCAATTTCTTGTAAATAAAAGAATAAATAATGGATAAATAGAGAGAAATAAATAGCTACGAAGCCAATCGTGGAAAACATCGCCAAGATATTTTGCCAATTTCATGAATCGCTGCCAATGTACTTGCTAGCCAATCACAGGCCGAGTGGAATACCAGGTTCCAGTGGCCTGTCTCATTTTTCCTTTCTGTTAGCAATCTTTCCGCAAGGTTACAGTTAATCCCAAAATTAAAAAAATAAAATAAAATAAAGTGGTCTTACATTTATGTAATGCCCGGATTCCGTAAAATCGTTAGGCCCGATGAAGATGTAACATACTTTTTTATTCCTAGCTGAAACAATGGGGAAAATGGCTACTAACAGAAAAAACGAAAGTGGTCCCTCAACTTTCTTTTCTACTCATAGAAAAGAAAAGTAGCTTTTTGGATTAGTCATGTTGTTTTAGTTCTTAGCGCAGAAACACCAGCTCATAACTATCTGCGTTTTAGCTACGCCAACACCTTATTTTAGGATGTTTTTGTTCTTACTTTTGCAAAACTAGCAAATAAATAACAAATAACTGCGTTTTAGCTACGTTAACACCTTATTTTAGGATGTTTTTGTTCTTACTTTTGCAAAACTAGCAAATAAATAACAAATAACTGCGTTTTAGCTACGTTAACACCATATTTTAGGATGTTTTTGTTCTTACTTTTGCAAAACTAGCAAATAAATAACAAATAACTGCGTTTTAGCTATTTTAGGATGTTTTTGTTCTTACTTTTGCAAAACTAGCAAATAAATAACAAATAACTGCGTTTTAGCTACGCCAACACCTTATTTTAGGATGTTTTTGTTCTTACTTTTGCAAAACTAGCAAATAAATAACAAATAACTGCGTTTTAGCTACGTTAACACCTTATTTTATGAGTGTAATTAATAAATGCGCATTGTCTGGTCACCAACACATGGGTGATAAATAAAAAAAAAATTTATGAACTTAAAATTTCTGGGGAAAAAAACGAAGTTAAAAAGCTACTAAATTAAAATAAAACCTACATAAAGAGCTGAAAGATATTTGAATTTCAAAATTCTGATTTATTTACCAAATATCAATATATTATGTTCTAATAAATATCCCCTTATTATAGAGTTTCAAATACGAGGGTTGGAAATCTAATAGTGGCAACACCGGTGTAACGCTACGCAACCAAACCAAAGAATGTCGCGTATACCACAAGTAAGCCTACCTCACCTCTCAGCAAAAAGACTCGTCCTTCCTACGTCATACAAATGCGGAATGACGCGAAGAACGGATCCTTGTATTAGCTTGCGGTCTACAGTAAGTGTTAGGATGTTTTCAAAACAAGAACAACGAAGTCGGATAAAAATTGAATGTGCCAGAGGTCGTAGATCACGACAATGTCATCTAGTGCAGCTATGAAGAAATGCAGGCTGTTGTCGCACTAATGGACAGGGATCGATACCAAACGATTTGTGAGCTGGCCCGACAGACAGGATTTGCACATACGACTGTGCTGCACATTCTGAAGGAACGCCTGGGCAAGAGAAAAATTCTGCACTTTCTGCAGCACGCCCCTATGATTCTGCATGAGCATGCTCGGCCACATACAGCGTAAGCTGTGACTGATTTGTTCGATCGATGGGGCTTTACCATCCATCATACCACCCAAATCTAAGCCCTTGTCACTTAATTCGTATGATGAAGAAACCACCTCGCTTCAGAACTGTTCCAGAGATTCTTGCAGCAATCAGGCTTGCAACTGCTGAGGTACTTTCAAAAAGGTGAGAAAAGTGACAAATAATACAGATTAAGTGACTAAAAAGTGACTAAACACTGAAAAAAAAAAGCGATTTGTTCTCCTCTTGTTTACAGATGCTATTATTCAGTTTTTTCTATTTATTTTAGCTCTAAATCAAATGATTCATGCAAGACACGATTTTAGCGTCAAATACAAAAAAAAAAGTTAAAAATTTCGTTTAACATAACTCAACATTGCATTTTATTTAACAAAATCTATAAATTAGATTTGAATACTTACAATACATTCATTTTATAATCACAATTTTCCGCATATATTAATGATGTTTTGAAATATGTACATAGCTAGATTTGAGTATCTAAACAAAATTTGCGAAGAAAAAGAGAAATGTGTGCTTGGACGTAAATTACTTTAATGCATTAAATGTAGATTTCAGGAACTTCTTTACGACTTTTTAAAATCACTCAATTCGGGAAACCCTATGACTAATTACATTTTAATAAGAAAAATAAGATTAGAGCATCCCATTTTTAGTCTTTTATTAAAATATTTTGTAATTGGAACACTAGAAAGACACCAGAAATCCAGGCAGGGTCCGAAATAGCCCCGAGTCCCGAACGGTGATGGTACTTGGAAAGAAAGGTGGGTCCGAACAGCCGAGAGGTGATGTACATGTAAGACGTCTTTGAGTTCGCCAAGTTTTTCCTTCCCACCAGTAGCTGTTCAACGATATGGTTCAGTACATTGTCGAACCTCGTGATACACAATGAAAAAAAGTGACTGTTTTCTTAAAAAAGTGACTGTAAGAGTCCGTCCGTCCGTCTCTGTCGGGCGAACTTTTATTCTTTTGAACAATTGAAAACGGCATTATTGTACCAGTAATGGTCTTTAAGACGCACGGACCATTAGAGGTGTCAAGTGCGCTTTTCAGTCAACGCACCGACAGAAAAGAGGAATTGTGCTTTGTGTGACCGAGTCGGCCGGGCTCCAAAGGTCGTTTCGGCTACTCCAAGGACAAAGGTCAAATAGGAGGGGGTGTGTGTGTCGATCTCCCCTAAAACCGAGGTTTCCTGTTTGGAAAAGAAGAAACGGAAGGCGACTCCCGGCTGAACTTCGAAGAGAGCAGAGATCTCCTCTGTGGACGACTTTACTTATACACTTTAATATTTCTTTTACATGTTTTTAATTAAATAAATGAACAGTTGTTAAGTTTGAAATCATCTACGGCTGATTATTTCGCCTCCTTACCTGCTCCTTATACGAGACCCAAGCGAGATCATTTCCAAATGACAAGAGTATGACTTACAATCAGAATTTCTTACCGACTACTGGAAAGGACGTGGCTCCAGAACGATACCTTTCTGCTAACCCGTCACGTTTCTTTAATTACCTCTAGTTTATTCTAGAAGATACAGTACCTCTACAACGCGCGGGGAAAAGGAATCGACGGGGTTGCGACTATGGCAAATAATGCAACTGGACTCCCAAGTTCTTCCAGAATTTGAAGGCAAACATTTTCAGAGTGGTAATAAAACGTTAACCATACTGAAACGTAATAGATTATATAAAGTTATTATGCTCTAATTTTTTTCTTTTATTACTAAGTTCTTTTCTATATATTTCTAATGTATTTTCTATGCTTTTGGGAGAAGTATTGTACCTAGAAATATAATTATTTTTTGTCCTTAAAATGATCAATTTTATTAGATTCTTATTTATGTAATAGTTTATTGTGCCGGTTAACATAAAGAAGTTATACTTTGAATATGATACTTAACAATGCTGTGTAAGTGTTTAATTTTTAAAAAAATATATAATTTTGTAAGTGTTAAAATAAAAATCTATTTTGAATGTCTATATCCAGTTTCTGACGTTTTCTTCCCCTTCTTTTAAATAAAATTTAGTTTTGTTGTGTAAGTGATCCATATCGAAGTTCGTAAGATACAATGAAAATAAGCACTGTTTTGCCGACGAAAAGTGGAGTTGTAGTCAGCACTCGTATTCGTTTACAAACATACACTTTATAGAAACTGAGGAAGGAACTGGACAACCTGGTGTTGAAGGTCTTTTGTTTGGATTTCCAATCGGTGAACGTAAAGGAAGAATTGCACCTCTGTCAGCAAAAATGCCATTCAAGCCATTTTCATTTCATTCGTTGGTCAGTGATGCTATATAAGAATAATGATGATTTATGGGTCTTGTGACACTACAGATTATTGCCTAATATTTATGTAATAATAAAAATATTGGATATTTCTCAAAGGGAAAATAGACTCATACTTTCATGCTAAACATGATACCTCGCCAAATAGAGTTAGTTAATCCTATTTACTCAATTTTTGTGGCTCTTTGGCTTCCTTACACGTTTATTCATTACAGTTTCCAGTTAACTATTAATGTCAAATCATTTATGAAATGTAAAAATTGTCTTGTGCGATTAGGATAAAAGTAAACAAAATACTTCAAAATTCCCATGTTTTGGAAATTTTCAAAATTTCCTTCCCCCAAAAAAAACCCGGTTTTTTCCACTGCTCACAACTCTCCTGGTCATAGTCAAGGTTCCAGTCTAATTAGACAACGTGTTGGTGACTCCTAATTTTTTATGAGAACGTTCTCACCTCCTCGCTTCCTTGAGAGCTGGAGTGTATTCGATTTTAGTTTGGATCCCTTTTTGCCCAGAGGCCTAAATTGATGTTTTGTTCTGCTTACGTTCGGAGGTTAAAGTGAAGACCTTACATTCGCTAGGTACTCCGTTAAACCCAATTACCTTGACCTTGAAGTTCTGCGTGAATATGAGAATGGCCAAATAGGCAAGAAAGTTTGCTGAATTCTTTAACCCTCTCGCTGCACATCCCGCAATTTCCGCGGGCAACATAGAGGTAGCAAAATTTGAAAACTCGCGATTTCCGCGGGCATGCATTTTAGCCGTCTATTTAAATGTGAAGCCCGCTCTTTCCCCGTTTATTCTTTCATTTCTGTTTTACTGTGAGTTTTAATAGTTTATTTAGCTGTAAGCTAGCAGATGGCTTTAAATGTCCGCATTTCTGCGAAATATAAAAGAATTTTTTTGTAACATTTTGAGCGCGCTTTTCATAGCTGAAAGATGTCTGGCAGGAAGCGTTTCGCGAGTGATATAACCTATACACCTGATGATATTTCCGACACTGGTAGCACTTCTGACTCTGATTTCAAGTATAATGAAGATAGTTATAGCGAAACGGATGAGAATTTCTCGGATTCCTTTTCCTCTGCGGATAGTGATAAATCTGAAAATTCATTTTCTATTCAAAATGTTCGACATATGTAAAATATTCCACCAGCTCCTGCTTCATTTCCTTTCATCGGAAATCCCTAACTCAATTCCACTATGGCAAATAATGCGACTGTTTTGGACTATTTTGAACTTTATTTTGATGACGTTATGTTGCAAATAATAGTAAAAGAGACCAACAGTACATGAGAGTAATAGACCCGTGAGATTAACTGCTCGACACTTTGCTAGCCATATACACACAAATCCCATCAAAGGCATCAAAGGAGCCTCGTAGATAATGTGCTGTCTGTTGTTAAAAAAAACTGAAGGTGGAACAAAAACTTCGAAAAGAAACGCGAATTTGGTGCAAGGATTGCGAGGTAGGACTTTGCATCGAGCCTTGTTTCGAAATTTATCGAACAAGACTTCATTTTTAATGTAGCCTCCACACTATGGCCAGTTGTTCACCACTTCCTGATGGTGACTTCGAACGATGGTTCACAGGTCGCATCCACACGCTGGCCCACTGAATGAGCTGAGCGCATTGATTCGTCCATAGGGTCTACTGTGCACTTAAGTTGCGCATTTGGCTGCCTTTGATATTTGGAGAAAAACCGCCTCCGAAGCCATCGTCCGCCAAGGCTATTTTATCGTCTGCCGCCATCGGCCACGATAAGCCAAATCCCCTCCAGACGGTGGTGATGGCTTGCGGTGGACCATAGTGTGGAGGCGCCTTAATAAACGTTTTCTAAGTCTTTTGCACTTTTTAATTAGTATATACGTTTTGCTTTTGTATTTTATAAAATAAATGATAATTTAATCAAGATTAATTTTCAAAATTTATCTTTTATATCGTTATTCTTCAATTTCATTACTCTGAACACCTTTGATTTAGGACTTAATTCTATATTAAAAAAAAAAAAAAAAAAAAACTTTCGCAAAAATTTTTTGTTCATTTTAACTCTAAAATGTATATAGATTTCAATTATGCAATAAAAAAACTACGCAATTTTTTAACCTATTTTGATAAAGAAAAAAAAAAATACGCAGCGAGAAGGTTAACTGCGGAAAAAATGAAATCAACCAAGTCATTAAAGAAAATAATTTGATTTTGAAGGAGTACGAAGACTTTAAATTTCAAGGTTCTAAACGGATGAGGCACGAAAAGTATGTTGATATAAACGAGGCTGTTTTGAAACTTTGGGAAGAAACCATTTAACAAGGTTTACATTTATTTTTTCAACAGTGGCTGTTTAAGAACTAGCATATATATTCAAGAAAAAATTGCAATGAGCATTTAAATGATTTTA
>CM063497.1:6044986-6049986 GCA_032207245.1 Pardosa pseudoannulata
CCAGCACCCTAATAATTCGGCCATCGTTCGGCTCCAACAAGAACGAAGGGGAAGAAAAAGAATGGGTTCCTTCTGAATAGATTGTGAATATTCATCTGCGAGTTAAAATGAGGTTCAAAAACGGATTCCATTAACCGATGTCACGATCCTATAAAGCGATCATTTGAAAATACAAATGAATGGAGAAAATGAATAAACGAAGTTAGATTGGATTTTCGAGTGTCTCGACTGCGTTCTCGCCGCGAGGTTACGCGATTGCAGGGCGGTGGTAAACACACGGCACCCCACTTCGTAATCAGGCAAAAAGCCTTATTACATATATCCCCTATATAATAAAAGCCTAAGTTATCCGTCCGTCTGTCGGCGATATCATGAAGCGGTTGGACCTGGAATGGATAGAGACATCCATATTAGATTCTTGACGAGTTAGGGTTAGCAAAATTCAAAGCGAGTAAAGTTTATCTTCTCCAAAATTATCGACCCGATTCTAAAATAAATGGGTACAAATAAGCTTCCTATCACAGCAATCAATACTGTCGTCTTCAAAACGTTCGAATTCAACACCTTCCCCCCTTTTGGACAGTTTAATGCCATTATTTCGAGCCCTATTTTCCCCGGTTGAGAGCAGGCGATTCAATGTATGACATAAGTATATGCAAATGACCTTTTTTTCCCCCTAGCATTGTGACGTCATTCCTTTAACCAACGGAAGGTTTTTATACAGGGTTTCTATTAACCGATATATCCGATATCTGAGGTACTAACGGTCCCAATTAGCTCGGATAATCGAGGTTTTATTGTATTTACAATTTATGTCTTGCTCGCAGCTGGTCGAAGTGGAAGCCAGTAAGCGAAATGATTAAACGTTAAAACAAAAGATCGAAATTTTCAATCGTTCTGACAGGTTACCCAATAGGAGTCGGCGCAGTTCAACATTTCTCGGCTTCTGAATGGCATCGAAAGTGTCGAAACGTGATGCAACACTCAGATGACACGAACGAACGATTTATCAATGAGTTTCGTAGAAAAAAAATGTCAACAATTTTCATTTTTTTAAAATTATGTATACAATTATGTTTTAAAGGATAATATACAGTACATAAATATAAGGTGTTTTTTTTTTCATTTTAATTTGAAATTAGTACGTAGGAAATTAAAGGTGTAAATTGATCTCATTTTGCATATCGTTTATTGTTTGGTTATGTTTATGTTATAAAATCAGATTTCAAAATATACAATAAGATATACTGTGTGTGTGTATATACATATATAACACACATACACACACAACACACACAACACACGTGTATATTTATAATATATATATATATATATTATATATCCACACACATATATCATATATATGCCATATATATACTATATATATATATTACACACACATTTATAATGTATATATATATACACACACACACAATATATATTATATACACACAATATTTATATATATATATTATATATATATTTTATATTTATATATATATTCACACATTATATCACACACACACATATATATTATATATACACACACACATTTATACAACACACCTATATATATATATATACACACAACAATATAATATATAAACACACACATATTTATACATATATTTATAAACATATATATATATATACACACCATATATATACCAACACACATAATATACATATATATATAATATTTTACACATATGAGAATTTAGACAGTCAAAATTATTATTTTAATTTTGTGTACAATCTTATGCTTAAAAACAATTCAGAGATAAAATAAGTGAGTTTCATTTTATTTGAAATTTAGTACATATTACAGAATTTATTTAATCTACGTTTAATTGTTATCATCGGTTGTTGGTATCAAAATCACTGTCCCATACATCCATTAACGAACCCCGCTGTATATATGTGTGTGTAAGGTAAAGTAAACTAATAAACTTAAAATATGCAGGTATTTTTTATAACACCAAAGCAGATCCTTAAGGAATGCAGTAAAATAAAAACCGATAATCAATATTCAAGCATGCCGACGTTTATTCATAATGAAAAACCTCCGAGAAAATTCGCGAATCCAGAGTCGAGGACAAAAAAATTCTTTTGCTTCCCTTTTTAAACCCTTGTCTCGACTGACCAGGCGGCTACCTTTCTCACCTTCAAACCTCTCTGCCCTAGTCATTTGGAAAATTTTCATAAACAAGCGGCAAGCTATCGGAGACAGATTTTAACTGAATTGTTTCACATAGATTTTGACCCAGATGACTTATACTTCTTTAGCGGACAGTTTGTTTCCTTACGTAAATATGAAATAACTCGTCTACCACGACGTTTCTAAAAAATCTTACACCAAACGGTGCCTTCTTCTCCGTGACTGCTATCATCGTACCGTCTATTTTAATGTGTATATTTGTATAATATATAATATATATATATAAATATATATATATAAATATATAATATATATTTTTATATTTTATATTATTTATAAATATAAAATTTTGTATATATATATGTTTTATTATGTTTTATTATATATATAATTTATAGGTATATATATCATATAATATATATTAATATATATATATTATATATATATTTTGTATATATATATGTGATATATGTGTAAGTGTATTGTATATATATATGTATATATATATAGAGTATATGTATATATATTTATATGTATATAAAAATGTATATATATGTATATGTATATATATATTATATGTATACATATATATATGTATATAATATTATATTAAATCGTATATGTATAATTTACATATATATGTGTGTGTGTATATATATATATATTATATATATTTATATTATATAATTTGTATATATATATATGTATATATATATGTATATATATATGTGTATATATACTTTTCTATATATATATATATATATATATGTGTTTATTATATTTTTTATATATGTGTATATATATATTCTTTATATATATATGTGTATATATATATGTATATTTTTATATGTATATGTATATATATGTATATGTATATATATATATATTTTATGTATTATATTTTACATTTATATTCTGTGTATAATATAATATATATATATATATATATGATTATATATATATCTTTATATATAATTATATGTATATATCTATTCTTTTTTAATTTAAATATATATATATCTTTCGTATATGTTTATATATGTCATATTTTTGTGTTCATATCTAAATATTTAATATATATAAAATTTATATATAGATATATATATGTGTGTGTGTGTGTTTGTGTGTGTGTTGTGTGATAATCAAAATTATTTCACAGTATTTCCTTAAAAACCACCTCTTTTCCATATTAATTCCTTAAAAACTTTTTAGCCTCTAAATGAAGAGTGTCTCGATTTAAATTCTTTCGATCCATTTCAAAGCTATTCCTGACGATGTCCATTTTCTGTCTATTCGATCGTTTTTCCAGCCTCTCGGCCAATCTCCGCGTTTTCCTGATCTAACACTTAAATGCTTAGTAAATGGAAAATTCTTATTCGCTCTCGCGTGCATCTGTTGTCTGATTTTTGTGTGTTTCCTTCTGTCTTCGACTCGTAAAGATGTTCGTTTTAACTCTGAAATAATTTTTAATAATTAGACTTGCATGGTCAGTTCAATGTCACCGACTGCATTTTTATTACTTCATTAGCTCTTCTCTTGTCCAGAGCCAAGTAAAACGATAATTATGACTTCAATTGTAATATTTTACTACATATATAAACATATATTTACATATATATATAACATATATTTATATATACATATATATATACATACACATATATACACTTATACATACACATTTATATATATACATATATATTATACATACACATATATACTTCATATACATACACTATACATATATATTTATACATTATATATACACATATACATATATATTTATATATATATATATATATATATATATATATATATATATATATATGTTTAATATATACATATGTATATATAATATATATATATTTTATATGATATTTTGTCATATTTATGTGTGTACATATATATATATATTTTATATATATATATATATATATATATATTATATGTTTTGTGTGTTTTTTGTGTGTTATATATCAAAAATTATTTCACTTTAGTATTCCTTAAAAACCACCTCTTCCTTTAATTCCTTACTTTTTTCCCACTCTCAATGAAAAGATTCCTCATTTAAAATTCTTCGATCCATTTCCAAAGCTTTCTTCTACCTGTCCATTTTCTGTCTATCGACACTTTTCTCCTCTCGGCCATCTCCCTTTTTCTGATAACACTTAAATTCGCTTAGTAAATGGAAAAATTCTGTCTTCGCTCTCGCTACCTCTGTTCCATTTTTGTTGTGTTTCCTTTGTCTGTTTACTCGTAAAGATGTTCTTTTAGCAGCTCTGAAATAATGTTTTAATAATTAGACTTCGCTGGTCTTCAATGTCACCACTGCTTTTTTATTTCTGTTAGCGGATTAGCTCTTCTCCTTGTCCCCAAAAGCGATTTATCTTCATTGTAATATTTCTTCTACATGTAACATATATATAAATATATATATAAAACATATATATATTCATTTTTTCATACACATATCACTATCTCACTATCTATATATATTTCTATATAATACACTACTTATATATATCTATATATATCACTTACATATATTCAACATATTTATATTTATATATATATTTCATATATATATACACATATAGATATCATATATCTTTCTTCTACATATTTTTTCAACATATTATCACACATATATTCCCTTCTATATTCTTCCCACATATATTCCTATATATATTATTACATACCTTTATTCACATATACATATATATAACATATATATATATTATACAATACACATTCCTTTTATATATACACATATTATATATACACACTATCATATATATATCTATATATATATTCATATATACACATATTCATTCTTCCTATT
>CM063497.1:6054986-6059986 GCA_032207245.1 Pardosa pseudoannulata
ACGTAGTAAGCGAGCCGAGACAAGCTTTTTGGATTTTCTGGGTTTTATTCCTACACTCACAGCTATATACATTTGGTACAGATGAATTATAGCCGCCGGGTTTTTTTCTCGCCAAACTTGGTGATTTTGTGTGGCAAACTTGGCGATGTTTAGGGCGATGACTAGGTTGCTGTATATGCCCTAACTTTGATAGGGGAATATGGAAGCTATTGGTGCACGTGATTTTTGACGTCATTACCAGGTTATCTATGCAAATTTTCTGTTCTAAATATTCTTTTCGTTCCAGACTTGGATTAGTAGGTTGTCTCGTAGGTAGGTAAGTTATTTTTTGGTATTTAGTTATGGCGCATGTTCTTATTTCGGTTTTAACTATTTGTAGCATTGTGAAGAAATATCAGGAAATTCTTAGACCTGAGGTTGGATTTGCATTTCATTCAAAACGGCACGTTTGTGGGGATGATGGAATTCCGAATTTGAGTTTATGTATTTGGTTAGTGGGATTTAGTTAATTTAGTTATGACAAGTGAAGTTATTTCGGTTTTGAAATTGTTAAAAAATATCTAAATGTTCTAAATCAAACAAGAAGTTTTGGTTTGGAACATTTTGTTTTTGTTGTTATCATTTTCTGGGATTTAGTTAATTTAGTTATGACGAGTACATTATTTCTGTTTTGAAATTGTTAAAAAGTATCAAAATATTCTAAACCAAACAAGATGCTTTGGTTTGGAACATTTTGTTTTTGTTCTTATCATTTTCTGGGATTTAGTTAAGACGGGTGCAGTTATTTCGGTTTTGAAATAGTTAAAATGTATCAGGATATTCTAAGTTAATTGGTTTGGAACATTTTTATTTTGTTCTTTGCACAAGGGGGGGAACCCCCCCTCACATGTTAGATTCTTCATAATATTAGTGCTTATTAAAATGATATATATTGTGTTTACTCTGTTGACACATATCATAAATATTACTAATCTGCTATTTATTTTTTAAAAAACGTAAAAAATGATTATTATGCTAATTTTATTTTAACAATACTTTAAATTGTTATTCTGTTGTTTCCTTTTAAAGTTTAGTTTTGTTAATGTTGTTTCAAATATGTGACCGCCGCCATGTTTTTTTTTGGTGATCTTTCAGAAACCACGCACCGCTGCTATGTTTTTCTACTTGGCGACTTTTCAAATCATGCGTTTTTCTGTTGGTCGCCAAAAAAAACATGGTGGACGGGACCGGCGACTATAATGCATCTGTTCCATTTTTACATCAGTATTTGCCTTTATATATATGGAGCATTATTGATATAAGCATTTAAAAGAAAACTCCGTTAAGCTAGGCGAGAAAATACTTCGAGAATATGAAACAACGTTCTCCCCGAATGCCGGATCACGAACTTCGAACCGTCCGAGAATAACCTCGTCGGACCAAGCCTTTTCTAGCCAATCACAAGCCCCCGTAGTCTCTCTCCAGTTAGGAGCGTAACTTCGCCTCCACACCGAAGGGGAGGGGGAAGTATAATATTGCAAACGATTCGTCCAACACTCCCTGCAAGAGAGCTAGCTTTTGGCGGGAAAATATAGAATTGTTTACAGGCCATCGACCTCACAGGAGAGAATAAACACATAAACGTACATTAGACGTAAAGCTTTAAATATCATCTGTGAATTTAAGACGCTACTCACAATTACTACACGTTTATTGTGTATCGTTCGCGATACACAAGCGTCAAATGTGCGATGTACAGGACAGGCAAAGGTGTTATACAGACATGCTATAGTTTCTGGTTACATCGTTACGAAATCCCGATTTTTTTTATACATTGCACGATGTTCTACATTTTCATATAAGCACGCATTGCACGTGCTGAAGCGATTTTGTTTTTTTAACTTGATTTACTGGCTATAAAATTTTGCAGACAGTTAATATTTAAATTTATATATTGTAAGATTTTGTTTTGATGGAAATATAAAAGACGTATTTCATCAATATAAAGGGAAATGTTTTAGCGTGGTAAAGTAATTTCGGTGATGTATTCTATTTATTGAATTAATTCGCTGAAAAACAATGTAGTTTTGTTTTAAAGAAACGAATTTTAACAGAACAGTCCAAATTTTACCATTCATTGTGTCTTACAGACAGTATATAAGTTATATCTGTAACACCATATCTCTGGTTTTGTTTCTAAAAATTGTCAAGAATTTTTTCGCAGAATATATGATTTCAAAATATTAAAAATAATTAATAAACATAATTTAATCCACTGACCGAACGAGAAACAGTTCGTTCTATCGTGCCAGCGTGCAGTAAAATCCTCTGCACGTGAACTGGACTTTCGGTTTGTCGGCACCAATGAGCATCCTGATGAGGCACCGCAGCGGCGAGCGCCGTGTGGTGCTCAGTTTGCTGAAAATATAAGTTTTTCGTGGAAATATAAACTTTTCGTTATTTTATTAGTAATACGGATAGACATATGGATTTTGTGTACAAATAAATAATGAACGTTAAAGAAGTGTTTAATGTACATTTTTATGGTTTTATTATTATTGTTGTTGTTGCTCTCTGAACACCCTGCATGAACACCTACAGGGTATCTGCCAAAATAAAATTTTCAAATGCATGACTGTTCATGACTTTCCCTGATTTAGCAGATCATTTTCCACGACTTTAAAAAAAAAATATAAAAAAAACCACGAAAAATATAAATAAAAATTTTAGAGAAATGACAGAATTTATCATAAAAAAAATAAACTTACTTTAAAATTAAGAATTAATAAACTTAGCAAATAAATTTCAATTTTAACCTTCACAAACTTAGTTTAATACATATACATTTTTCAATCAAATGTTTCCACTTTGGTACTCTTCCAAAAAAATCAATATGAAAAAAAAATACCCTTAACAAAAAATCCCTAGAGATAAACTTAATTTTTTGCAAAATAATTTTTATTAAAAAATAATTATTAATTTAATAGAATTTTCATAAAAATTTAATTAAAAAAAAAAAAAAAATACACACTTCCTAATAGAAGAAATGCAGACTTCCTATAAAATGCAAATTTGTAGACAAACATAGTTCATATACACAAAATAACCGTACAGCAGAAATTATTTAAAAGAAGCAAGTGAATTTTCCCAAAATAATTGTTGAATCTCCATGGCAACAGAATAAACTTTTTCTAGAAGCTAACTGTTCCTTATTAAAATTCTTTTGATAACAAAATTTTCTATTCCGTAATTTTTGCAACAACGTCCGTAATTCGTAATCATTAGCTAAATGCGGAATAATTCGCAGAATCCGGAATCGTTGGTATGTTACTTTTATACGATATTCTATATTTACTACGTTATACTACATTTTCATCCGAATATGAGCGATAAAAATGGTTTCAACTTACCTACAGGAGAAACATCTTGAGCAATTTCCTCGGCAATCTTCACAGTTTCGAATCTGAAATTAGTAAGCACCAATATAAATCAGATGAATATACCCCAAACTGCATTCCAGATTTAAATAATACAATGGTTGACAATTCCATGCACAGGGTGACCACTTCTAATATTGCACCGAGTTTAGCACATTGTGTGCTGGTACATTTCGGAATTGTACCGGGAGCGGGCGCTTGGTGCGTCCATTTAGTTATTCAGTTCAATCTCAATAGATCGAAAATTATTTCATTTTTTAACCCACTTTTCGTATTTTATATTGAAATAAGACTTTTGAAAAAAAAAATTTTCAATTTACAATCCTCTTCAATCCACTCAAAATACAGTTTTCTTTTAAGTCAAAGTTTTGCGTGAGATCCCGCCTACCCTCCTCATCCCTTTGGACTAACTTTCTCTGGTATTTCCAATTTTTTTGGGAATTTATTTCTATTAACAATTAAATTTCGTATTATCGATGTATTTCATTTCTCATTCGTTACATTTCCTCTTTCGCTGCAAGATTACAGGTTGTAATCTCAAATGTTGTTTTTGTTTATGTATCAATTTGTTGAGTTACGATCCCCTCGCCGATTTCAAACGCCACGCTGCAAGCACGCCAATTTCGCCAAATGTGGTTGAAGCAACCAACAAGATCCATGATTAGACACAGGAGAGTCTAAGAAGAGGAGTTGAATATATAAATAGGAATATATATAAATAACAACCATAAATTTTCGTAAAAAAAATTTATTTTTTAGAGATCAATTTATAATAGTATCGTAAATCATGCAAAAATCAAAAATAGAAAAGTGACAAATAATACAGAATAAGTGATTAATTAAAAAGTGACTAAACATTGAAAAAAAAACGCGATTTTTTTTTTCTCCTCTTGATGACAGATGCTATTATTAAATAGTTTTCTATTTATTTTAACTTAAATCAAATGATTCGTGCAAGACACGATTTTAGCGTCAAATATTATTGTGTTTAACGCAACTCAACATTGCTTTTTATTCAAGAAAATCTATAAATTAGAATCGAATACATACAATACACTGATTTTAATAATCACCATTTTCTGAATACATTAATGATGTTTTGAAATAGGTACATAGCTAGATTAGAGTATCGAAACAAAAATTGTGTGAAAAAAAGAAATGTTCTTTGACGTAAATTACTTTAATGTATTAAATGCACATTTCAGTACAAATGTAGATTTCAGGAATTCTTTGCGACTTTTTAAATCACTCAATTCTGAAACCATGACTAATTACATTTTAATACAAAAATTAGATTAGAGATCCCATTTTAGTCTTTTATAATATTTTGTATTAATTATGATTTTTTTCAACAACAGACTTTTGCTGTGATACACCAAGAAAAAGTGACTAAAGTGACTGTTTCTTAAAAAGTGATCAATTGTAAAAAAAATGACTAAAGGTGAAAAAGTGACAGAATTGCAAGCCTGTAAATATGGAAAATCAGAAATAGTATATAATAGTTTTAATTTTTTCGAATTATGTTACATATAAACACATTTACATTATAAGAAAAATGAAAAGAGCAATCCTAAAACTAATAAT
>CM063497.1:6064986-6077486 GCA_032207245.1 Pardosa pseudoannulata
TTCATACTCCTCTAGTGTCTCCCGATCTTATGAATGCAGTTTAGAATCACATTGAATTCATTGAGTCAAACCGTGTGGTGATGTATAACAAACAAACACACAAAAGAACAAACTTCTTAATTTCCAAATATATATAAATTAAAAGTTAGATATTTATTAGTCCGTGAAACTCATAGACTTACATGAAAAGAATTTGTTGTTAATACCGGTGGTAAAAGTTTCATGACAACAAAAAATAATCGATGATTCAATTTAAAATGATCACGTATGTACTTAATCTATTATTGAAGCCAAATATAAAAGAAAATCATTGACGTCATATCTAAGTTCAGCGATAAAAGATATTAAAATAGTGTAGACGATATTTAAATAGTTTAAAATATGAAATGATTCAATGAGATGTTTAAAGGAATGACGTCACAATGCTAGAAAAAAATTGTTATTTTTACCTATTTATTAAGTGATAAATGGATAAATTGAATCGCCTGCTCTTAACCGGGGAAAATAGGGCTCGAAATGATGGCATTAAACTCTCGAAAAGGAGGGAAGGATTGGATTTCGAACGTTTTAAAGACGACAGTATTTTTTGCTGTGATATGAAGCCTATTTATACAAATTTATGTTTGAATCGGATCGATTGTTTAGGAGAAGATAAACTTTATTCGCTTTGAATGGATGCCTCTATCCATTCCGGATCCAACCGCTTCATAAATTGGAGGACAGATAACTTAGGCTATTATTATATAAGAGATGTAAGTGTTTGTTTACAACTTCTATACATGTTGTAATAATGTTAATTTATTGCTGCATAAAAAAAAATCAGACTAAAAATTTTATTTTTTTTTCCAATTAAATATTTTTTAATGATGAAATTTATAATTTTGCAGAAATTAAAATGAGAATATGGGATCATTCTAATGTATTGTAATACTAGTCTGTGACTGTTAATTTAAGATAGGTAAAAGAACATAAATGCCCATTAATGTGTCAAAAATCTGTTTCTGCCATTTTTGCTGGCAAAAACCTATTTTTGCCGGGGCGGTTTTTACTAGTTTTTACCATATGTGGCAAAAACTTCCCAACTTTGTGTCAAAGGATTAAGAATATAGATAGATTTAGTAGTGTTTCATAAATAATTAACGTGTGTATTTATACATTTACTCCATGTATTAATTAATTCATTTCATTTTTGAATATCGTCTGTTTTGTATTTTGTTTCAGTTTTGTGGCAACGTTTTACCATAAAAATAAAAATAACATTTTAACTGGTGATATTTTGTGTGTTCTTTTTTTGCTTCTTTTAAAAATAGTAATTTATTTTAAACCGCTAATAATAATTTTTTGGCGACCCGGATTCTTCAAACTTCGTAAAAATGACTGAAAAAAGTGATGGAAATAAAGGATCGATATCAGAAAGAAGTAGCGAAAGTAAAATGGTAGATGGAAAACTTGAAGCAAATACGCTAAGCGTAAAAATTCCTTTATTTGGGGAAGAAAAACCCGAAATATGGTTTTTTAAAGTTGAGGCACAGTTTTCAATTGCGAATATAATAAAAGATTTAACTATTTAGTTGCACAACTTGAACCGAAAGTAGTCGAGAACATACGGGATATAATCGAAAGTGATCGAAATGATAAGTAGTTGCTGCAAAAGATAAACTTAAGTACTTTTAAAGAATCCGAAGAAAAAAGTATTAAACTATTTCTAACAAGAATATCATTAGGGGACGTGAAACCAAGCCAATTATTACAAAAAATGAAGTCACTAGGGGAAAATAATATCACTTCTAAAGTTTTGAGAACACTTTGGCTTGATAAATTACCAGAATCAATCAAAAATATATTACAACGTTTTAGCTGGACATACTTTGTGTGTTCTTTTTTTGCTTCTTTTAAAAATAGTAGTTTATTTTAAACCGCTATAAATAATTTTTTGGCGACCCTGATCCTTGAAATTTCGTAAAACTGACTTAAAAAAGTGATGGAAATAATCGATAATAGAAAGAAGTAACGAAAGTAAAATGGTAGGTGACAAACCTGAAGCAAATAAGGTAAGCGTAAAAATTCATCCATTTTGGGAAGAAAAACACGAAATGTGGTTTTTACAAGTTGAGGCACAGTATTTATTCATTTGCAAATATAACACAAAATATCACCAGCTAAAACGTTATTTTTATTGTACAATGTTGCCACAAAACTAAAACAAAATACAAAACAGACGATATTCAAAAATGAAATGAATTAATTAAAATACATGGAGTTTTGTGTACATAGAGTAAATGTATATATACACAAGTTAAATATTTATGAACCACTACAATTTATACGTTCATTGCTTTTTATTTTTAATTTTTTAAATCGGGCATTTAAGGGTTAACCGATAGTTTTAAACAAAAATCCGACTCAATTACAGGAAAAAAAATAAGAGCACGAGGAACTAATTGTAGAAAGAAACAAAGAATGCAGACACGCACCGGCAGCGAACGGAAATCGTCATAATCTGATTCGAAGCACGGCCAACGATCCTCCAACCCAGCCGTAAGGCCTTCATGTTTAAAAAAGAACAAAGCATCGAAAACGGTTGAAATGAAAATAAACCGCGATGGAAAGGTGACTTACTTCTGTGTACCAGGGGGACCTCACGACTAGAATATCGTTTCTGGTATTGTGGGCTTTTAAACAAAGAAATGGAGAAACGAAAAGATTTAGTAGTAGATAACTTCCCGGCGTTTACCTCGCCTCTCGGCATTTCCAGCGCATGCGCACTCGCTCGCCAAGCCCAAAGCGATAAGCTTCCAAAGGATCGAACAAAACAATGCAGCTACGAATCGGGAGGATAATTGTGGAATTGACACTTCGTGGCGAGTTGTAAGAAACAGAACTACCGAAACGGTAAACATTTTACGAAAATGTAAAATTAAGTAGTTTAAAAAGAAAATATCAAAAACACAGTGGCGTAGCTATCTCTTTTGCCGCCCGGGGCGGTTTCCTTTGGGCCGCCTTTTCAAATCAATTAGTAGCAGTTGCGTACGCAGAATTTTTTCAAGGGTGTTCATAATTTTCAAGGAAGGGTTCATAATTCTAAAAATATAAAAGCTAGCATAATTTTTACTACAAATTTTATTTTTGCCATTTTGTCTGAGCCAGGAAGGGGAGGGGGTTAAACACCTAACCCCCCCTTGCTTAAGCCCTTGATTAGTAGGTTTTTTTTTTTTTTTAATAAAATTATATATACAATTATGTATGGGATAAACCATATACCTCTACTTGATTTACAGAATTTTTTTTTTTTTTTTTTTTTTATACATTCTACGTTTATAAATAAGTAGGATTACCAGGGTTGTATCGATTTTAACGATGGGGTTGTTTAAACCAGTGGTTTAACCGTCCAGGTCAATATCCATCTTGACTCGTTTTGATCACTGAAATTTACTTTCCAATATATTTAATACTAATCGAACATAGTTTACTAGCCTATGATAAAGGCAAGTTACATTTGTTAAAAATGACATAATGTAAATAACACCAGAAAAAAAAAAAAAACCCACCAAGATACAAAAAAAAATTTTTACTTATTTTTTTTTTATAGAAGCTGTATTATATATGTAATTTATGTTTAATTCCAAAAACAGTTACAAACAACAAGTTTTGTAGTTGCCTGTAAATTGAAACGATTACGTCATTTATTTTGGACGACTCTACACTTTGAAAATAATCTTTCTCTAGCTGGCACAACAGTTCATGAGATGGTTTGTATGTAAAATCAACCCATTTTATGTTCATGTTCACAGCACACCATCGTTACAGATGTATTGAAAATCATTGACATCAGGTAGTGCATTTTATGTTTTATGCTGCGACTGGATTCCATTTTTACACTTGCATGTGCAGGGTTCATTTTTAACATTCAAACATTCTGATTGTACTGTACAAGCACGTTCAATCTCGTAAACTTGTTAGTGTCACATTTTAACTGCACTACTATTTTTATTGCCTATTAAAAGTCGCTTCTAATTACAAAAGATGTTATGTTATTAAAATTAAGACCATTTTTGACCACTTTTGGACGGTTCAAACCACTTTTATCCAGTGTTCTAGCTTGTGACCATAAAAAATACTAATCAGGGCTTCGAACCGTAATTTTTTTTGTTCCGGTTTTCGTTCCGGTTCCAACTAAAAAATATTAATATCGGTTCCCCCCCCCCCCCCCCCCCCCCGGGCCCCCCCCCCCCCCCCGGGGGGGGGGCCCCCCCCCCCCCCCCCCCCCCCCCCCCCCCCAGGGTATCCGGTTTTCGCTCCGCCAAAAATAACTGTTTTCGTTTCAGTTCCAAATGAATAATTTCATTTTATGTATATTCTTATTTGTACTAAAAATATAATTCTATCATAAACAAAAAATGTAATTCTATCAAACTTTAGAAGATTTTATTCTTTTTTTAATTGGTACACTATGTGAATTGATACAAACAGCAGGTACGATAAGAGCGGCGAGCATTGGCATTGTTATCCATTATCAAAATCGCATTTGACAACTAGGTTCATGATTACCCACATTCGTCGTTTGACTCTCACATCGTGCACTTGGCCTTGCAATAATTATGTAAAAAATATATTATTTATTTAACATATGAAAATTGCCTCTAATTATTAATATATCTTCTAACGTGGTTTCACTGAGATTACTTCTGTTGTCTCGGAGAATAAATTTCAAACCTGAAAACGCTCTTTCAACACTGGAGCTGCCAAAACCACCATTGCAATCTTATACAAGTGCGGATATGTAATTATAAAGTTGACGTTAAATTAGAAAATATTGATAAGTTGGTAACAGTAACAAAATGACTGAAAGATATATCGAACCGAAATAAACCGATATTTTTTTTCGGTTCAGTTCCGGTTTTCGTTCCGACCAAAATAACGGTTTTTCCGGTTTTCGGTTCAGTTCCGGTTCGAAGCCCTGGTACTAATAAACTAAAAGTATTTTCATAATTTTTTAATGATATTAGTTTGGTTTGGAGTGCTACGGTCTACTTTTTGCAACAAGGGGGCTAACGAGACCGGGACCTACAGCTTAAAGCCGATTCCGATTGGTTACGAACATCCCTGCCACTGTGGAATTCGAACCCAAGGACTCCGGTACCGAAGGCCAGCACCCTAACCAATCGGCCATCGTTTGGCTATATATATATCCGTGTATATATATATATATATATATATATATATATATATATATATGTGTGTGTGTGTGTGTGTGTGTGTGTGTGTGTGTATTTGTATAGATATATATGTATGTTTGTGTATGTATATATACATATGTGTGTGGATATATCTGTATAACGTACTGCATGATGGGAAGGTGAAGAATGAACTTAAGTATTTCTTTGTTCCACCTTTCTCAGTTGAACACAAGAGTAAAATGTCCTCAAAATTGATTTTATTTGTAAGTAGCACGTGTGCCCGTGCTTCGCTACGGTCAACTTAATAAATAACTTTTAAATAAAGATTTTTTTTTTCGCGCCTAACTCTCTAAATTCGTCACAGTTCAGTTCGAGTCATTGGCATATTTATATGTTTCTATAAGCGTATTATAACAATACTCAGTTTTTATACTTCAGTTTCAATTAAACCTGGGTTGTACATCGATAAGCTGTGAAAGTGTGTTCAAAATAAGAGTGTGAAATTCTAACAATAGTTTTAGAGAACTTCTGGTTATTAAACATTCCGGACTACCCGGAAGCTGATCAACCATTGTCCAATTATCCGAAATGATATAGGACCAAGCTTCGTTTTTGCCTCATGCAAAATCTATATATATAAAAATGAATTTGTGTGTGTCTGTCTGTCTGTCTGTCTGTCTGTACTCAATAGACTCAAAAACTATGCATCCAATCGCCGTGAAAATTTGGGAAATGTTTAGGTATATCCCTGGGAAGGTTTTTGTAAATTTTCAACGTTCGAAATTCATTCCTTCCCCCTTTTTCGAGCATTTCATGTCATTATTCCAAGCATTATTTTCCCCGGTTAAACGCAAACGATTAAGTTTTTAATTTATCGCATCATATCTAAGGGAAAGAAGCAATATTTCTAGCAATGTGACGTCATCTCAAGTAATTGTTTTAAACGCAGTTTTCCACGGTTAAAAGCAGGAGATTAAAATGTTCAATTCATCACATAATAAATAGGCGAAAATGATATTTTTCTATCATTATGACGTCATTCATTTAAATATTTCATTTATTCATTTCTTATTTTATATTATTTAAAATCGTCTGCTTAGTATCTATTCGATTTGAACTGAAATTTGAGATATAAAGTGATTCACTTTCATTTCTATGTGACGCAAATTAAAGCATTTTTATATGAGAACTCATTTTAAATTTAATTCTTGGTTCATTTTTATGTTACAATGAAATGCATATCAACAATATTCTAAGTACAAAAAGTACAAATTTCAGTGACTCTCATGGCCAAATAAAACCTATCATTTTATATAGTTATCTTCATATTCATATGGTTGTCGATATGAATGTGTGTTTCTGTTTCATACAAAACTATGTGGTTTGTCATAAATTTCCTTAATTTTGGAAAACATTTGTTACTACCAACAAAATTAGCACTGTTGCTGTCAAAACCTGTGCTTCCTATTCTATCACGTAATATGGCAAGATCTGTTAACTTTGCTAATCAACGTACAGTAGTAATACAGTAATGCAATTTAGGGTTAAGGTTATATTTTACAATAAAAAAAGTTTGAGCAAATTTAATATAAGACAAATTCGATTATAAAAACTGAATAATGTTATAATACGCTTATGATAGAAATATATAAACATGCCAATGACTCGAACTGAACTGTGACGAATTTAGAGAGTTATTCACGAAAAATAAATCTTTGTTTAAAAGTAATATATTAAGTTCACCGTAGCGAAGCACGGGCAAACTTGCTAGTTTTTATATAATTTTTTTTTCCGAATCATGGGTGAATGGGCATGGATGTGCGTAGCCGTTCGGGATCGGTTTCAAACAGAGGATACTGGTCTCATTAGCCAATACAGGGTTCCCACTCTTTTTACAGAACAAAAATTAAGGACTTTCTAAGGACCCAAGTAACTTTCATAAGGACCTACTTGAAATACACGGCATAATGACATAAACCCTATTTCCTGAGAAACCTATTTTAATGATTATGAACCAGACAAGGCATGTTCAATAAATGCCAGGGTTGACAAAAACCCGGGTTTTTTCAGAAAAAAAAAAAACCAACCCAGTGGGTTTTTTCAGGGTTTTTGAGGTTTTTTCGGGTTTTATCAAGGTTTTTTCTATACTTTAACCTTTTGAAGGGCAGTGGTATAAAGATTTTTTTTTTTTTTTTTCGCGCATAACTCTCTAAATTCGTCACAGTTCAGTTCGAGTCATTGGCATATTTATATATTTCTATTATAAACGTATTATAACAGTATTCAGTTTTTATACTTCAGTTTCCATTAAACCTGGGTTGTACATCGATAAGTTGTGAAAGCGTGTTCAAAATAAGAGTGTGAAATTCTAACATTAGTTTTAGAGAACTTCTGGTTATTAAACATTCCGGACTACAGGGAAGCTGATCAACCATTGTCCAATTATCCGAAATGATATAGGACCAAGCTTCGTTTTTGCCTCATGCAAAATTTTTATATAATTTTTTTTTCCGAATCATGGGTGAATGGGCATGGATGTGCGTAGCCGTTCGGGATCGGTTTCAAACAGAGGATACTGGTCTCATTAGCCAATACAGGGTTCCCACTCTTTTTACAGAACAAAAATTAAGGACTTTCTAAGGACCCAAGTAACTTTTATAAGGACCTACTTGAAATACACAGCATGACAACACAAACCCTATTTCCTGAAGAACCTATTTTAATGATTATGAACCAGACAAGGCATGTTCAATAAATGCCAGGGTTGACAAAAACCCGGGTTTTTTTTTCAGAAAAAAACCAACCCAGTGGGTTTTTTCAGGGTTTTTGAGGTTTTTTCGGGTTTTATCAAGGTTTTTTCTATACTTTAAAGAATTTTAGATGCTTTTTTGGGAATGTTGAAAACTATTCAGGTTTTTTGTTATGTAAGAGGACAGGATATATAATTAATTGTATGTTTAAAATAAACTAAAAATGTTAATCACTTTTTAAAATTAAAAATTTTAAAAATCAATTTTAAATTATGCAGAAGAAATTTTTGTCTAAATTAAAGGAAATTTTGAAATTTTAAAATGAATTTTTTTCATATTATAAAATTTTTCTAACATAAAAAAAACTAGTTTTGAATGGCGATTATTTTATACTAAAAGTTGGCTTTGAAATAGTTGCATTTGAAGTTTTTTCTTTTCAATAAAATGTATTAAATTGTTGCTCTATATTTATTAGTAGTATTGTGTTATTAAAGCATTCAGAAGATATTTTTTATTTAATTTGTAAGTTATATATGATAAGTAGCAGAATTAATTATATATATTATCCCTATGTTTATTTATTTGCAGTTGTTATACATATTTTTTACCCAATTTTTCTTGTCCATTTTTCGATTCATTTTATCACATGTAATATTCTTATTTTTTTTCATCATACATTCTTATTAACTTTGTTTAATTTAGATTTTTACTGTATTTGTTATATAGATAACTATTTTTTCCTGAAAAGTTTTTAAGTTTTTGTTTTTCTAGCAGTTTAGACCCCCTCAAATTAAAAAAAATTCTAGGATCATCGTCAAAGATGAAATATGTAATATATATTATAGATTTAATTCAATATATTTATTATTAGTTAAATATGTGGAATTTTAAATAAAGATTTTGAGAACCCAATTTAAAAAAAACCCACTTGGGTTTTTTCAAGTGGGTTTTTTCGGGTTGGCCAACCCTGATAAATGCCCTACAATATTTCAGAATTAAGTTTTTAAAAATGCCTAAAAATTAATATAAGATAAATCTATTTGACAAAAACTAATTTTGAAAATGTACAAAAAACTTTTTGCAACACGACGGCTAATGAGACCGGAATCTACAGCTTAAAGCCGATTCCGAACGAATACGAACATCCATGTCACAATGGGTTTACGAACTCAAGTACCTAAGGCCAGCACCTTAACCAATCGGCCATCGTTTGACGATAAGGGAGAAAAAAGGATTGTGGACGAAGTGGAGAGTTGCATACAAAAGTTTTTTGAGTGATCAAACTAAAAATAAACTGAATAAAAACTATATACAATAAATATATATAATAACTATGTATAATAACTATATATAATTAATTTTGACAATAGTTTGGAAGAACTTGTCCTGCTTTCTAAACATTCCGGACAACCCGGAATCTGATCAACCATTGTCCAATTCTCCGAAATAATCAAGGATCAAGCGTCGTTTTCGCCTCATGCAAAATTTTTATACAATTTTTTTTTCCGAATCATGGCTGAATGGGCATGGATGTTCGTAGCCGTTCGGAATCAATTTCAAACAGAAGATACTGGTCTCGTTAGCCAATAATCACGCCGCAAAGCAGTAAATGTTCGCTCTCCAAAACAAACCAAACATTTTTCCCACGAAAATCTTTATTTTCAGTACTGTTCGCAATCAACTTCGGTTACACAATTCCAGCTCTTTTTCCAGGGGAAAAAAAAAAAAATTAGGGACTTCTAAAGACCAAAGTAACTTTTTATAAGGACCTAAGTGAAATACACGACATAGGGGCTTAAAACCTATTTTCTGAGGAACATATTGTAACAACGATTAAAACCTGACAAGGCATGTTCTATAAATGCCCTAGAATATTTCCAAAATTATGTTTTTAAAAATACCTTAAAATTAATATAAGATAAATCTATTTGACAAAAACTAATTTTGAAAAATGTACATCTAAAATTTTTTTTGAGGGATCAAACTAAAAATAAATAGTGAATAAAAACAACTATATTATAAACAGCAATTTCTGAGGGTTTAAAAATAACATATATCAGTGGCGTGCAGTAGGTTTTTATGCAGGGTGTTCAGAGAACATGGATTTTCCAATAAATCTAATTATTGAGACATCTGAGTTCTCCATTCCGAAACGGGTTATTTATTATGAATATAAATTTAAAAATTACAAAAAAATGTTTTCCCATTCAATTTTTCTTTTAATTTATATTCCGGATGTCGAAGAAAAGATTTCAGTTCCGTCAGGCTGGACCGAGTCAGCGTCATTAAAATGGCTATTCTGATTTTAAAAAAATTCAGTATTCCCTAAGATTCTAATAAAAGATTCGTAAATGTTATTAAGGAGTGATGTCAACGTTTTCGATTTTGAAACACGAAATTTCAAATGAGGGCGGCAATATCCAGATGTAGCAAGTATACAATACGTAATAATATCGAGATACAGGATATCAAGATAAAAAAGAAGAAAAATTCGGAAGAAAGCAAACAACCATTTTTAAAAAAGATTTTTATGAATTTTATTTTTCATTTGGTGGGCGGTTAATTTTGACAGAATTTTAGCAAGATATAAAATTAAATTAATTAAGCAAAGAATAACTACATTAGTAATGGGATAAGGTGAAGAAGCAAGGAAAAGATGACGAATCGGAACGCCTCGATATCGGCCAATCAGAAAAGAGGAGGCGACCCATGGCAATCTTATTTAACAGGTAAGTGCCAGCGATATTCGAAAAAGAAGAAAGAAAACCGTTAACGAGACAGCCAATCGCCGTAAGATTCGCGGGTTGAAGTCACAAAACTTTCGGACGGATTTCGAGAGCACCGTCTACGTTAAAAACGTCATTTTTTGCCAAAAATCATAATTTTTTTAAATTTCTCTATTGTAAAATTTCAACTTTTAGGCTTCTAAATCTGTTTTTGTTTTGTCTCTACGGCATTTTAAAAAAAAAGGTGACAGCTATATAAATATCAGTGACAGCTGCCAAAACAAAACGGAAGTAGCGACTTCGAAACCGGAAAAAGTGAATTTAAAACTTTTTAAAGAGCATTTTTTTGGACAAAACTTTTTTAATTTTCATGAAGATTAGGTTAAACATTTTTCCAGTATTTTTAACAATTAGCAACTGGGCAATTAGAAAGTTTCGAAGCAAAAAAGTGTGGAGAGTTTTAAACATGTACTTTAAATTTTTAATAGTTAAAGTTGCTTTCATAAACTTCAAATGTGTTTTTCTCTGAATGGTATTTTTAATAAAATGTCGAAACTTGAAATGGGATTTCTCAAAAAGTTTTTAAAATATTGTGTTTTTTAACACAATATTTTATTATGAATGCTTTTGATGGTATTTACTAGTAAATGATCTAAATGCTTTAAAGTTGGATCATTTTTAACGATGTTTCACTCGTAGTTAGATATAAGGGTAATGAAAATTCGTTAAAAATTCAATGCATATGATTTTGAAGGACCAAAATAGTTTACCAAATGTAAATAAAGCAAAGATTTCAGGTGATTCGCTAGTCCAGTGTTTAAGAAATGGGTTGCATCAAAAAATATTGAAATAATTCAATTTATTAAAAATTTAGACCTTTTGAAAAAAACCCGAATTTACTAAATTTTTTTCATTTATTAGAAATTTTATAAAAACTTCTCCAGGAATCAATTTTTTAAGTACCATTCTCTATGATAATATAAAAAATAAATCTAAATATGTAAAAAACATGAACTAGTTTAAAGAAAAGAGTTCTTCAAACATAGACGGATACCTTAAAGGTTCACTGTCGCTAATTTTAAATAATGTGGAGTTGTTGGCTTCGTAAACTGTCGAGGGATTCATTGCCCATAAATGTAAATGCCCGCTTTCTCGGTGTTTTTGGTTAATGAAGAAAATGTATATAATTCTATTACAATGGCGCAATCTACATGAAATAAAGTCGCCCAAATAGCAAGGGATACAATGTTGTTAGGATGAATTACCTTCGTGTTTTGGGATACATCGCCAAAAATTTCACCCAATTCGCCAAGGGGCACCCTATTCTTCAATTGTACCCCAAGTGGATCAGTAGCAACCAGTGTTGCCAACCATACGATAATTATCGTGTATGTACGATGAAAAATAATCTCAAAAATATGTGACATAATTCTGAAAAACTGTACGATAATTTCCTGATTTGTACGATGAACCAACAGTAGACTAATGGAGAATTAAAAGAACAGGTAATTTAACTGTAACTGTATAAAGAGCAACAACAAAAAAATAGAGAATGTCTAATTAATTTTTTTTATCACTTTTTCCCATAAAATAATTATTGTTACAGACTTTAGAGCAGCTTAAGGGGCATGTTTTGAGGTGCTTGTTCATTAAATAAAAGTAAATAATCCTGTAACAGAAGTTGAGATAGGCCATCTGTAATGTGTAATAACAGAAGGAAAACTGTCAATTAAAAAAAAAAAATGTATATTTGTGAAATTGAATATGACCTGGGTACTAATGTTTGATATTATTTGAAACTAATATAAAATAAAGAATTTTAAAAATGGTTATGACCAGTGTTTTTA
>CM063497.1:6082486-6107486 GCA_032207245.1 Pardosa pseudoannulata
GAGTTGGGAAGCTATTTTTAGAACGACACATTTCAGGGTCATTCCTCCACGGGACGACTGGGGTAGAGCTATTTCAAAGCGCGACACGTAAACAAACAACAAAACCAAAAAGATACATGGATGGAAAACGGCTCGACAGTTCAACCAAGATACAAACTTATAGAACATCGTTTCACAACCACAGGTTGGAAAAATAATCAATAGACAAAAGAAAAAATAGAAAAAGTAAAATAAATACATACATACATACATATATATATATATATATATATATATATATATATATATATATATATATATATATATATCAGTGACGTGCGGTCCATATGTGCAGGGTGTGCAGTGCACACCCGGTCAAAATTATGACAGACAATTTTCTGCACCTATGTCTACCTGTCTTTATATGGTATATAATAAATATTATTTCTAATATATTCAAATATCATGTTGATTTGCTTGCTTGGATTCCCGCAGTGCGTGCGGTACTACGTGCTGCACCACTTAACGTGTTCAAAAGCAAACGAACATAGTAAGTTCTGATGTCGTCGCACTGCGCACTCAATTGAAAATCACGCTTTATATGTATGGGCTACTTACTGGAGAAGCACAGCATAGTATGGCAATGAGGCAAGTGCAGCTATTTCTCCTGCACTTGGCAATCAAGATCATCCGAAGGTACGGTTTATTAAGCGTTCTATTAGAGCGGGGACTTACGTGCTTCTGGTTTTTGTAACTGATTAACTGGCCATACGATTTTGCAGACGGTTCATGTTTAAATTAATATATTGTAAGATTTTGTTTTTCTGGAAATATAAAAGAATTATATCATCAATATAAAGGGAAATGTTTTAGTGCGGTAAATTCATTTCGGTGATGTATTATATTTATTGAAATAATTAGCTGAAAAACAATGCTGTTTTGTTTTACAGAAATTAATTTTAACAGAACAGTCCAAATTTTACCATTCATTGTGTCTTACAGACAGTATATATCTGTAGCACCCTATCCCTGGTTTTGTTTTTAAAAATGGTCAAGATGTTTTTCGCAGGATATATGATTTCCAAATGTGAAAAACAATTAATAAATGTAATTTAATCCACTGACCGAACGAGAAACGGTTCGTTCTATTGTGCCAGAGTGCAGCGAAATCCTCTGCACGTGGAATAGACGTTCGGTTTGTCGGCACCAAAGCGGCAGACGAAATGTGGTGCTACGTTTGCTGAACATATAAGTTTTTCGTAGAAGCCCGAAGCGTTGTTTTTTCGACGCCGATATACCATACAACAAAATACATGATTTTTGCTTTTGTGCTAGTAGAATTCTCATAGTTATAATTCGACTAATTGTAGGTAAATATTTTATTTATTGTAATCTTTAATTTTATATTCATAATAAATAACCCGTTTCAAAATGGAGAACTCGGATGTCTCAATAATTAAAGATTTATTGGAAAATCCATGTTATCTGCACACCCTGCATGAAAACCTACTGCACACCACTGATATACACATACATATATGTATATATGTATACATATATATATATATATAGAAAGAGAGAGAGAGAAGTGTTTTTCTGATATAGACCGTAGAGCTCCAAAAACATCTAGTAGACAGGGTTCCCACTCTTTTTTCAGAACAAGAATTAAAGGTTTTCTAACCTTGAATATGACATAACGGCATAAACCCTATAAACACTATTTCCTGAGGAACCTATTTTAATAATTATGAACCAGACAAGGCATGTTCAATAAAAATGCTTAACTAATATAAGATAAATCTATTTGATGAAAGCTAATTTTGAAAAATGTACATCTGAAGTTTTTTGAGTGATCAAACTAAAAATAAATTGTGAATGAATAAAATATTATAGGCAGTACTTTCTAAAGGTTTAAAAATGACTTATAATATATATATATATATATATATATATATATATATATATATATATATATATATATATATATATATATATATATATATATATATATATATATATATATTTATATATATATTATATATATATATTATACATATATATATATATATATATATATATATATTGTATGTATATGCTAGGTGATTATACCCGACGTTGCCTGGGAAAGAAGAAAGTTTTACTTTTCTATTACATTGAATGTAAAAGAAAATTAAACTTCCATAAGTAACTGAAATATATACAAACACCCCCCCCCGCCCTCCATGCTTCGTTTCATTAAAATCTGCATGACTGTTAGCTATTAGGAAAGGGCAGTCGACTTTATACTTTAAAACTTTTCATTATACGAAAGATGATTTATTTGTGAAATAAGTAACTAAGAAAAAACTGTCATTTAAGAAAACTGATAGGAAATCACATAATGATGGCAGATATCGTCGATGGAGAAATTTATTGCATTTCAATTTAAAAGTTAAGGAGCTTTTAAAAACCTTTGAAGAAAATGAGGTAGTTTTAAGGGCCCTTAAAAACAAAAGCTGAAATTAAGGAGTTCTTAAGGACTTTTAAGGACCGTGGGAACCCTGATAGAACCTCGATTCACCGAAGTCAATTTCTTCTTCACTTTCTACTACAGTGGGCTCCCCTTAATGGTATCCGTTTGGGACACTTTGATTTCGATAACAATAAACGATTGATAACAACAAACGATATGCAAAATGAGATGAATTTACCAAACCCCCTTCAATTCACACGTACTAAATTTCAAAGCAAAACGAAAGACACATCTTATATTGATGTACTGTATGTTACCCTTTAAAACACAAGAATTCTATACATAATTTATCAATTGTTGACTGTCTACAATTCTTTCTTAGAAGATCATTGATCAATGGTTCGTCATCGTAATCAACCTGTCATATCGATTTAAAATATCGATCTTTTGTTTTAACGTTCAATCATTTCGCTTTCTGGCTTCCCTATCGACAAACTGCACGTAACAGAGCAAGGCATAAAATGGGGATGCGCTCCTTCTCACTTCCGATACAAATGTGTTGCCTTCTGCTTATCTGACAACCATTCACCACCAGCAAGGTGTGCGAATTTCTGAAAAATTCCAGGAACGTGTCATTTCCCACTCCTTTGTTCCTTCCCCATTTCTCCAGGTGGAAGAGGGAGAATTCTCGGAAATTCAAACAACACCGAAAGGAAAGGAAAGGTTCCTTCTGAATAGATTCCGAATATTCCTTTGCACGTTAAAATGAGGTTCTAAAACGGATCCCATGAATCGATGTCACGATCCCATAAAGCGATCCTTTTAATTTTAACAAATGAATAGAAAAAATCGGGACCCAGTGATTTCGATAACAGTAAGCGATCGATAACATTGACCCATTGAGCGGAGTTCACTGTATTTTACGAAAAATTCGTTTATAAATAAAAAAGTTACCACAAGTTAGGATTGCCGAGTGACTCGGTCTTTGGTTGCGTTATTTCGTCTTCCATCGAATTCTTAGCTCCAGAACGTACAAGTGGTGTTTTGTCCATTCGAAGCTTGGTGTTTTATTGTCGAATACAAAATGAATCAAACGAGCCGTCGTGACAGAGTGACGGGCAGATTTTCGGACTTTCATTTTAAAAATCGTTTATTTCGGGGATTTCGTAAAAATATTTTTTTTTTTTTTTTGTTAAATAATCATACAGTCTATATTAAAGTGTAAAATAAAAAAAGTTTCGTTCATAAAAACAAAGGTTTCGATTGACAGCGATTCTTCTGAATAACTAAACTTTTGCGCGATTCACGGAAAAACGCCCGCTGCACGCGTAAGTTGGCGGTGAAATATTCACTCATGCCAAGTGTTAAAAGCCAGCCAGTTTGGGAACTTGTCCAAAATCAGGGCATTCTGTTGAAAAGCCAGGCCATCAAAAAAGCGCTAAGTAGAACTTAACGACAACTAAAAGGCAACCCCCTCTTCCGAAAGACGGTACACGCAAAACGAAGAAAAGAAGAAAAATTTCATAAACGACATAAAAGTTGCTAAAAACGCTAATTTCTGTCAGGAAACAGACCTTTGGTAACCATTTCGTTTGTGAACGTCTGCTATTACAATTTAAAATCGTAAAAACAACTAATGATATTAATTCACACGTTATTCGATGAACATACCTTTAAAGTTAGATGGTGAACCCAAGAACATCTGAACAAGTCAGAAGTACCGGTGAAATAACTAAAAGACATAAATTGGTATCTACATCAGATGTTCTATTACGAATTCCTCTGGGTTTTTTTTTCATTTTAGGTCAGAGGAAAGCCCAGTTTCGTCTTTCGGGCTATGAACAATGGAACCGGTTTGTTCGACGGTGCCTCAAGGATACAATTGAATAGCTCATTTCCAGTAACGAACCACGAGGCAGCACTCCAACAATTACGATAGCTTACCACATAGAGTCTGCTTCGAAAAACAGAAAACGTCGCATTTTCATTCCAAAGGGGGAATTCTGTTAAGTATGCTATACGGTTATGTTTTCTGGAATACAGCATATGCCTTTCGAAGGTTTTCCATTCATGAAGTCAATAAACGGGGACTTCTGACAGGTTTTTAATGGATCGTAAAATTTACAAAAATCGCACGACCGGAACTAGGTCCTTGGCAAAAAAAAACTAGGACTTTTGTGTCCTTACCACCAAATGTAAAAGGGAAGCTGTATAAACATGTTCTCACTCTCCCTTCTTCTATATTGTTACGAATTCTCGTTACATTAAATTCCCCGTTACAGACTTATGTACTAGCGTGAGAAAAAGCGGCATTAGGTAGAAATAGCGAACGCGCCTTTTGTGAGCCCTTGAACTGAGCTCATCTTTACCCAGTGAAAGGACGCTGAATAGAGGATTGTTAACACCAAAGACCACCTCAATTATTCTGTCTGATGCTGGTGAAGTGTGTCCAGTGTTAGTATCCCGAAGAAAGAGTCTCCCACGACAGAAATCCTCTACGTTGTAAGGGAAGCAGGAATACTTTCCTACCTTGTTCTCCAAAGGTTTCCAGAGATACCGATTAATGATGTCCTATAGATCGGCGAGATTGCCCTCGATTACACCTCTCCGGCTAGAGTTCGACAAGCGATTTCTCACCACGTCATCAACCAGATGAAGGATCAGCTGAGATGGAAAGCTGAGGGCAGACGGCGATATAAGAAGACCGGAGTTCATGGCCCAGGGTGATTTTTTGACCGATCGAGTCTCCTGTGAACTCATCGGCTGATAGCGTCCACCCCCCCCCCTCTTTTTTTTCTCTCCGATAGATTAGGAAGATAATTCCTGCAACGATTATCACTGTATATATCGTATTAATTTCATCAGTGTCTTTATCGTAACTTTAAGATTTTGTGTTTCAAATAAAGATCTTTAGTTTGTACGTACAATCTACACTACAATATATATTGCGCCAGCATAAAGGAATTCATCTGGACCTCCGGGTTCTATACCTAACCATAAACACTTAACACTACCGCCGTAACGGCATCGATCCGAAGCTAAAGAGCAGTACAATGAGACCTCCCCCCTCCCCTCCAAAAAAGCCTTTACTTGTGAGGTCCAGATGCACTCCTCTATGCAGGTACAATATATATTTGGTAAAATTTTACTGAAGTACCCGAAGATCAGTCTAAACAGACACACTTTCATACCTGCATCATGACCCATTTAAAATGTATGATGTGACTGATTCCTTAACAAAGTGGTGAAAAAAGTGTCAGGTCAATCCTGAACCGTCGTTACCATTAAGAATCTACACGACTTTACTGGCCCCTCCACTTTCTCCAGTCCTTTTTCCAGTTCATTTTGTTTTTAAAAAGGTTTCATTTTGTAGATTTCAGGTATTCCTTGTCGATTATATACTTGAGGTACATGCTAATACACCCACAATGTTGAAGTTCGTTTTGTATTATGTTAGAGATTAAACAGATGGCTGCCAATGAAACACGAGTTGGATAGAATTTGTATCCCTCTTTAGAGCGGGTGGTGATTGGCAGTTCCCACGCTATGACGTCACTAAGCCCAGACTTAGCCAATAAACCATCAAAACAGCAGCAGATACGGATCACACAGACGGTGACTCCCGTAAAAGTACCTTCCCACTACGGTCCACTGCAAGCCATTACCACCGTGTGGAGAGAGATGGCTTACAGAGGTAAAATGGCCATGGCGGAGGATGGCTTTGGAAGCGGTACAAATATCTTAGACAGCCAGCATGCGCTACTTAAGTGCGCAGTAGACTCTATGGATGCATCCACGCGATCGGCTCATGGGGTGACCCAATGTGTGGATGCAATCCGTGAACCATCGTCCAAGGTCGCCATCAGGACCAATACAGCAGTGGTGATCAACTGGTCATAGTGTGGAAGTGGTATAAGAAAGTTACCTTGCCAACAGCAAGAAACCATTCGGTTTTTACCCTTTAAGTCACATCACGTTATTCTATGTACCCCATGGCAACATCATGACCATGGTCTCGTATTTGTTAGGAATTTTTTAAATTAAATTTAACAAACGTGACTTAAAATTCCGCAAGCTAATACCTATTTCGGTATTAGCTTGCGGAATTTTAAGCGAGCTGCGTCTGCACAACTAAACTATTTTTAAAATGTTGGAAGGTATATTTGAAGTAGAGAAAAAAAAAAGGGGGCGTGGATCGGGACAGCCCTTATGCTACAAAGGTATCAATAAAAAAAATTACTCTGTTCTCTGGCGCCATCTATTGACTAATACATAAACTAAAACTATTCAAGTAATCCTATATGATCTTCGTCGAGAGCATTCGGGTTTAAACCTTTGAGTGCACTTTACCCGGTTTGGTTACCATAGTTACACTTTATAAACAAGGGCGATGGGAGGAAGGAACAAGTGACCTTGAATAACCTATTGAAAATAGACAGATTGAGTTCTTAAACTATGGGTCGGTATCCATTTTGATATTTCTTTATTATAATATTTTTTCAGTTACCGAATATTTTTACAATGCATTTGAAAATAGATAAAGACAAAACAGACATAAAAGAAACGAAAACGGTCCGATGCATTTTCTTATAACAGAAAAATATATTTTAAAGTTTGTTACTTAATTAAAATCTTCCCATTGTTCTGTCTTAAAAATCAAAAATTACAGTTGATGGCCTAAAATTGCAATAACCTATTACACTACAAGTGAAGATATTGACAGTTTCACTCACGCATGTCGAATTTGTGCAATGCTTATACGGTCCCTCAAAAGTACCGTAAATATGAGGTCCCCACATAAAAAAAAATTTAACCCTGATCTCAATTAATTCGATCTAGTCAAATATTTAACAGATACTAGGATAAAAAAAAGTTTTTTTTATCAATTTATAATACATGCAACGAAAAATATTGCACAGTTTCATTTCACTCCAATAATTATTACAAAATCTAACATTAACTCAATTTAAGTAGCATAATACACAAATGCATTTAAAATGTAACATAAAAAGTTTTCTTGTTGAAAATTAACCATTATATGTATTTAAACAAGCATTGGAATCTTTCACGGAACAGATGCATTATAGACGCCGGGCCCGTCTGCCATGTTTTTCTTTGGCGACAAACAATAAAAATCGTATTTGAAAAATCGCCAAGTAAAAAAACAAGGCGGTGGGACGCGTTTTTCACAATTTATAGCATTATTGTAGCACTATTTATAGAGCGATTCACAATTTATAGCATTATTAAAATAAAATTAGCATAATAATTATCATTTTTTGCGTTATTTAAAAACTAAATAACAGATTATTAATAATATTTGTAGTATATATCAACACGGCATAAACACAATATATATCATTTAATAGTGTATATCATAATAAGCTCGACCCCCCGTTGTAATAAATAAAATGCAAAATAAATTTAATAAGAGACACACCAACCTACTTATCGCCCCCTAAGACCGCCAAAAAATCGCCAAGTTTGGCGAAAATAAAACACGGCGTCTATAATGCATCTGTACCTCTTTCACATGCACAGTGTTAAACCGAAATCAAAACATTTGAATCCGTAATTAAACTTTCTGCATGATCAATAACCCCTCATTAACAAATATTAATTTATTAATAGTATGCAGTACAAATATATAATTACAAAATCATAAACAATAATGTACTCTAACGATTATTTAACACATAACTAGCATATAGCCCATGATATGACGGGATTAGTAAAATTTTTAATATTCCAGAACTGTTAAGTACCCAATGAGGCAGATAAGAAATGGCTTGTTTTTGGCTGAGAATTATCTGGTTCACTCTCAATAATTTATTTATCTTCATACTTTCATACTCCTCTAGAGTCTCCCGATCTTATAAATGCAGTTTAGAATCACGTTGAATTCATTGAGTCAAACCGTGTGGTTATGTATAATAAACAAACACACAAAAGAACAAACTTCTTAATTTCCGAATATATATAAATTAAAAGTTAGATATTTATTAGTCCGTGAATAGAGTCCCAGACTTATATGAAAAGAATTTATTGTTAATACCGGCGGTAAAAGTTTCATTGCAACAAAAAATAATCGATGATTCAATTTAAAATTATCACGTATGTACCTAATCTATTATTTAAGCCAAATATAAAAGAAAATCATTTACGTAATATCTAAATTCAGTGATAAAAGATATTAAAATAGTGTAGACGATATTTAAATAGTTTAAAATATGAATTGATTCAATGAGATGTTTAAAGGAGTGATGTCACAATGCCAGAAAAAAAATTGTTATTTTTACCTATTTGTTAAGTGAAAAATGGATAAATTGAATCGCCCGCTCTTAATCGGGGAAAATAGGGCTCGAAATAATGGCATTAAACTCTCGAAAAGGAGGGAAGGGTTGGATTTCGAACGTTTTAAAGACGACAGTATTTTTTGCCGTGATATGAAGCCTATTTATACAAATTTATTTTAGAATCGGATCGATCGTTTAGGAGAAGATGAACTTTATTCGCTTCGAATGGATGCCTCTCTCCATTCCGGGTCCAACCGCTTCATAAATTGGAGGACAGACGCACAGATAACTTAGGCTATTATTATATAGGGAATTATAAGATTATTATACAAAATAAAGTTTAACATTTTTTGATATATAGAGATTTAAAAAAATTGTTAATAATTAAGTCATTCTTATTTTAAATTTGAAAGTTATTTTAATTACAAAATGACTGCTTTGGTAACAAAATCAAAAATTAAAAAAAAAATGGTGTATTAAGCTAAATTACTATTTGTTCCTAAATGTCTATTTTGCTTTTCTTGTTACTTAGGTGGAATACGATTTTTTACAAAAATAAGTTATTCGGAATGGCATCAAAATAGTAATGGCTGCTTTGGTAACTAATTTCAGAATGTTAGAGCACAAGCAATGTTCGCCGTCGACATTAAAACCTCATTTCACAGATAATTTACATTTAGCAATATCGTGAAATCGTGACTCGTGAAATCTATTAAAAACTAGTCTAAAGTCTGGTGTGATTTTACGATGACTAGTCAAAAACTTCCGAAAATGTTTTCTGTAACTCAGGAAGTAGAGAAAAAGAAAATGGCGAGCAGCGTAATTAATACTACAATCTGTCCTCTATTTATTTATTTTTTAAACCACGGAATCTACTTTTGATTAAAACTGGTCTAGAAATTGGTGTGCATTTATTTAATTTATTGTGCAAAATTGTTAACATTTAAGTCATTCTTAATTTAAATTTGAAAGTTACTTTAATTACAAAATTACAAACAAAAACAACATTTAAAAAAAAATGGAGTACCCCGCTAAATTACTATTTGTTTTTAGATGTTACCCCCAAGTACATTTCGTATTCTATATTTCGGATATTTTGCTTTTCTTGTTACTTAAGTGGAAAACGATTTTTTACAAAAATAAGTTATTCGGAATGGCATCAAAATAGTAATGGCTGCTTTGGTAACTAGTTTCAGAATGTTAGAGCACAACCAATTTCACAATCTCATTTCACAGATAATTTACATGTAGCTATATAAGCAGGTATTTACAGATAGGTGTTTAGTGCAAATTAACAAGTACGAAAATAGGAAATGGCAAGCAGCGTAGTTAAATAAAAATAAAACACAGATTGTAGTGTTAATTTTTAAACGACTCGTGAAATCTATTAAAACTAGTCAAAGTTTGGCGTTATTTTACGATGACTATAGTCTGTTACGTGAGATTACTGTATATTTTAGAACCCAAAACACTTTACAAAGCCAAAATTCTCCGAAAATGTTTTCTGTAACTCAGCAAGTAGAGAAAAAGAAAATGGCGACCAGTGTCATTAATACTACAATCTGTCTTCTATTTATTTATTTTTTAAACCACAGAATCTACTTTTGATTAAAACTGGTCTAGAAATTGGTGTGCATTTAGGATGGCTATATTTTTTTACGTGAGATTACTACATTTTCTAGACGGTAAAACACTTTACAAAGCCAAAAAATTCCAAATTGTTTTGTGTAACTCAGCAAGTAGAGAAAAAGAAAATGGCGAACAGCGTCATTAATACTACAATCTGTCTTCTATTTATTTATTTTTATAAACCACGGAATCTACTTTTGATTAAAACTGGTCTAGAAATTGGTGTGCATTTGGGATTTGGTGTGCTTTATTTTTTTAGGTGAGATTACCACATTTCCTAGACGGTAAAACACTTTACAAAGCCAAATGTAACTCAGCAAGTAGAGAAAAAGAAAATGGCGAAGAGCGTCATTAATACTACAATCTGTCTTCTATTTATTTATTTATTTTATAAACCACGGAATCTACTTTTGATTAAAACTGGTCTAGAATTTGGTGTGCATTGGATGGATTTTTTTAGATGCGATTACCTTATTTTCTAGACGGTAAAACACTTTAGAAAGCCAAAAAATTCCGAATTATTTTGTGTACCTTAGTAAGAGGAGAAAAAGAAAATGGCGAGCAAGAGAAAGACATTTCCGCCAACAAAAAACGCAAATATTAACATACGCATACACAAAAAGATCATATTCAAGGGAAAATAAAAGAGTGGTCAGATAAACGAGATCAAAAATGAATGCATTAACTATAATAATTCACAACATACACAAATGGATTTCTACTAAGAAACGTTTTATAAAAGGTATAATTTAAAGTAAAAGACAACTTCGATAATTATTTACACAGTTTACAAATACTAGCAACAAAAGTAACTTCTAAACAAAATTTCAATACTTACAAAATATGGCTTTCAAAAATTAAGTTCGATTCAAAAGTTCTGCAATTGAAAAAAAAATATGTATTACATTTTGTTACTTGGTAAGTTTTCTGCAACTGTCAGTTTAATGAATAGAAAAAAATACGACAAACAGATATAAGTAACTTCTAAAATTATTAAATACATACGCTTTTTGTTTAAGAATGTTCATTACAACCATCAATTTAATACACGCAGGTAGATAATTAGGCTACAATAACAATTCAGTGAGTTGTGATAAAATTAAGACTAAATGAAATCAATAATCCTTTTGTATTTGTGGTTTGAACAATATAAGAACATCTTAATCTTTCCCAACAGATAATATACAATGTTTAAATGAAATGGCATTAGTAATTTGACATTAATATTTTTTTTTATTTAGACCATTTTTTAACAGATACTATGAGTACTAGAAAAGTCAATTACTCGTAAATAATACTATGAATACAATCAATATCAAACTATTCGAGGTAAATTCATAAGCATTGAAAAGTCCATCACTTGGTTTTAATATTACGGGAAAGACCAGATCTCACGAAAGAAAATGTGATAAAACATTTAAGGTGTTCACTCTTTTTTACCGACTCTACAACACCTGCTGCTGTTTGTATAAAAAAAGGTCTTCCTATGCAGGTATGAGCAAAAATCTACAGTAGGGAAAACGTTCCCTACAAAATTTTCCCTTTTATCCTCCACGCTATGGCCAATTGTTCACCACTCAAGTACTGGTCCTGATGGCGGCCTTAGACAATGGTTCACAAGTTGCACCCACACACTGGGCCACTCAATGAGCTCCATAAAGTCTACTGCGCACTTCAGTAGCGCATGATGGCTGTCTTTTATGTAGCCTCCACACTATGGTCAATTGTTCGCCACTTTTTGATGGTGACCTTGAACGGTGGTCACGGATGGCATCCACACACTGGGCCACTCAATGAGCCAAACACGGGGATTCGTCCATAGAATTTACTGCGCACTTTGGTAGCGCATGCTGGTGGTCTTTGACCTTTTATGTAGCCTCCATACTATGGCCAATTGTTCACCACTTCCTCGTGATGACCTTGAACGATGGTTCACGGGTTGCATCCACACGCTGGGCCACTCAATGAACGAAACACGTGGATTCGTCCATAGGGTCTACTGCGCGCTTTAGTTGCGCATCTGGCTGCTTTTGATCTTTGGAGAAAAACCGCCTCGGAAGTCATCGTCCGCCAAGGCTATTTTATCGTCTACCACCATCGACCACGATAAACCATACCCCCTCCAGACGGTGGTGATGGCTTGCAGTGAACCAAAATGTGAAGGGACCTTTAAAAGCCCCTCCACACTATGGCCCACTGTAAGCCATTGGGGTATGGCTTATCGAAGTCGTCGATGGCTTCGGAAGTAGTTTTTCTCCAAAGATCAAAGGCAGCCAGATGCGCAACTAAAGTGCGCAGTAGACCCTACGGACGAATCCACGTGCTCGGCTCATTTAGTGGTCCAGCGTGTAGATGCAACCCGTGAACCATCAGGAAGTGGTGAACAATTGGCCAGAGTGCTGAGGCTACAGGAGAAAAACCGCTTCCTCTTCCATCCTCCGCCAAAGGCATTTTATCGTCTGCCATCGTCGACCTCGATAAGCCGTAACCCCTCCAGACAGTAGTAATGGCTTGCAGTGGGCATAATGTGAAGGGGCCTTAACAGTGGATTTCAACATTTGTATAGAACCCACACACACACCAAAAAAAAAAAAATATATCCTTTCCCTTGCCCTATCAAAGGTCCATTTTTACCCGTGGTGACGTACCCAGATTGGTATTTAGTTTATTTTTTAATAATATAAGTTGGCAATGAAAATTCTGACGAACCCATAAATTGAATTTTTCGGCAGGTACGTCGACTGATATGACCAAACAGCTTTATCTGTGAAAGCTTCGTTTAACAGTACTGTGTTTACAGGCGATATCAAATAAATCTCTTATCACGAAATTTTTCTTTTTTTTATAAATGGCTTTCCACGGTGTTCGAAATGGCAGCTAACTGATCGCTCATGCGACAGGCTGAAACATTCGAAGTCGTTTGACTCTGTGGCAGTCCATAATAACTGAGATTTAAGATGAAAGGGAAATGAATACGTTACATACAGGGCAAGTTGAAAATAAAATTATCGGCTTTAAAAGTGTCAAGACAGATTTAGCTTTTCAATTTATGTGATATAAATGTATTGTAAGTAATGATAATACACATGGGCGATTCTAAATAAAAATAAAATTGCTGAACATAATAAAAATTTTCAGAAAAAGTATACGCTAGTAATTTAAAATAAAAATTATATTAAGGTAATTTCTAGAAGGCAAAGCTAACTGGATGATATCTGAATTTTAATATTGTGATATATCGTTAACCAAATATCATATTAATATGTTCTAATATATATCCCCTAATTGTAGAGCTACAAATAAAAGTGTGTTCTGTATAAAATAACACTAACACACATATATCAAAGTGTGTGTCTAGAAAGCAAAAATTCTATTTCTTAATCTGAATACATAATATATTATTACTATCCTTCGGTAGAGAAAAATTGTAGACGCGGCAAAAAAAGAAAAAAAGGGTAAAAAAAAGTATAAAACTTTCCGATTATCTTCAAAATTCATTTATATCTTTTTCATTCGAAATGGAAGATTAAAACCACCTTCCACTTCGAATGAAAAATATCCTTAATAAACTTTTTTTTTTTAATTTTCAGAAACAGATTTTTTTGAAAACTTTTTTTACAATTTTCAGGGAAAAAAAATCTGTGTTTTATTATTTTCGGAACAGACTCGCATAAATTTTTGGATAATTCAGAAATTCTCGTATCAGAATACACTAAGATTAAAATTACTAAGATTTATTAATGTAAATAACTTTAAAAATTGAATTTTACCTCAATATAAGAAAATTTACTTACGTCTGCACTCTAACCAATATTATTTCACGAGATCAAGGGTTTTTTCTGTTTTAAACATTTTTGTTTTTGATTATGAGTGATTGTGCCTCTAAAACCCTGAAATCATTTGTCATCAAAAACCCGGAACTAAAAAACGATAATTCGATATAACAAACAAATGCACGTTACTAATAATGTGTTGTTAATCAATTTCAAGCAACGATTTTAATTAAAGCAATGACTACTTTCATTTTAATAATTAAAATGAAAAACTTTAAAGTTACTTCTTTTGATGAATCTGCCTTTTAGATGTTTAATAAATGAGCCTATAGAATAGGATTTTTAAATCGAATATCCAATACATTTTATACGATAAATCTGATTTCTGATATTAAACTATTACTAAACACAGAAGTAAAATATTGGAGAAAATAAAAGAGAAAAATGAAAGAACTATTAATGAGTATTATTTTGATTTATATAATGCAAAAACAAGTACATGAAATATACAAGACACTAAATAATTGTTATTAATATAAACAAATATTCAAGACTCCTAATCAAAATATATTTACTGCAGCTGAAACACGAAACACAAACTGAAATTTATTAACACTAGATTTACGGACTGCGCCAATTTGACTAATTAAAAATTTGATCACTATATATATACATAAAACTTTAATATCACTTTTCAAACACATACGTTGGTTTTTAGTTGAGTAATAAAATATATGTAAACTTTTATTCCTCTTCCCCACAGACCCTTCATTATCAAATGGGGTACACCTGTTTTCACGACTGTGAGCCCATTGGACTCATAGAATGATATATGAAAATAAATAAATATAGTATAAAATAAATATAGAGAACACTTCCATTCCATCGACAGAAATTCATGATACTGACGCACGGAAGAATTGTCAAGTTCAACCATCATGCAAAAGAAACATGTTAAAACCATTGTGCTCAATGGAATAGAAATATTTGCGGAAAATGGGTTTCAAAAACAGATTTTATATGTAAAAAATGTTTTCCATGAATTTTTGATAATAAACATTTCATTTAAATTAATTTGGAACTATTTTCTTTGCAAAAAACTTCCATTTCCTTGTAGGAGTCAAATTGGCTCACTTCAGTAAAAATAGGATCAACATTCGTAAATCTAGTGTTAATGGTTAAAGAATAATTAATTTGGTTTTTAAGCACTTTTAACAATTAGATTTACTAATTTGAAGTTTGGCAATAAAAACAGTCAAATTAAACAATAACAGAAAACAGAACAGAAACATTAAAAGAAAACAGAAAAAAAAATATATCATGCCACTATAACAAAAAAGTAAATGTATCAAATTATGTTTCAGATATTGACCCAGATTTCTAAATGATTTATCACAAAACAACAAGAAAATATATCGGAGACATTTTTAATGGATATAAATTTTAAGAGAAAATGGCCAAAAAGTTATTATAAAAGGAATTTTATAAATTAGTACTACAATAATATTTAAAACTTTCAGTACGCTGAGCCAGACTTAATTATAAGAATATAAATTCATTGAAATTAATAACAGTCTGTCCCTTTATGGACTAACTACAAATAACGTAATGAATATTTTTATATCAAACTTTTAGAAGGTTTTATAAAGGCTGATTTGGAGAATTTGGCCAATCTTTCATTATACGAGGATTACTTACGCAGGAATATTTCTTAAAGTCGATTCTGAACAACTACAGAAATTCAATAAGGTTGTTTGGCCATCATCTAGTCTTCAATGGTAATCTTTTGTTATAAACAAAAACCGCGAAATGCAAAATCTGCCAATTAAAATTTAGTATATTCGGCGGCCGAACGTTAACAATTTGTTAATGGATTCAAAAGCGTACATTACTTCCTTGGATAAGCTTTCTAATTGTTGGAATGCGTGGAACTATCAACCAATAATATACAGAAAATGCACAGAAAGAATCGAACATAAATATTTTATATAAGCCTAATTAATGCATAGTTACCAATTTCTAACATCGCCAAAATAAAGTTACCACAAATACAACGCCAAATACTCGAAAAACACTGTATTTTTAGTGACTTTCACAAACTAATCTGGCAGCGTAGAACAAATTGTACGACATTGAATACTAGCGAACTGTTAAACATTTAAAAAGAAATACGTAATGTCATCAAAATGGTAGTTAAAAGTCATCGAAAACTATAAAATTGACTAAGAGCATGTGTACTGCAGATTGCTTTTCATTTATTCTCAATAACTGAAAATATACATGGAATTATACGCGCCTTTTTGCTATTGGCTGTTAGACTTTTTCCAACTAATCTGGCAGCGCTGAATAAAACGTAAGATGGCGAAAACATGTGAATTATTAAATATTTAAAAACAAAAAAACATAACAGCGACCAAAATGTTTAAATTAATCAAAATTATAAAAATTGACTATGAAAATGTATTACAAATTGTTTTTCAATTACTGAAATGGCGACGATCTTTCGGCGTGCGGCCGTGGCTAAAAGATCGTTGGTTGTTGATTTAAAAAAAATGGCGTCGTTGGAATTCCACATACCTCTTAATTTAAACAATTTTGCAAATAAATTTGATTAGTTTTCACGGATTTATAAATTAAAAAATAAAAATTTTAAATATCATTCAGAGTTCAGGAATCTTTAAAATCTTACAATCCACTTTTAAGTGCATCAAAGTGAAATCTAACACTCATACGTTTGGAATGCCGGAAGTTACGTAGAGTGGTTACAATTTAAGATATCTATGATTCTTTTTTGCGATGATCATAATCTTTTTATAATTACATACCAGTAGTAAGAGAATGGATTTGAAATTAATAATTACAGTTCTTTGAGGTATAAAACCATCCTCCAAATTGAAGTTTAATTTTTATAATCTCATGAATAAATATTATTCTATTAGAGAACAAGGGCTGACAGTTACATTTTTCCTAACATAAATGTCATGTGCTTTGTTATAAAATCTAACTAAAACTGTTATATAAAAAAAAACATGTGGAATACAGAAAGAATTTAATTCAAGGGGAAAGAACTATACATAAGTTGAATAAGGATCTAACAGCTGAGACTAGACCTTCTTCAATGTATCACATTAACAACTACCAGTTTGTTTCACAAACAATTCTATTTGTCCTCACAAACATGACAAATGATTGTAAAAAGGAACAATTTGTAGCATGCTAGCCACATTATTACATCTTGTCAGCAGTGTAAATGTACAGAATAATACAGCAAGTAGGTTGTGCTAATTTCAGATAACAACAAAACAACAGTACAATGTCAACCTATAAGGAATCTATCAGGAATTTTTTACGGAATTTCATCTAGAAATCTTATTTTTGACACAAGTTTAAAATCTAAAGTAATTATTTTTTGTACAGCATGTGAACAGAATTCCTATAAAAATGCTTGTAATTATTAAACAGAAAGATAAATAACATGATATCTCTAGACATTAAAAATTAATTATTTGAAAAGCATGAACAATAACATTTTTATATAGCACTGGTAAAATATTAACACAATCAAAGGTATAGAATATAAGAAAGAAAGCTAAATAAACATGTATAATGACATACATGCACAAATAACTTTGAAAATATTAAATTTAGTATATCATCACAAAAAAATTGATAATACATTTTAGAAATACAACACTTAGAAATGTTTGGTTTTTAAAACTTTAATAAAACTTCAAATGCAAAAAGTATATATACCTTGAAGTTAAAAATTAGAACTTTCAAATGTAAATTTCAGTGAAAATATCTGTAAAAGAAAAGAAAGTAAATTCCAAGATGTCAAACATCTGATACAATTCTCAGTTACATTATGTTCAATTTCACTACACCTATAAAACAGAATTTTTCCGTTCATACAGAAAAAACTGATTTTCATTGTCAGTATTTTAAGCAATTAAAATACATTTTTCTGTATTTTGTCTTCGTTGTGAGAGAAATTGAATTGAGAGTTTCAAACATTTAAACTTTACACTTCATTAAATAAAACGTTTGATTGCCTAAAAATCTACATAAAATGAAACTTCATTTATGAAAAAAATGTCAATATTTAAGGAAAGTTATAAAATGTTCAGCATTAGTTTTGTCACTCAATATCAAAAACAGAAATTAATGGCTCAGTTATACACATTTAAAAGACAATGTTTAATCTATGTTAATATGAATCACAAAATAATAAATATAGAACTACCACTCTATAGGTATCAAATATTTAAATCATGAAGAAGCTTTCAATATGTATTTTTCTATTATAAGAACACATGAGAAGTAAATAAAGAATTTTAATAACCAGGTCAAGCCAGGGCTGTCTCAACAAGCTTTTTCTTACGTAGTCTATCATATGCTATGGGTTTCTAGTTAGTAACCTTTAATGTTTTTAATGTTAATGTCATGGCACCAATGGCATATTCTTTTTGGCACTCAGTTTGAGAAACACAGACCTAAAAAAAATTTAGAACCGATAAAGGATTAGCAATAATATCCCGCCTTGTGAGTCCCAACCACTGGTGAATGTCTTCCTCAAACCATCTGACTGGAGTTCTTCCTAGTGCCTCCAGAGGTTGTTATTTTCTGATCTAAATAAGTGTCCAAGGTACCTTATTTAGCTTGATTTCATAACTTTAACGATGCCTAGCTGTTAATATTAATTCTTAATTTCATAATTGTAAACAATTGACCAAATGTTATTCCTTTGAACAAACCAAAAATTTTGCATAGTATTTTTCTTTCAAAAATTATTAGACTATTTTGGACATGGTTATTCAATGTCCAGCTTCCCTGCTGTAGAGGACTATTGGTCGAATTAGTGATTTATGCAGAACAATTTTAGCTCTACTGCTAACGAGTCATGATCTTTATTGGTTTTTTAAGTCAAAATAACATCTGTTAGCCAGCATCAAGTGAAACCATTTCAACATTTTTTACTTTTCATTCCTGTTGGTGAGAGTTGTTCCAAAATATTTAAACTCAGTAACTTAATAATTAGGTCAGAAATAAAAACAAAAAACATAACAATCACAATAAAAACTTAACGTTTCTATTAATAAAAAAGATTATGTTGTTATAGTATAAAAGATTAAAACTCAGAATAAATCATGCACCCAAACACATTCTTCAGTGGTTGGGACTCACAAGGCAGGATATTATTGCTAATCCTTTATCGGTTCTAAATTTTTTTTAGCGCTGTATTTCTCAAACTGAGTGCCAAAAAGAATATGCCATTGGTGCCATGACATTAAAAATAAAAAATGTCATCCAATCACTTTCATTCATTGCATTAAAGACAAATGAAATTTACTTTGTTAATTTCTTCTGGTCCTTTGAATTCAAACCTACTTTTAAGGGTAGCTGTACCTCAAAATTTTTTTTAGCTTTATGAGTGCCGCGGCAAAAAAATTTTGAGAACAGCTGCAAAGGGGTTATGAACCTGATATATCTCTGCTAATCTCTAGGGTTAGTAACAACATGAGACGGGCATAACATTCTAATCTAGACTTTTATGCCACTAGCATAAAATTTCATTGAAATTATAATTTTAAGTTTGCTTTGGGAAAATCCAGATTTCAGCAATATTCTCAATAATACACAATTCTCATTTGTAATTTTTATCATTAGAATGCAGTTCAATGTCAGTATTTCAGAATGCATTGACTTTAAAATATTTTGAAGAAATTTTTCCGTTAAATGTTTTGGTTTTGCACACTACAGTATCCTTTTCTTTTATGCCTTTTATATTAATAATCATAACTCATGCTTTATCATATACAACACAATTGTATTTTACAAGTTGTTTCCCAAAATCACAATTTTCATGTTGAAATCATATTAATTGGATATTTATGAGCAATTTTTTACTTTTGTTGAAAATATTTCAAAAGGCACTAGATAAAGTAACCATACAAATAAAACAGGTAAAATTCTGAAACAGGTAGAAAACAAGACACATGTAAAATTTTAAAGCATAAAATAAAACAAAAATTATATAACACCTTAACTAACAAATATTACCCTTTATAAATAGTGGAAAGATTGTTGTTAGCCTCAAATCCATATATGTACGAATTTAATTATATCTCTTGTTGATAACAGCAAAAGTGTAAATTGTGATTCTAAATTAGAACAAACTTACATTTTTTTTTTCTTTTTTGCATAACTGTACTACCTCATGCTTAATTTTTAGAAGGATGCCATTTTGCGTATTAACTGGGAGAACAAAGACAAACCATGCACATTTTCCACGTCAGACCTTGATAGTCAGAGGGTATAACCCTCTCCATTGCACAGAAGCATCCTTTCTTGTTTTAAACATTTACTTCTTGTTATAGGGTATAATCATGAAAATATTGTTAAGAACATCCTTTATTACTTTTAAAACCATTAAAAAGAAAACTGAGAATTATCGTTGAAAACATCAGGTGGTTTCAGAGAAGTAGGTATGACAAAAAAAAATATATAAATAGAATATAATGATCATACAAATCTAAATAGAAACATTTACACTAAAAGTATATATGAGTTAGAAGTTTAACAAAACTGTTATCTTTAATAGAAAATTAAAAATTGTAACAAGCATTAATACTTTGTTTAAATGCTAAAAATTGCAAGACAGCTGTTATACAAAATTTTGGTAGACATCCTATTTAAGAAATGACCTAATTTCACAGGTTAAACAAAAAAAAAAATATCTTCCAAACATTTCAGATATTAAATAAATCATTGTCTGCAATCATAAAAAACTCTTAGAAGAATAATACTCAAAAAACATTTTTATAGCAGAGAATTCTTTGTTTGGTCTATTCATTATTTGTAAAAATATCTAGATGAGACTAATATTCATTTAAAATCTACATTTATTGCAAATTCAAATACAAAGTTATTTCAATAGTCAGTTTAAAAAAAAAAAATAAAAAAAAAATAAAAAAAAATAGTGTTAATGTTGATATTTCTATAAAAATGCATTAAAAAAAAAGCCTTTAGCAGGTCTGAAGACACAGGGAAAGAAATAAAATAACCTAAAGTTTTTAATACATTGCTTTTAATAAAAACCTATTTACTAAACTCGATAAATAACTTCCTCCTGTCAAATAGACTGCATCATACAGCAATAACCGTCCAGCAAGTCATACAGCAATATTGTTTAGAATTGCATTACTTCAACAAATATTTAAGAATAATTTCTCTCTTAAAACTTAAGAACTACTGCAAATAACAAAATCAGCATTTTAAAAATAAGTTTGAATATTCTATATTTGATATTTCAACAGCGATCTGTGCCTCAAATTATGAAGAAATCAATAGGATAGTCACAGATCAGGAAATAATAAAAACAAAATGGCTAATATGTTTCTATATTATAGCTACAAATAAAATCATTCGTAACAAGGAAGCTTACAACTCAATTCTTATTCATATAAGACTTTTCTACTTTTTCCTTTGGTGGAAAAGAAATATTTCTTTACGTTAAATTGTTTATGAGCATTCATAATGATGCTGGGGCTTTTTAAAACTTAAATGAAAATTATATTAATTGCTACAAAATTAATTTAATTATTCTTGAAAGAATTTTCTATTTATAAAATGGCTATTGTGATCTAAAACAAAAATAAGTTATCAAACCAATTTCAGCTAAGAACTGAATCAGTTTGTAAACAGTATAGTAAAGTCAGGGGGATTGTATCAGCGAATAGAAACCCTATGAGCTAAAAGTGTGTGTGTGTGTCTATACATATAAAAAGAGATCAAAATTACCTATATTATTTGTCAGAGACTTTATAAATTGATTAAAATATATTTGGCATCTTCCTAAAGAATAAACACATTTTCAAGATAACTAGTTGTCAAAAATTGCACTGATATAAACATTCAAAATATAAAAGCAAAATTTTAGAAATAAAATTTGTCAACAGATAAGATTCTTTATATCCAGGTTTGGATCACATGACTAGACAAAGCCAATATATAATTTATTTTAATAACATGTATAGTACAAACCAAGAATCTACTAAAAAATATACTATAAACCCTGTATGTACATATTAAAATGAATGAACAGATTATAGGTTCTCATAAGGCTTTTATAAAACATTACAAGGCATTACCTGATGACTGAAAAACTAAAAAACTAGCACAGTGCTATTTATTAATTATCATCAGTAACTTCCTAGTAAATTTGGTACAAAGAAACTTTGAATAATTTGCAACAAAAATTATTTCTATTCCTGAAAAAAATTTCACAATCCTCAATACAAAATATTATTAAACAAATCATTTGTATTCTAACAAAATTATATTCTACAAAAACCTTTTGTTTATAATTCATCATTCATCTATAAATTATAAATTGTTAAATATAGATTAAATGAAAAAAGTACAACATTTTAGAAAATGTTTGTGTTCTCTAACCAAAAAATCAGTTACAAATGAAACTTTTAATTTGACATAGTGATCTCATCAACACATTATTTACAAAATTGCAATTTTGTATTTGGGAATCACAAATCAAAGAATTAAAACTTTAAAAAATCTTTCAAGTAAAATTTTAAAACAGTCATTTTACAACCTCTGGTTATTTCCATTACTAAAGATGCAAACACTGTTTATACCATCAGAATTTTCAATGTTTATCAATAAAAATATTTTGTCTTGGTTTATTCATCACTAATTTTCTTATGTACATTAACATAGATTCTAGCCAATTTAATTTTCTACTTTGAAAATTATAAATATTAAAAAACTTTTTAGGTTTTATTATCAATAAATCTGCATGTTCTTCCTAAAAATAATTTGATATTTAGACTAAGAAATAATAAGTCTGAAGTCTTTTCAGAACTATAATACACTTAGGCATTTTATTCAGCAGAAAACAGTCAAGGGCATGTAGTAAATATGTGTTCATTTGAACTAATGGTGAAACATTTAAAGCATATATTTGATCTAATGCTTGATTAATACACAGCTCTACAAAATTACTTTGAAGATTAAATAAATTCATGCCTTTGAATCTTTTAAATTTTTATAAACTATTGTTTACCTTGGAATTGCTCAAGTTAAGTAACAGAAGGAATTTATTTTGAAGAAATAAAAGAGCTTAGTGTATAAAATATTTTAAACTAAACTTGTCTTAATTAATAAAAATTGTTTTTGAAAATAAGCACACTTCTTTTTTTAATTGCATATTACTTAAAATCTTTCTGATTGAACTGCTTCAAAAACCATGTGGAACCCTCATATGTTAACAATATATTATGAATTGTCATCCTTGTTTAAAGAATATGTAAATGTAAGGAAGAAACTGACTAAAATATTCGAAAAAGTTACCAATTTTCATACTTGACCACGACCTTAATCCCACTAGGGTACCTACTCAAAAAATGGATCTGCATTATTTGCCTCATCCACCAATTCCTTAATAATATCTTAATAACGGTGAATTGTTAATGGAATTATTAATATCAAAACATCTTACAAACTTGGCAGAATAACATAGGTTATATTCTCTGAAAAGCGAAAAGCAAACACACACACATACATACATACACAAACGCATGAAAGTGCGTAATGAGAACGATAACGGGAAAGTGGGAAGAAAAAAAAAGATAAAAATAAATATTTTAAGAACGCGACTTTACCGTTATAATGCAAGCAGGTTAGCTGCAGAACTAAACTTGAATAAATCCGATGTTAACGTTGCTATATAATGAATAAAACGTGAAGTAAAGCCCAACATAATACAAGCATGGTACTCAAAGCATATTTAAGCCTAACACAAAGCCGATTCTAATTCCGTATTTTCTAACGATTACAACAAGGCAAGTTACGGATTACTGCAAAGCACTAGCAATGGTTGAATATGACATGCATATAATATATTGTGACAACTTACCTGACTAGATACACATTACATTTAGCATAAGGTGCAATTTATCCAACGGCAAAAATGCCACAACAAAGTCATCAATCGGTTCATTCAAGGTCGCTAAAGATGGGGCTTAATATTCCAATACGGGAGGTTGGATGAACACGTGTTTAGTTCCACAGATTAATCCTTGGTGCACAAAAATGTCTGCATAGGACTGCAAATAAATCCCGAGAAGAAATTCTCAAAAGTTGGCTTGAAGAAGACGAGAATGAAATCCGCGCAATTAAACGTAACCAAGTAACATGCTCTTAGGCTTAACACTGAAACCACAGTTGATGTCACGTTCTACTGGGTTCGCGTTTAAAGGCATGTTATGAAGAACAAAGACTTTAGAACTGCAACACTTAAGATGCCTACATCACGTAGAACATCATGTGGTTCGAAAAGTGAACGTTCCCTGCAGTCAAGTACGTTTATTTTCATAGAGTAATAAACAAACACAAGCTTAACAGGTTCTTAGCTGAGATCACCATCGCATATGACCGTACTGGATGAATCGGATATCTTTCAACACTCGCGTAAGATTTTGACACGCCTAGGGAATAATGGAAAAAGTACTTCTTAACGCGCTATAGAAATCTATAACTATGAAAATGTAAAATATTCCTTAAGAACCTAATATAATTAGAGAACATATGTGGAATAAATTTATTTAATTAAATCAAACTTGAAAATGGCAACAAGCAGGAAACTGTAGACAAAGACCAAATCGTAATACTAAGAACTAATTTTTTTTACATAAATATATTTCGCCTAAGAGGGTAAACAAAGTATTATTTCAAACTTTACATTTAATTACCGCTAACTCAATAACAAATGCATACTTCATTTCCGTTTAAAATTTTAAGTTTAACAGATAATATATGAAATGTATGTGGTAAGTCATTTCAACATTGGAATT
>CM063497.1:6112486-6127486 GCA_032207245.1 Pardosa pseudoannulata
CAGATGTATGAAAAATTGTTCGGATAAAAAAAATTGCCGCCCCTAAATTTTGCCGCCATAAACAGCCACCTACCACGCCTTGTTCTGTTTGACAGTTTTTTTTTTTTTTAGGTATTCAAAATAGATTCGGATGAGAGCATATATCTTTGTTTAGACATTGTTTTTCTCTGGATTTTCGAAAATGATGAAGTCATTGCTATCGCTCTTATCTCAGTTTTGTTTTTCTATTTCTGTATTGAGCAAAAAAAAGATATCAGAGTTTAGTTATCGTGTTCTGATAGATGGCGCATTGTGTAATGACGATTATCTAACATAGTAGTAAACAAACAGTGGGGTTCGTACAAATTTATAATTGAAAAATGTAAATGCTACTCAAATGATTTATTCATTATTATTGTGACTAACATACAGCTCGTCAGTAAAATTTTTAATTTTTCAGAATTGTAAAGTACCCTGTAAGGCAGGTAAAAAAATGGTTTGTTTTTTGGCTGAGAATTATCTTGCAACAAAAAATAATCGATGATTAGATTTAAAATTATCATATATGTATCTAATCGATTATTGAAGCCAAATGTAAAAGAAAATTATTTAAGTAATATCTAAGCTCAGTGATAAAACGTATGAAAATAATGCAGACGATATTGAAATAATTTAAAATAAGAAATGATAATAAATAAGATGGAATGACGTCATAATGACAGAAAAAATGTTATTTTTACCTATTATGTGATAAATTGATAAATTTAATCGCCTGCTCTTAACCGGAGAAAATAGGACTCGAAATAAAGTCATTAAACCTCGAAAAGAGGGGAAGGGTTAGATTTCGAACGTTTTAAAGATGACAGTACATTTCACTGTGATATGAAGTCTGTTTATACCACTTTATTTTAGACTCGGATCGATAGTTTAGTGGAAGATAAACTTGACTCGCTTTGAATTTTGCTAACCCTAACTCATCAAAAATCCAATAAGGCAATTTGTCTCAACTTTACTACTATAATGCCCTTCCCATTCATTTTCATGTTTACAACAGCCAATAGACAAACAATAAACTGCCCTTCCGTTTGAAACTAAAGCCAGAATTGTCATAATTTGAGAATTTGCCCTACTGCGTGAAATCGCCCTATATGTATGCCTGTATCCGTTCCAGTTCCAACCACTTCCCAAATTCGAGGACAGATAACTTAGGGTATTATTATATAAGGGATAATGGTGTCGAAAACATGTTTAAAGAGCAAAATTATGTAAAACTAATAAAAAGTTCCTGCTTCGTAACCACAATCAAGTTAATTTTCCAGTTATGTTTAGGACTGGTTATCATAACCGGTTACAGCTAATCGACGATTAACTGCAGTATATTCCTATAGTGCTATAGAGTCTTATTTACGATTGATTGCATCTAATCACCTATGGAGAGACACTACCATAGTACCCCGTAAAGAACTGAAGCGAAGATTAGTTAATCGCCGATTAACTCTAAATATCTATTTTCTGACCTCGGCTTAGGGCCAGTCTCACCAAAGTCGTTTAACGGCTAATCGCGATTAATCTCTGTTTAAATGGAGAATTGCATCCTACCATTGGTATTCATGGGTTAATCGTGGTTAGGCGTTAAACGACTTTGGTCAGAACGGACCTAAGAGTGTTTTTTTATTCGTAGTATGACAATAATAGTTTAAAACCTTGTTATTACCACTGTTTTGTTTTTACTGTTTTATGGAAAAAATCATACGAGCTCTGCCATTGTGTTCTTATAGACTGCGCATTGTGTAACGAGAGTTTGCGCAATGTATAAATCACAAGTAAATGTTATTCAAATGATTTATTAATTATTGTTATGCATAGATATAAGATCCTTTGTTTATGGCCGAGAGATGATCAAATGGTAGAGCGCTGACTTCGCATGTTTGAATCACTCTGCTGGCATGGATGTTCGTAGCCAGTCTTAGCCCTCGTGAGCAAAACAGTAGACGGTAGCTCTCAACAAAGCCAAACCTTTGCTTGAATGTGTATGTGTGTGCATTCGCTATGCATTCCGAAATGGCTGACCAGATGTCGACGGAATTTTGCATGATGATTTAGGTCAAACAAACCGTGGAAGCCATACTCGATGGTTAATCCCCGAATGATCTCTCAAGGAACCTTCTTGCAGGAATCACTGTCTGTGGAATCAATACCTACTACTGTTTTGACTGTTATTGGCTGTCTCGGCATAGTGACGTCACAGCGTGGAAAATACAAATCACTACACTAAAGAATGATACAGATTCGGTCTCTTGCTCGATATCATATTCAGCGCCATTTGTAGCTATCTTCTTTTTGCCTTCTCTGTCTTTCATCTACTATCTTTTTCTATCTTCCATTCTTTTTGCCTGTCTCCGGAGATGCGTACGCATCTGAACTATCTGGGATAAATCCGACCCCTTCTGGTTGCAGCATACATCTCGTTCTACCGAACCAAACCAAATCCCATAAATTAGATTTGCTAATCTCATTCTATCTGTTAAATACAGTCACGTACAAGAGTTAAAGGGAGTGCCATTTTCTTTTTATGTCATAATTTATAACGGAATTAAAATATAACAAACTCTTATATTTATTAAAAGTATAAAGGATTGCTATTATAAAAACACTTTTTTTGTTAACTTGCTATAATTTAAAATGCTGTTGTTTTTTTGATTATTCGTAGAATATATTTAAAAAACTCATCATCTGACTTACTATTCAATATTTTATTAAAGTGTTTGTATTGTGTTAAAATAAAGATGTACACCAATTTCATTACTTTTTAAGCATTAGTGAGAAGTATTTTCCCATTTATTAATAAATATACTTTCCAAAAAAATGTCTTTAGAATCATATTTATTTTAAATAATAAAGTAAATTAATTTCTTTTATAAGCTAATTTCACTCTTAAAATATTTTAACATAGTATTACTAGGAAAAAAATGGCTCTTGAAAGGGTTAACACGAAAAGATTTCCCTTCTGAGAACAATAGAGAATGTGCGCATGACGTCAGGTGCAGCAAAAATGGCAGCTCAAGTTCCTCGTTGGCAAAACATTTGAATTTTCTACGGATTGTGCTTGTTATTGAGGTTTTAATTTTGTCAGTTATCTGAAAATGGTAACAAGTTGTTGTACGTATGGCTGTACTAATCGTTTTAAAAAAAAGTCAAAATATTGGATTTTATTGCTTTCCTAAAGATCCTACATTGCTAATGCTTTGGATAAAAACCTTGAAAAGGCAAGATTGGAAGTTCTTCGAGAATTGGCGGCAAACATTTACAGAATGGAAATATAACGCTAACCTTATTGTAATGTAATAAATTATATAAAGTTATTATGCTCTAAGAATTTTTTTATAATGTTTTTTTTTTTCATATTTCTATGCTTTTGAGAAAAGTACTTGTACCTATAAATGTAATTAATTTTTGTCCTTAAAATGATCAGGTTTTTCCCACTTTTATTAAATTCCTATTTATGTAATAGTTTATTGTGCCTCTTAACATAATCAAAGAAATTATGCTTTGATTACGATAGTTAATACTACTGTGTAAAGTGTTTAATTAATATATATATATATATATATATATATATATATATATATATATATATATAATTTTGTAAGTGCTAAAAAAAATCTATTTTGAATTACTTGGCCAGTTTCCAGTGTTTCCTTCAACTTTTGTTAAATAAAATTTAGTTTTATTGTATACATGATCCATATCGAAGATCATAAGATACAATGAAAACAAGCCATGTTTTGCCAACGAAAAGTTGACTTGTAGTCAGCACTTGTATTTGTTTATAAATATGCACTTTATACGGAAAATACCATCTGCGCATGCGCAAGTTTCTGTATTATCGGAGAAACTGGTTGCATCCGATGACGATAACGTGTGTACTACAGCCCCGATCATGGAAGACAAACACATTTTGGAGTTTGTTCGAAACTCAAAAAATATCGATGCAGATTCAGACGACAAAAAGAAAACGAATAACGCAGCTAATGTTCCAAAACATTGTGAAACGCATGCATAAATATTCAAACGCCCATTCCAATGGGTTTTATTTTATGGTGAAATGAATAACAAAACGAAAACACATCGAACCATTGGATGCTGAAAAAGATAATGCAAAGAAAAAATCCGATTATTTTCCGAAAACTTGTGAAGATCGCCGAGCCGTTGTATAAATTCACATCCAAACAGTAGATTTATTTTTCAACATTAAGGTTTATTTTAAGACAGAGCACAAACTACTACCGGACAATTATATATATATATATATATATATATATATATATATATATATATATTACAATATTTACAGTAACCAATTACATCAACTCAAGTATCTATCCTAAGAGCATCGCTCACACGTCCGGAGTCTACAATCACCTCCGACGTTCTCTCTATTTCCTTACTTTCTTCCTAGGTGGCGCTCTCCGGCCGTTCACTATTACTCGCCTGTCCCTACAAAACTCGATTAATGTTTCGATTTTCATCAAAAACTTGAAAATCCTAAATAAAGTTCTTATGAAGTTTTTTGTTTCGTTGATTTTTTGTTAAATACATGCATATATTCATATCTATGTAAGCAAAATGTACTCAATAAACTAAATTTTGTTGATTTCTTAGGGCTTGGAACCGCCATTTTTTGTTTCGAATCAGCCAAAAAAATATATATCGGTTCAATTCCGGTTTTCGTTCATCCAAAAATAACGGTTTTCTCCTCTTCAGTTCTAAATGAATAATTCTATTTTATGTATATTTTTATTTGTACTAAAAATACAATTCTATCCTAAACAAAAAATGTAATTCTATCAAAAATGAGAAGATTTTGTTCTTTTTTTAATAGGTACACCGTGCGAATGGGTATCATTAACCAGCCTGTACGAGCTGTGGCATTGTTATCCATGATCAAAATCCTATTTCACAACTGAATTCAATCTGCCTTCTATAAGTAGACTCACGCTAAACTGAAACAGAAAAGTAAGAGTGAACATCAAATCAGGAAATCGAAAAGCAATGGAAATGAAATATCGATAATTAGAGAGTTGATGTTCCATTAGAAAATATCGATAACTTGGTCACAGTCATAAAATGACTGAAGATAGATCGAACCGAAATAAATCTATCTCTTTTTTCGGGTCAATTCTGGATTTCGTTCCGACCAAAATAACGGTTTTTTTTTTCATGTTTTCGGTTCAGTTTAAAGCCCAGATTTTTTTTAGTATCCTTTAACAGGAAAATATTTTTAGTCCCCCTAATGTTAAACGATTTTCACTGTAATAAAAACTTTGTAAAATTAAGTTAGGACAATACTTTTATATCCTATTTTTCTTCTGTTCAAAACGATAAACCCAAAGTGCAAAAAGTCGAATAAATTATCGGTTACTATGGAAGCAATGAAGGAGCAGATGTAGGTGCATTTATTTTTTACACTTATGTTCAGGTTTGGTTTTCTTTTCACGTGACCTTTCCCCTCTTTACTTTGTTCTTCTAAATTTTTCTGATGCATTTAATATTTTTACATGCCTCGAATTTTTTAATTTATTATCACTAATTTTTTTAGTTTTGCTTATGACTTCCAACATTTTTAACAATTTTTGTTAGGCCAGAATTCAATTTTGTTCTTGTTCTATCGTTTTAGAATATAATGAGACCTGGAAAAAAAAACATTTTTCAGAGCATCGAGGTTGGACTGATATTTAAAAACTATCCTATAGCCCGTTCTATGACGGGATCAGTAAAATTTTTAATTTTCCAGAATTGTAAAGTACCTTATGAGGCAGGTAAAAAATGGTTTGTTTTTTGGCTGAGAATTATCTTGAAACAAAAAATAATCGATGATTAAATTTAAAACTATCACATATAGATCTATTTATTATTTAATCCAAATATAAAAGAAAATCATGGACGTCATATGTAAGTTTAGCGATAGAACGGACGAAAATAATGCAGACGATATTTAAATAATTTAAAATAAGAAATGATTAAAGGAGATGGAATGATGTCATAATGATGGAACTAATTGTTATTTTTACCTATTTATTATCGGATAAATTGAATCGCCTGTTCTTAACCGGGGAAAATAGGGCTCGAAAAGGGCGGAAGGAGTGGATTTCGAACGTTTTAAAGACGACAGTATTTTTTGCTGTGATATGAAGTCTATTTGTACCAATTTATTTTAGAATCTGATGGATAGTTTAGGAGAAGATAAACTTCGCTCGCTTTGAATTTTGCTAAACCTAACTCATCAAAAATATTGATGCCTCTATCCGTTCCAGGTTCAACCGCTTCATGAAATCGAGAACAGACGGACAAACTTAGGCTATTATTATATAGGGGATGATGATTGCCGACTGCCCTACCGGCCGATGCGTTCATTTTCGAATCTCTACATACTCTCCGCCTTCGACATACATCGAGCAGCTGGAAGCAGCGCCATCTGTTTACAATATCGAATAGCATTGAAAACAAAATTAAAATCAGAATATTACAGTAATATCACAGGCGCCTGGAACCTGGTATTCCACTCGGCCTGTGATTGGGTGGTAAGTACATTGGCATAGATTTCTAAAATTGGCGAAATATCTTGGCGACGCTTTCTGTGAATTTGTATATTATTTCCACAATCAGAACGAGACAGGATCGTACATAGAATTTTTTTCAAAGGGAGGGGGGGTGAGTACATACTTAATGAAAGGCTTAAGATATTTAATTAAAGTTAAGTTACAAATTAAATTAATTATAGTTTACCGAAATGAGAAACTTTTACATGCTTTGTTAAATACTTTTCTAATAAAACACAGAGCTGCAATATTTACAATTAGACCTTTAAATTTCCGTTCTTTGTGCGTTCCAAATTCTTCTAAATAAAGGAATTAATAATGGATAAGTAGACAGAAATAAATAGATAAGATGCCAATTTAAATCGATGGATAAGAAATCAATCGTGGAAAGCATCGCCAAGATATTTCGCCAATTTTAGAAATCGCTGCCAATGTACGTACCAGCCAATCACAGGCCGAGTGGAATACCAGGTTCCAGGCGCCTGTGTAATATCTGGTTTCCAAACCTTTTCTGGCTCAGGTTCTACTTAATGGTACATCTTGCCTAATTGTACCACTTGGTAAAAATGATTGAATTTCGCGAAATTCGTTATTAGGAGTGGGTTTAATTATTTGTATTTTATAATACAAATAAATAAACCCACTCCTTAACAACCTCTAAAACCTCACCTTATGGTGAGACAAATGGCACTGAAACCCCCCTAAATGTCAGGCCACGTTTGAACCTCACTCTAACATATATACATGGTGTTTCAAAAATGACCGGTATATTTGAAAAATCAATAAAAACTGAATGGACAGTGATAGAAATTCACAGTTTATTGCAATATGCTTGGAACAACAGTAAATTTTAGTTACAATATCCCACAACAGATGGCGCTGCAGTCTGGAAAAGTCTTAACAACGATATTTGCCTGTGGGGACTCTTAAAAGACCAGGTGTACCGCAATTATCCAGAAACAATTGAACAACTGGAACAGTCCATCTGTTCTGCACGTGAAGCCATCCCGCCTGAGACGTTGACACGGGTTTCTGATCATTTCGTTCGGAGAATACGCCATATTATTGCTGCGCATGGTAGATATCAAGAAAATATCGTAGTTTAGATTTTTTCAGACTGTAGCGCCATCTGTTGTGAAATATTATAACTAATTTTGAAAGTTTGCCTGCCTGAAAATTTAATATTGTCCCAAGCATATTGCAATAAACTGTGTATTTCTATCGCTGTGCGTTTCGATTTTATTGATTTTTCAAATACACCGGTCATTTTTGAAACACCCTGTATAAATATGTGCTTGCTATATGCTAAAGTTTCCTATTTATTTACTATTTTGTTATATTTCGTTTACTAAAAAATACAATACAAATACAAAATAAAATACAAATTATATAATAAGAACACATTTTATTTAATTTGTGCTTTAATAAATACACAAACTATAAAAAATAATTTATTTAACTTCACTGTATAATATTATTAATTAATTCTTATGATATATAGGAAAACACTTTTCTATCATTTTTTTTTTATTTAGTTTTATTTTTTATGTCGGCCATTATTATTTTTCTAGTACCACCAACCAACATTTCTCGTACCAACAATTGTATGTTTACCATTTACAATAATAAACCCACATTACACTAAATATGGAAATGGAAATGTTCGTATATCAGACCATCTTGTTCGAAAAGGTAAAAAATTTACTGACCCTTTGAAAAAAACAAATATCCACCTGAAAAACTAAATGGTCCATCGGCCCACGTTAAGAAACTCTGGATTAAGAATTTAAACCCTGCCCGAGAGAAAAAAAAATGTATTTTGTAGAAATAACTTGGGCGTTAATAGTATTAACGTTTAATTTTTTTAAAAAAGGGCAAACTTCCCATTTCATTTCTATTTTAGATTTAGTTTGGAAAAGTTAAAAAATTTCTATACGAATATTTCTTCATCAAGCTGACATGTCTTGTGAAAAGAGGAACTCCGAATACTCTAGCAATTCGATTGCCTCGAAGCTATTTTCATTCGTAACCCCCATCAGCAGCTTATAAAGTATGCCAAACTGTGATTTTGCCAACTTTCTGAAAACACCTTCGAAATATTCTAAATTTACGCACAAAATACTTCCGCATCTTTAATTTCATCACGATCTTCCCAGCTGCTTCATCATAATTCTGTTTTCAGAACGTTTCCTTTGCTTTGTTTTCTCTTCTGCGAGCATTGCTGATATTTCCTATCTCTCGAACAAAGGACGCGGCATCCTGTTCTCTTCAAGGGTGAAAACCAAAACAGGATAGAAGCGCCATCTACCGAAAAAAAAAGTAAGCAAAAACTATTTTGAGGTAGAATTACGAGTGGATCGGGATAGCCAATTTTGGGTGCTTACACTTCTGGTAGGAAATTGCTTGGCTCACTGGCGCCATCTATTAACTGAAAACCTATTTAAGTAATCAAGAGCACGTGTCGAGGATTCTTAATACAACGTGTTAAACATGGAAGGTGAAACAAATGTGGATAAATCAGCTCAAATAAATAAGATTTATTTGTTTTTATTTGTATGATCTCTTACTTTTTAAAATCATTAACAATAACTGATAAAAATATGCAATCCCATTGCATTATTCAGACAATGTTTGTACTCAGTTTATTGTAATAGACAGTAAATAGCTTGATTTAAGCATGAAAAAATTACTCTTTGAAATATACTTCAATATATTACTTTAGAAACTTATATTTTTCTACCAAAGAATACCCAAGAAAAATTCTCTTTTACTTTTTATTAAGTTAAATAATTATTCAATATTGCTGTATACTTTTGAGAGGAATAGTAAAATTTAAACTTATGAATATTCTTTGATAGAAAAATGTAAGTTTCTAAATTATTATATTATTATTATTATAACATTTTTCCAGAACAATGTTTTTATCTTTAAAAATCAGGCTGTTTACTGCCCATTATAGACAGCTTGAGGTATAAAGTTTATAATAGCAAAAATTGATTTTAAAATAATAAAAAATTGACAGTTAAAAATAAAAATCAATTTTAAAAATTGTGAAAAATGTAAAAAAAAATATTAGAAATAAAATAAAATATTAAATTATAAAAATAATAATAAATATTAAAATTAATAAATTTATTACAATAAAATATTAGAAATACTAGCACTTCTCGAGCTCATTTCTTAGCAGAAACTAATTTTATAAACTTAAAACGACAAAAACTAACAAAAATGAAAGTAAAAAATTAAATAAAATTCAAATAAAAAGGAGAAAATTGACTGAAAATATTGTCAAAAATGTAAATAATATAATAAAATATCTGTCCAATTAATTGAGTACTTTTAGTTAATATATTAGCGAATAGATGGCGCCAGTGAGCCAAGCAATTTTCTACCATAAGTGTAAGCACCCTAAATTGGCTGTCCCGATCCATTCGTGAATTACAATATGCCCTGTGTACTTACACGGTTCATACTCAGTTGGCAGAAAATAAATGACTATGAATTAGTAATAGAAAAATAATAAGATAATAATGTAATATGCTGTTTAATGCTGTAATAGAAAGAAGAAACTATGAATTAAAAAGAGGCATCTACTTGCACACCATAGCAGTATATATGCTCCCTTAAATATTTAAAAAATCCAAATTTTTGTCACACGATGGACAATTTACAGACTTCCTGGTCTCTAATTTCCATTTGTGAGCATTTCTTTTATGTTTGTTAAATTATCTTTCCTAATGAAAAGGTTTATACAAATATTGCTAACATAAGATGGGGTCATTTTTCAAGAAATAAAATATGAACTCAGAGAATTTAATCACCCAAACACTCGGAAATTGCTTCCCTTCGTTCACAATACGCATGCGTTGGAGTAAAGCTGTATTCAATGTTCTGAGCAAAATAGGATAAAAGCGCCATCTATCAAAGAAAGAAGTAAGCAAAAACAATTTTGAGGGAAAATATAATAGACTATGAAGTAAAAATAGAAAAATCACAAGTTAATAATGTAATGTTCTGTTTAATGCTGTAATAAAAAATAGAAAAAGCTATGAATAATAAACTAGACATCTCTTTGCACATTATAGTTATTTCGTTATTACATTCTATATTATTTTTACTTTATGCTATTTTTGTGTAAGGCTCTACTTAAAAAAGTATTTTAGAGTATACTTGTATTTTCGCATTTTACTGCTTATGTATATTATAATGTAAACGTACAAGCAGTAATATAAAAAAACAAAATATTTATTTTATAAAAAAGTTTGTGTTTTATTGGTAAGGTATAAAAGAACTAGCAATGTATTTTTAGTTAGTACAGCTGTAATGGTTTTAATCTTCATAATTTTTTAATCATGTATGGGCTCATGCAGCGTTACCAAGGCAAAATTCCTGTAATCGTTTATTGAATTTTTCAAATTTTCTTTTTATATTGTGTTATAATAAAGTAATATAAATTAACAACAACAACAAAAAAAAATATATACCAGCGTTTTTCCACCTTGTTTGGTTTAAGTACCACTTGATCATGCTAAATTGTACCACCTTGTAAAATTGATTGTATTTGAGAAAATTTATTATTGTGTTTGAGTTTATTTATTTACATTATACATTTTATAGGGTGACCATGCATTCGAATTACATATTGAGACGTATTAAAGGAGCCTCTCCACTATGGACCACTGCAAGCCATTACCACTGTCTGGAAGGAGTATTGCTTATCACGGACGACGATGGCAGTCGATAAAAATGGCGTTGGCGGAGGATGGCTTCGGAAACGAATGTTCTCCAAAAATCAAAAGGCGCCTCCACACTATGGTCCACCGCAAGCCATTATCACCGTCTGGAGGGGGTTTGGCTTATCGTTGCCGATGGCGGCAGACGATAAAATAGCCTTGGCGGACGATGGCTTCGGAGGCGGTTTTTCTCCAAAGATCAAAGGCAGCCAGATTCGCAACTAAAGTACGCAGTAGACCCTATGGACAAATCAATGCGCTTAGCTCATTTAGTGGCCCAGCGTGTGGATGCGACCCTTGAACCATCGTTCGAGGTCACCATCAGGAAGTGGTGAACAACTGGCCATAGTGTGGAGGCTACAAAAGACAACCAGATGTGCTACCACAGTGCGCAGTAGATTCTATGGATGCGTACACGCATTCTGCTCATTCAGTGGCCCATTGTGTGGATGACAGGCGCCTGGAATCTGGTATTCCACTCGGCCTGTGATTGGCTAGTACGTACATTGGCAGCGATTTCTAAAATTGGCGAAATAATATTGGCGAGTAAACAAGATATTTCGCCAATATTAGAAATCGCTGCCAATGTACGTACCAGCCAATCACAGGCCGAGTGGAATACCAGGTTCCAGGCGGCTGTGTGTAGATGCAACCTTTCAACCATAGTTCCAGGTCAGCACCAGTACATGAGAGGTGAACAATTGGCCATAGTGGCGACATTACACTAATGGATAAAGACAACCACTCGGCAAAAAAAATATCAGGGAAAATTATTTGGCGTTTTGGCGCCATCTATTCACTAATATATAAACTATAACTATTCAAGTAATTTTGTATCATTTTATTTACGTTTTAGGTAATATTTTAAGTTAATTTTTAATTTTTCTTTTTTAGTTTTGTTACTTAAACTGTAAATTTTTTTTATAATTTTTGTTAGTTTTTGTTATTTTAAGTTTTTTAAATTAATTTTTTCCCATGAAATAAACTTGGGCAATTTTTGGCATGATTTCTTATGTTTTATACATGTTTTTTGATAATACGTTAAGTTTATTTTCTGTTTCTTCCTTGTTATTTTTTGTTACTTTAATTGTAAATTTTTTATTTTCATTTTTGTTTCTTTTGTTGTTTTACGTTTCTAAAATTAATTTTTGCTGTGAACTGAGCTTAAATATTTTTTTTCATCATTTCTACTATTTTATTTTCATTTTTGTCAATTTAAAAAAATTATTTTTCTATTTGTTTGTTATTTTTAATTTTCAATTTTATTATTATTTTTTTTCAGTTTTTTAATTTAATTTTTAAAATTTATTTTTGCCATTATAAACTTTATATCTCATGTTGTCCGTAACGGGTAGTAAACAGATTGATTAAAAAAAAATGTTCACCAGAAAATTCCAAGTTCCGGGGGCTCCGCCGCCATGTTTTTGGCGCTATTCTTGTACAAGTGATCGCCAAATGGTCGCCAAGTGATGTTTACAATTTGTGTATTAAGTTTAAAGCACATTTTGAACAAAAAAAGGCTTTGAAATTTTGTTAAGATGAATACAAATTTAAATTTAAGTTTTTAATGTATTTAAAAACGCTTTTGTACTGTTATTGAACTAAACAGCGCGGAATTTTTGCAATAAGTGCAAATGAAGCAAAATATAAGCATTAGTTGATTATATTTAGGCAATTATGCTTCTAAAATATTTAGTTATATTTATAAAATACGGTTGCTATTGAATGAAATTATTTTAAAACTATCAAACGATTAAAAATTTATAAAGTACCGTACAAATTACTTCTAGAAATTATTAGCTTAAAATGTAAATATAAGAACGGAGTAAATGTTTTAAATAAATAATAAATTTTTAGCTTAAAATTCTGAAGAAAGTAAGGGAGTGAAATGATTTTTCTTATCTAAGCGAGGTAAAGCTCCCCTTGATCTTCCGTAACAATAACGGTAGACGGTCGTAATAAAATTACTTTTATTACTTAGCGTATCACTTTTAACAATGTAGTACACTATAAAATAATATAGTTTAAAAATATTTCTTCCTCATTTTGTATTAAATTAAGACACAATTTTGAATAAAGTTCAAAAAGCAGTAAATAAAAAAATATAAATGTGAATTATAACATCACTTGTTACCCTTCGAAAATTAAGCATAAAATATAAAATAAATAAAGCGCTAACCTAATTTAAGTATCCTGAGTTGTTGGTGGATATACACGTTTGATCTGATTTAAAAAATCCTGAAAAGCATCTTGCGGATTTTCTTTCATTTTCCTCCACATAAATTCACAAAGGTACGAATCCAATATATTTTCACACTCGCGAACTGTGCGGAGGGATCTCTTAATGGAGCTCCACAAGCCCTCAATCATATTGGTGGGAGCTCCACTATTAAATTTAAAAAAAAAGAAAAAAAAATACCACAAGAGCTCAGACAAAATGGAGCACAGCCGAAACGGACAAAGACTGCACACATATTAATTTCAACAGCCAAAAATGGATGAAAAGAATGAAATAAACAAAGTAACTGTATGACTCGTTGCTTCACAAACGGACAATGCGAAAAGAACAACTCAAGCGAAAGAAAAACGAAAAGTAGGAATTGACTGTAAAAATGTTTTTACCCATTACTCGCTACGAGGTAAAATTAATTTTTTCTCCTGTTTAATGACTATAACCACAACGAGTAGACTGTAGTAATAAGGTAGCCAGAGCAATTAGTCCGTTTATGCCAAACGATGGCCGAATGGTTAGGGTGCTGACCTTCGGTACCAGAATTCGTGGGTTCGAAACCCACAGTGACATGGATGTTCGTAGCCGTTCGGAATCGGCTTTAATCTGTAGGTCCCGGTCTCATTAGCCCTCATGTTGGGAAAAAGTAGACCGTAGCACACCAAAATTCACTGAAAATTTAGAATTACGAAATGAGTTTGAAAAGAAACGTCAAGTGAAGGATTTTCAATTTGTTAAAATTCGAAAATGGAATCTAACCGAGATATTGAGAAAATGACTGAGTTCATATAATCAATCAGTCAGTTTATAATCGATAGCTGTTGAGCGATAAGGCTTGAGTTAAAATCGTTTTAGTTCCTTATTAGATATCTAAAGGCCCCCTCCACACTATGGGCCACTGCAAGCCATTAACACCGTCTGGAGAGGGTAGGGCTTATCGTGGTCGACGATGGCAGACGATGAAATGGCCCATGGCGGAGGATGGCTTCGGAAGAGGTTTTTCTCCAAAGATCAGGTGGCTTTCACACTGTGGTCAATTGTTCACCACTTCAGTAGTGGTCCTGATGGCGACCTTCGACGATGGTTCACTTGTTGCATTCACACACTGGGCCACTCTGAGCAGAGTCCGTGGGTGCTTCCTTAGAATTTATTGCTCACTTTAGTAGTTCATGATGGCTGTCATTAATCTTTAAGGCCCCCCCCCCCACACTATGGTCCACTGCAAGCCATTACCAGTGTCTGGAGGGGTATGGCTTATCGAGGTCCACAATGACAGACGATGAAATGGCCCTTGGTGGAGGAAGGCTTCGGAAGAGGTTTTTCTCCAAAAATCAAAGGCAGGCCACACTGTGGCCAATTGACCACTTCAGTAGTGGTCCTGATGGCGACCTTTGAGTGGTTCACTTGTGATGCACACTCTGGGCCACTGCAGAGCAGAGTCTGTGGGTGCTTCCTTAGA
>CM063497.1:6132486-6149986 GCA_032207245.1 Pardosa pseudoannulata
ATTCTGAAGAGCACTTTTTAGTTTATTCTCTTCTCTCCCATTTTTCCCATAAATGTTCTATAGGTTTCAAATCCTGCCTATATTTACGATATCGACATCGTTATGTACGAACTCTATGTATGCATGTACTGTATTGGAACATTGTAACTAATTTTGAAAGTTTGCCTAAAAATTAAAACTATATACTACTATTTCTATTTGATTTTTCATATTTAAGAGACTACTATAAATTTATCCACTAAAAAAATATTTTTTGTTTACAAAAATCTTGTAGTTGTTATGGGTTGACTTTAAGAATTGGGTTCCCCCTGCCAAGTGGCGATAAAGCGCCAAGTATGGTAACCCAGACTACTTTCTCTTCTCCTCGCCGTGTTATTTTTTAGCTTCTGTTCATTTCAGAGCCTGCTCTTCTGATGTAACCCTTCGGATTGAACGAGTTTTGATTGAACAAATGGGTCCCCTCTGCCAAATGGGCGATAACGCGCCTAGTTTGGTAACCCCATCTACTTTCTCCTCTCCTCACCGTGTTTTAATCACTTGCTCTCGTCAAGCTACTCTTCTATTACGTATGAATTGCGCCTCTTTCTGTTTGGCTGATAAATTGGTTAATTTGAAATGCGCCTCTTTCTCATTGGCTTACAAATAATTTAAATTCATTGGTTCTTTGACCAACAGCAATTTCTTTTATGCAGCCTCCACACTATGGCCAGTTGTTCACCACTTCCTGAGGGGGACCTCGAACGATGGTTCACGGGTCGCATCCACACGCTGGGCCACTGAATGAGCTGAGCGCATTGATTCATCCATAGGGTCTACTGCGCACTTTAGTTGCGCATCTGGATGCCTTTGATCTTTGGAGAAAAACCGCCTCGGAAGCCATCGTCCGCCAAAGGCTTTTTTATCGTCTGCCGCCATCGGCCAGGATAAGCCAAACCCCCTCCAGACGGTGGTGATGGCTTGCGGTGGATCATAGTGTGGAGGCGCCTTTAAATTTAAACAAGTTAAACTCGTTTTCAACCATTTTACCGTTGAATGTCCTTGAATGCACTTGTTGGATTGTGTTTGTTCCATTCCCTCTGAGTGATGGCTACTGGTGGTAAGATTAATTCTGAGTTTTTTCATACTTTGAAGCTCTCCGGAATGAAAGCTGTGATTGAATGGTGTATGAATGAGGGGCTTATCGCTAATAAATACGAATGCCCCAAGTGTAAGATGGATATGCATTTGGTCGAACGTAAAGATCGACCGATGGATATCAGTGGGTCTGTAGGTGAAAGGAGTGAACCCCCATCATTTCAAAAAGAGTGTAAGGAAAGTAAATTAAGTATTATAGACATATTTAAATTTTAAATTTGCTTACCTCTGGGTGTATGAGGCGTCCACCAGTCGTCCTTATCCCCCCCTTAATTATTGGCGTAACTTTTGTCGAGAGGTTTGCATTGATGCATGTGTCAATGCAAACCAAAGATTTACCAGTGGTTGTAGAAATTGACGAAAGCAAATTTGGTAAAAGAAAATATAATAAGGGGAAGAGGGTAATTCTAGAAATTTCGAATAAATGTTTTTTGAGGTAGAATCGCACGAAGACACTGTTGGATGCTATTCAGAGAAATATCTTGCCCGGATCAACGATCATGTCCGATTGCTGTAAATCGTATGATTGCCTCTCAGATCACGGTTTCGTCATCTGAGTGTCAATCCTTCAGTGACATTTAAGGATCCGGATACAGGTGCCCACACAAACACCGTAGAGGCAATGTATATAAAAAGTTCCGGAAGCAGCCATCGCAAACTAACATCTATTTGATTCGTATTTTGCGGAATTTATGTGCCGCATATAAAGAATACTGAAGGTCTTTTTCGAGTTCTTATCCTGCGTAAAGATATTAATACTGCCGATGAAAACACAAGGAATGAAGTGTTTTTAGTTATTTTATTTTAACTTGTACAACATAACACTTAAACGGGCTTCAAGGAGAAAAAATAGTGAGAATGTCTAATCTTCTTTCATCTACGACCAGTTGACAGTTTCATTGATTACGCCTATAGAAGATTAATTTGATTGTTTTTCTTAAATGAATTTTTACTTCTTTTTATTTCTAATATAATCTAAACTTATATTATGCATATATATATATATATAATATATATATATATAATAAATAAATTATATATGTATATATAGTATATATATGTATATATATGTATGTATATATATGTAATATATGTATGTATAATATTATTATATATTTATGTATAATAAATTTGTATATATATATATAGATATATGTATATTTATATGTGTAATATATATATATAGATATTTATATATATATTTTTATATATATAAATATATATATATAAAAAAATGTTATATATGTATATATATGTAGCATGTTTATATATATGTATATATATGTAAATATAATATATTTATGTAAAATATGTTTTATATAATATATGTAATATATGTGTGTATATATTATGTATATATAATATAATATATATATTTAAATATAATGTATATATATGTATATAAATATTAAAAAAGTTATATTATATTTATATAATATGTAATTTCTATAATAATATATAAAATATTTTGTATATATATTATATAATATATTTGAAATATATATATAGTATATTATATATAAAAATTGTATATAATTATGTAATAATGTATAATATAATGATATAAATGTATATAAATTTTATAATGTAAAATGTTGTATATATGTATATAAATATTTATGAATTTATTTTTATATTGAATATTTTAATATATGTATATATATGTATAATTATATTTATATTTTAAATATTATATAGATATATATTTTTATATATATATATATATATATGTATATATATACATATTTGTAAAATGTATAATATGTATATATATAGATGTATATATATATATAAAAATATAATATATTTTATATATATTTTAATACAATGTATATAGATTTATATTACATATGTTGTAGATATATTATATACATAATATATATATATAAATATTATTTTTTAATATATATTATTATATATATTATATATATATATAAATTTATATATATATATATATACTATATACATTTACATATGAGAATACAGTATTTTAACATTTTCACCCTGAAAACTTTAGGACTTAATAGTAAAAAATGCTCTTGTCTCCTAAAGATAAAGATATTACTTTTGTTTTCTGCACAAATTCTTTCGTATGCATCGACGGAGTTTGGATCATTTGTGTTGCTTTTTTAACGAAATAGATTTAAGCATTAGTTTTCTAAATTTGTTAGTATGTGTTTATTAAATTGTTTTTTATTTAAGAAGATAAATATCGCATTAAATTTATACTCAAATCTTAGATAAATATACTACATTTACGGAGGTCTACATTAGGTATTAAATAACATTTTTTTACAATAATATAAATAAAAAGATTCATTAAAAAAATTATCTACCATTTGATACGAATTTTTAAATTACTATTTTAATATATTTTGCAAATTTATATACAGCGAATCGATTGAATGTGTTATGTATAAAAAACAAACACACAAACGAACAAATTATCTTCGATATATGATATATACTTAAATAGATATTTATGAGTCCGTGAAATAGATCTAGTAATTTATGACAACAATTTGTGTCAATACAGTCGAAAAAATTTTCATTGCAACAAAACATAATCGATGATTAACTTTAAAATGATCCCACATGTACCTAATCTATTATAAGAATATAAAAAAAATTATAGTCATATCTAAGTTTAATAAATTATGAAAATAAAACGATATTTAAATAATTTAAATAAAGATTAATGAGATGGATGATGTCATAATAAATGTGATAAATTGATAAAATTTAATGTTTTGCTCTTATACAACATATTAAGATAATGAATTAAACACTCGAAAAGGGGAAAAAATATAACGTGTTCAAGACTCGCTTTGAATTTGCTAATCTTATAAAAAATACAATATATGTCTATCTATATAACGCTTATAAATTCTACAGACAACAGAAATTAAATATTATATATTATCAATGTATAGAAAGTTGTTTTTAATTATTTAAAAATTTACCATCAAAAGGTATTTGGTTTCATTAAGTTAAGTCCAGCATTAGAGTAAGTGAAACCAAGATGGAAATCTTACATTATACAAAATAGTCACATTTATCGAGAAATTTTTTTTTTAAAGAAAATCCCAAATGTTTTTAAAGAAACTTTTTCAAGGACCTAGCTGAAAAAACTAAGGCTTCAAAGGCTCATTTTTTAAGGATCTCACTAAATCGAGTAGTTTTTAATGACTTTTATACATATTCGAATCTGTTCTTTTTCCCCAAAAGTATAAATTTTGTGTGCAAATATATATATAATATATATATATATAATATATATATATATATATATATATAATATATGTAAACCAGCGAAATTTACCATCAAAGACAGGAAGATGTTACTAATGTGTGCAGTAGACTTTATGGATGCATTCACGCACTCGGCTCATGGAGTGGGCCATCGTGTGGATGCAACCCGTGAACCATCGTCATAGGTCACCATCAAGAAGTGGTGAACAATTGACCATAGTGTGGAGGTACATTAAAGGGCCGTACACGCTATGGTCTACGGCAAGCCATTACCACCGTGTAGAGGGGTCATGGCTTATCGAGGTCGACGATGGCTGACGACAAAATGGCCTTGGTAGAGGATGGCTTCGGAAGCCGTATTTCTCCAAAGATCAAAGGCAGCCAGATGCATAGGTTAAGTCACATGGGCGATGTAACCCAAGCGTTAAAACTCTATTTTTAAATATGGAACCGTAAGGATTTCTACTAGCGAATATTCGAGAATACTCGCTAGGTTTCTACGAGCAGAATTACCGGAAAAATAGAATCTTAACCGAAAGTGATAAAAATATCATTATATATATATATATATATATATATATATATATATATATATATATATATATATATATATATATATATATATATATATGGTTAGGGAAATTAGTTTGTAATGATAAATTCAGCATTAAGTTTAAAAGCAATCAAGTTTCGATTATTCCATTTTAAGTTTTCAAGGCGAGTGGGATGAAAGAACTATGAAAAGCTGTTTTAATTATTACAATTGTTATTCGGAATAGTAAGAAAATAAAAATTTATAGGCATAACAGACCAGTACGTGCAGGTAAAAATTAAGAATTTTAGCTGTCAAATGCAATGAGATATGTATTTGCTGTACACATTTCTCTCTCTCTTTTTGGCAACAACAAGAATTCAAATTTGCGATGTTCGCGCATGCTTGTGATAACCTTCTCAACTTGTGTGTTTCAAACCTCAGTAGTCAAATGGTAGATGCTCGCATTTCAGTCTTTACGCTTAGAATATTAGTTTGAAATGCTGAGATTAGTAAGTATTTGGTCTCGATATGTTCCAGTGCACAAGGTGAGTGCTAGCGTATGTGTCAGACATTGTGTTAATTTAAATCTAAGCTGACATGTTGTGAAGAAACAATAATGAAGCGGTTGAATACTTTCAGCTTATATTTGATTGATTGAAACATATTGACGAAAATGGAAAAAAATTTCGACTTGACTTTTATATTTCACAAGCGGACTGAATAACTACGGGTGAATAATTACTCTGGATTTAGTTTAAACATAATTCGAGAGTTATTCGTACGAATATATTATCTGTTAACTTACTGGAATTATCGTAATTTGTAGAGAAAAAAAAGTAAGATATATTGTTAAAGAGGTATATTTCAGTGTTTGCACATGATTTTAAACGTTTCTTGAAAAAATAATTGTAAAACCAAACGTGATTTAAACTACTTTTGTGACCTAAAATGTTTGGAAGCATGTTCAAAAACATAAGTTACATATCTACTAAATTAGAAATTTCATAATATTAGAATTTAATAATTTAAAATCTTCCAAAATATAAAAAAATATAAGATGCTTGTAAATTTATTGAAACTTAATAACACAGTTGAGTTTAATGGTTGTATATATATCATTTATTTAATTGAATTTCGTTACTGGTATGTATGTCCGTAGCCGTTCGGAATCAGCTTTAAGCTTCAAGCACTGGCTCATTAGCCACCGTATAGCAAACATCTTTTGTTTGAATTGAATTGGAGCGCTACGTTTTATGTAATTGTACACATAGAATCCATTTTTATGAATTTCAATTTAGTGAATATTCTCAATTTAAAAATACAACTTGCCCATTTATTTCATACATATTGTTGGTAATATGACTGAGTTTGTTTTTGCAGCTTTAGTATTGATGCTTAAATGCTTTTAAATTCGTATATTTGTAATTTGGTGATGCATCGAGAAGCATACATTTGTTGAACCCGTTTTCCCATGTGGTTTCTGACTCGAAATTTTTATGCTACTTAGTCTGTAACGCTTACTCAGTGCTGAAGCATCAATATAGCGTTTAATATTGCTGTGGAGACATTAATTTTCCAGAACTTGTTCTTTTATTTAGAATACGAAGATGCAAATTCGATTCAACCTCTTGTTTCTGATGCAATTTTAGTACACACGGTCGTTTAAACACTCAAATAATTTTCCTTTTGCTTATTTGAGATTTAAAGTGTTCTTTAGTCGGTATTATCTTAGCATTAATAAGTTACAGATTTGTTTAAAAGATATTTCTGATTTTCTGGTGAATAACTGTTTTAAGTCCACATAACTCTGAAAATATTTTTCTACTTGTAAAATTTCTTTCTTCACTACTTAAATCAATATCATTCTTAAATTTCCGTATCTGTATCGGTATTTTTGACATTCCTCTTGCAAGCGATATTAGTGTAAACTTTTGAAAAAAACGTTTTAAGTTCTTTATATTTTCCGTAGATACTTGCAGTACGGTAAAGCTGCAAGCAACATTATTGGAAACATTACAGCTGAAGTTTTATTTCCAATTGTTCTGTTTCTATAAGTGATTTTTGTCTCGTATTTTCATGTAAGTTTTATTTAAAGATATCTTTTGTTTTTCTGTTCCACTTGTTACTTTGGTTTTCGAAAAATCAGTTTCGAAAGACAAGCTTTCCCTTAGTCTCATTATAAATGTTGGTAGTACTTGGTAATTACAAATGTTCATTCTATCACTGAACCAGGCTAGAAACAAGTGTTCGAAACACTTGGTATAAACACAGGACCGTAGCCAGAAATTGTTTTCCGGAGGGTGGGGGAGCTACCAAAGAGGAAAGATATTATTTGTGAATGATATTTCAGTAAAATAAATTAAGGTGTAAAAGCATGAAAAAGTTTTGAAGACGAGAAAAGGCAAATATGCAGAGTATAGGGAGAACGTTAAATTTACTGCAAGCAAAACTTTATAGCCGAAGCGGTTTTTTCTTTTAAGAACATGTGCTTATACACTAGGTAATGGCACCTACACACGCATGGAACATTCTTTTGAAAAAAGACTTCTAGAATTTCGGCCCCCAAACCCCCTCCTTGCTTACTGTGTCGGTATAAAGTATTAAACATTTTAGAATGTTATGTTCACATTCAGTGAAGATGTATTCCAGGTTTCTTTTTAGTGATTTGTGGCACATGCTAAGTCTTGCTTTCCACTTTGCCTTGTTCGCTGCAGCCACTCTTTGTTTTCTGTCAACTGGATCATCCAGTTTTGTCTTCCTGGTCCAGGTTAATTTTGAGCGTCCTATCCTATGTCCACTCGAGGACATCTCTTCTGACCATTCTCAAGGCATGGACTATGTATGCCATTTTGTTTTCATTTCCTCATCTATAGTTTCCATCTTGGTTTCTTTCAATAGCTCGTCATTGGTTATTGCATCAAGGCAAACTACGCCAGGTTAATTTTGAACGTCCATTTAAGGACATCTCATCTCTGCCCATCCTCAAGACATAGACTATGAAACGCCATTTTTTATTTCCTCATCTACGTTCCATCTTGATTTCTTTCAATAGTTCGTCATTGGTTATTGTACCAGTCAAAAATCTTAATTATTGACCTAAGACATTTAGCTTGTTAGCCTGGTTTCTTACCAACTTCAGATTTGATTTTATCAAGGATTTGTACAGATTTAGTTTTACTCTTAAAGTTAATATGGAAGGTTTGACGGGTTAAAAATAAGTTAGGGCAACATTGTAATTACGAAATACATTCTCTCTGGCAGACCGTGTCTTTGTTCCAAATTTGTTTCTAAATTTTTAAAATTCGAAATCGAATTTCTCGATTCCGGCCGAGACACTTTCCTATTATAGTTTGGGGGTTAACAGTAAATTTATTTTTCTTCTGTCCTACATTTTTCTCTAAATTTCCCTCTACTCAGCCGAAAACGAGAAACAAGTATCATAGATTAAGGTAAATTTATGCATTTTTTTAAACTTCTGTCAAACCTGACTTATTAATTCTTTTGAGAAAGCATGGAATGCATATATAGCTCTGCTGAGTGATGCTTTAATGTCTTTAAAATTTTAAAGCTTTGTACACAGATTATGGGACCGTTTTATTGCTATTCTTTCGAATTTTGATACTAAGTTAAGTCAATCTTTTTGATTTCTACGTTCCAATGGTTCTATCTTCCAATTGGATTCTTAAGTTCCAATAATGTACTATTACGTATAAGATAGTTGTGAATTTCTTTTAAAGGATGAAAAATATTAAAATATAATTTACAAATAACGCTTCAGACACCAAAAAATATTAAAATATATTAAATATTTATTCTATCAGTTAAATATAGTTACGTAGATATCATATTATAGTCCGAACGGTTCAGATGCTGATCTTTGGTACCGGATTTCATGGGTTCGAATCGCACCACGACATGGATGTTCCTTGCCGTTCAGAATCTACTTTAAGCAGTAGGTCCCGGTCTCAGTACTCTTCATGTTGCCAAAAAAGTAGCCCGTAGCTCTCCAAAGCAAACCATAAAGCTATAATTTGAAAGTTATTAAAGCATGAAAATAATTTTGGGTTGCCCACCAACTTGGCGATAAAGCTCTGAGCATGTTTGCCTAACACTTTCTCCCGATATCACCGTGTCTAAAAATTCTGTATCTATATTTTAATTTATATTATATTTGTATCCAGCTCTCGTGGAATAAGTATATTAAATGCGCGTAATGCTTTAAAAATTAGATACAATGTACCATTAATGTTTCACTGTGGTTCATTTTTAAAAACTTGGAGCCGTTGACATTGAAACTGTTTACCATATACCGTGGATATAAATACGCAATTTTTAAGTGGTTTTAGTTAATATATAATTCTATTACAATGGCATACTCTACATTCTGCTCCTAAACAGCAAAGGATACAATGTTCGAATGGAATAGCTTTGTGTTTAGTAAACATCGCCAGCAACTTCGCCAAATATGCCAATGGGCACCCTATTCAGTATTACCTAATTTTGTATGATTTAAATCTGTGAAAAATTTTGTCAAAACCTGAAATATTCCTCTGAGAAATATCCTTTTTATTAAATCTAATATATTTAACTAGACTGGATGAATGTAATTAAAAATCTATCCTTGTTGAAAAGGACTAGCTACTACGTGTACAGAATATATTGTAGTCCAATAATTTTACCTGAACACTTGTAAGAGAAGTGTCATTTTAAATCAATCAGGTAACTCTGTGTTTGTTGGAATTTTGTGTCCCCCGTCTGACAACTTAAAACCATCAGATTCAGATAAAAATTGTATGCTGATTTTGGAAACTAGATATTTGAAGAATATCCGTCCCGGAAGCAATCCTTCTCTTTTGCCATTGAAACTTGTGTGTGACTTATTCCACTTGGTTGACAGCAGCATCAAACCGAGTCCATGAACTCGTGAGTTTTTTTGAGAAACAGCAAAACTGGACCTGGATTGGAGCATAACTGGCTGTTATCACAACCAATGTACATCAAAATATGTGCAGGAGTAGCATTTGGTGTGCCGAATTTTGGCCTGGCAATAGTTGTATGCTTGGATCTACTTTCTGCGTAGGTGCCCTTTTCCAAGAGTTGACATCTAATTTCACCATTGTGCATCAAGCCAAGGTGTCACCATTGTGCCCCAAGTTCCAAGAGAATCCATTGAATTTTTAAACCGTGCAGTATTGAATACCCAGAAGTGAAATGCCCGGATGTAAAACAAAACATCTGAACTTCTATGGACATCATCAGTTTTGACAGAACTTGGGCCAGACATCTTACTGTGAAAGTAGACTCTTGGGTCTCCTCTAAAGGTAAGGCATTTTACTGACAGTTTTGTTTTTAAAATAACGTCCTGGGGCTATATTGTTTATCAATATGTCAAATATCGATATACTTTAAGTATCGCGATATCAATATTAAAATTCTCTGTTGATATATCGCCCATCAGCAGCAATTCTGTTTTTCTTGTGCGCGCGATATCGTGGACCGCCAAAAAACATTCTGAATATTTATTTCAATATAATTTATATTATATATAAATACCTGCATATTTTAATATATAATATTTTTATTAAAGTTTATTATATTCGTTTTACGCATTTACCGCGTGCTTAATTAAAACAGCAACTAAAAATTTGCTCTTGAAGATAATTACGTCTGTCCACGTCTTCAGTGATATATCCCAATTTAACAATTAAATTTTTTTGCTTGTAAACATTAAATTGAATTACTCCTAAAGAGTTTTTCTTTCATAAATCCATTTTTTATCAAATTGTAATCCTAAAAATTTTAATTCTTTAAAATAAAATTAAGTAATATATATTGTCTGTATGCTTCTACTTTAAAGTATCTCGCTATATCAATAGTAATTTCCGGGATATATCGCGATATTAAATTTTTGATATCATCCAGCCCCATTTAACGTTCTCTTGGATTTTGCACTGCACTAATTTGCTTCTGAATTCGCATATAAAACAAAATTAGTAATATAGTGTGCTTTGAAAGTTTCCTCTTGATAAACTTTAAATGTTATTAAAGAAACGACTGGTAGAAGCTAACTCTAGTATTAATATTGAAATTCTTTGCAAACACTGAGCACTTGAAACTCGAAAAATAATTTCAGAATCTTGCATGATAACCTTTAAAATTACTTCAGTCAATATTATTTCAGTTATATATCGATTTCTACAGCATTGATATGTTAAATTGGAGCAATAGTATAATCGCTCTCTTATCGAAATCTAAATGTCAATAAATCGACAACTCAAACATTTAGACTGTTGGAAATAATATAAACTATTTTAGAACACGACAGGTTAAATTCTAGTGTTTCACCAAAACCTTTAAACAAATAATCAATTTCGATAGATGCCTGTTGATTTCCACAAATAAGAACGTTTTTCGTATTTTGTATATAGTTACTCCCATTTTTTTCTACTACCTGGTGATTAAATACTTCACTAGATATATTCAAATTTTAACTCCCCCACTTTTAGTTAATTCCATAACTGTAAATATGTAATATTTGGAAAGAATTCTGAAACATTCGTCATGAATAAAGCATTATGCAATGATATAAAGTTGCATTTAAAAACAAATGCTGAATCGTTTTGACGGAAATTAGCAACGACCTACTGGCAACATTTAAATTTTAATCTTATCTTATAGGTAGACTTGATGACATACGATTCCTTTTGTGAAGAAAAGTATTGATGAATCCCCCTGCAGATATTCCGAATATACTCTATTGAGACAATATTATTAATTCAGCCTGAACCTCAATTGAAAAGCCGAGGCGTGGGTGTCAACCTGTGGATTTCTTCTGCAGATGGTCAAACATGGATATAAACTCAAATTGAAGCAGAAGGTAAGTCGCAACAATTTCTCATTAACACTGTTTTCTCGCTTTAAATATCTACAGTTCAATGTCTTTTCCTGTGATTCCTAAGACTTTTGTTGATTGTTGCCATCTTACAACACTAAATTATAAAATTTGTTCGTAAACTCCTAAATAAATGACAGTTCTAAGTTCACACCCCATCCCAAAGTTTCATTTACCTCTCGACTAGTTTTGCATGATTATTTCAGCGAATGATGTCCGAATAGATAGGTCGCCGTTCTAAGTTAGCGGAATTCACACTTGCAAACCCCATTAATTCGTAGCCGTCCGAAATCGGTGTCGCGATCTCGAGATTGATTCTTCTGTTTTTAGTTTTCGGCGATTGGCAACGTAGAAAGAAATGAAGTTGAAAACAAAATGGAGCGGTGGTTGTCGCCGACGATGTCGAATACATTTTTTTTGAAGAATAAAAGCTACTTCCTTTAGAATCGAAATTGACCCCACCTTCTGGTTTAAGACTTCTAAATGTATGTGTGCGCGTCAGTATGTAAATATTCTACAAAAAGCTCTCCCAAAGACTAGAGAAAAGAACAATCGGCTGTAAGCAGTTGGACTCAGTTTCACTAACCTTTGTGTAGTAAAACAAAAATGGCACCCCAAACCAAATATGTAACTTTTTTCTGTGATATAAACTTTAGTTTTAAATTAATTTATATTGAGAAACTAAAAGCAATGTTTATATAATTCCAAATTCGTTAAAAATTATAAATTTTGTGCAAGAAAATGTACAAGGTTTGTAAGGAATTGGTGAATTTGTTCGTAGGGACGCTTAAGAAAAATGGCGCTGCAGCTAAGTGTTCTATCGAATTTAAAGACTTCATCACATGTCGTCGTGAAAGGGAAGTGGACGAAATCCATTGCTTTTTCAGCATGTATATGTAGACATGTAGTTAGGGCTGTAGACTATAAGTTTAACTGGTTGCACGGACTAATTTTATTACATTAAACTAATTATCTGGAATGCTAATGGTGTAAAGTTGCAATATGCTGCGAGGTTGAAAGTTCAATTTTGGTAACAGAATTCTATCCTATTTCTGAGGTGTCAAGATAATGGAGAAATTTTAAATTCTATATTGCAATGAAAGATATTTTTAGTCCGTTATGTAAAAATAACTAAATTTTTTTTGTTTTTTTATAGTGACGAGTGGTTCTAATTGCTGACCTTTTGAATCAACATTGCCATGGATTCGGAGAACATTCTATAGATGGTGTCAAAAGATACTCGTCGAAATCAAACGCATAGAACTGAAACAGTGCTGAATATTTCATTCAGCACAAAACCTGAAAATTAGCTGAACTTTTTACATTTACTGTTTTTGTGTTTGATCAATGATGTTACACGTACTGATATCGATCTGAATTGGATCTTTTTTATTGTGAAATTTTTATGTCCCGCGACGAGCGAAATTTGACAATTATTTGTTACTTTTCCCCTTTACTGTGTGGGCGGGACTTATTTTTGTAATATGCTATTGTGTGTGGTCTCTTTATTTCATTCTGACAATCATGTGGAATCACAAACTATAAACTTACCCATTACGACACATTCAGTACAAAATCACTAATACGTACATATTGCAACCCATTCCCTTTTGCTATATGTGATATTTATTGATCATCAGGTGCATTGAAAATTTTGGTGGTAATTTAAACTGTAACATGGCCATGTTTATAATATAGTTATTTAGTTTAGTTATTATATAGGTTAGTATTAGTATAGTGTAGTCTAGTCTCAGTAGATTGTAGATATGCAATCGTTCCTGGAAGCAAGTCCTTTTTATCTTACAAATATGTATGATGTAAAAACATTTCATAAGCATGTGAAGTCTGAAAAACTCTGAAACACTACATAAAAATGGGGGAAATATTCATTCGAATGTCTGTTTGAAATGATCTCAACACTTTAACAAGGTCTACTATTTGCATGATTATAGGATATAGTACACTATAACATGAACAAATTGAAGATTCGATTGGTAAAGAAATAGATCCAATGAAAACAAAATGGGTTAATGCACTACTGAAGCTTGTATATACAATACTTCATATACTACGTGATAGATACCAATCTGATTTTAGCAATTATCTTAAACACAAAATTGAGGACATGTGTATTCAAATAGTCCAAAAGTTGAATATTTTGTGAACTGGACTTGGTGGCATCTCAATATAAATAAATGCTTGTATTATACAGCATGCAATGAGTAAAATGTATAAATGAAGTAGTTTAAAACTTTATTGTTATAACGTGCCTATTATTGATAACTGTTTTATTGAATAGAAAATAGTAGGAAATGAACATTCTTAAAACTACTTATGTGTATAATGTTTCTATATGTATACAGAATTGTGCGACCATTTGTATACAATTGAAGAATAAAGAATTTGAAGATTTTGATGTCGTTATTTGCTCAAATAATAAAGATTGTTCATTGCATAGTTGAACATGACGATTTACAGTCAATCTTACGCTCCAGGTCTTTTTGCAAAGATATTTAACCCCTTCCGGTATGATTTAATAATGAAAAACTGTGCGTGAAATAACCATTTAATTTTTATTTAAAAAACTTGTTTCATTTTACAATTCTTACATATTCTTAATTAAAATCCACTTTTTACATAGTGTTAAATAATATCAGAAACAGTAAAATGAAGAAAATATCAAAGCAAAACATGAATAAGGTATACAGATAATAGTCTTCAAGCTAGTGGTACTTTTCAAAACAAAGTGCAAAGGAATTCTTACACCGCCAAGTAGTCTCGCTTTTAATTGGATTCTTGTAACACACGCGGCATTTCTTAGTAGGTTTTCTTTTATTCTGACTCATTCATTTGGCAATGACTCGTACCAAGTAAACAATATGCAACAGTGACTCGTGATTTTCACGAGTGATAAAAGTGTTGCCAAATTCAGTACACTAGAAATTTTAAACTAAATTATCATTTAACAGTAACTTTAATCGCATGACGAGTGTAGCTCGTCATTGTGCGGTATGGAATGAGAAACTAATGACGAGCTAGACTCGTCATTCTACCGGAAGGGGTTAACATAATGCTTCAAGTCAATAGCAATATGAATGGCACCGAAGACTAAAATTGTAAACTCAAAATTGAGAACAATTACTACTAACTGTTATAAAGGCCACCATCAGACTTTTGCGAAAGTGTTGAGAATATATCTAAAATCTCTAATATGCCATAGATTCTGATAAACGGGGTTTGATATGTTAGTAAACTAAATTTTATTATAGCTCATTATTAAAAGTTGCCGCGCTTGGAGTGTAGAAGTGCTTAAAACAAAAATGCAATGAGTCTGAAAATTAAAATGTTGCATGTAAAAGGCCTATGCATGATTTATCTATCATATGTTTGACATTAAACCAAAACAATCTTAGTTGACTTGAATAGATAGTTCTATTCAAGTAAAATAAAAAAAATAGTCACACGAAAGTTGTAATATTTTACCCAATAGTTTTGTTTTATTGGAAACGACAACATTCCTATATAGAGATTACTTCCTGCGAACTATATGGTATTTTTCTCGTAGGTAACTACGATGTAGTATTTTCTAAATTAAGTATTAAACACACAAGAAAACTTTATTACAACTGCATTAAGCCTCAAACAACGTACTTCTAGATTAATATACAACTGTTGCCAATCTTTCTACAAATCTCCTACATAGTATGTTGCCAATACATAATATAATACACAACAAGTAAATACATTTTAAATCACACCATAATTTGAATTTGTGTTATAGAAATTACTCTTTGGTTATCGTAAGAGGTTGTAGCAAATATTTGATAGCCATGCGATTATTCAGTTGTAAGACCGTAAGTAAACTATCGATAATTTAACACATTGTTGGCTGGTACATTTTGCAGCGGAATTGTAGCTGGAGCTGATGTTTTGTGCTTCAATTTAGTCAGGGTTCCCACGGTCCTTAAGAACTCCTTAATTTTAGCTTTCATTTTCAAGGACCCTTAAAACTACTCAATTTTTGCCAAAGGTCTTTAAAAACTTAATTTTTAAGTTGGAACTCGATCCATTTCTCCATCTATGAAATCCACAGTCTCACGTGATTTCCTATCAGTTTTCTTATATGACAAATATATAATCTTTCGTATACTGAAAAGGTTTAAAGTATAAAGTCAACTGCCCTTTCCTAATAGCTAACAATCAAGCAGATTTTAATGAAACGAAGCATGGAGGGGGGTGGTGGTGTTGTAGATATTTCAGTTATTTATGGAAGTCTAATTTTCCTTGCATTGAATGTAATAGAAAACTTTCTTCTTTCCCAGGCAGCGCCGAGTATTATAAAACTAGTATATATATATATATATATATAATATTATATATATAAACATATATATGTATGATATATTGTATATATAAATTTATTATGTATATGTTTATATATATAATATGTATATATATATGTATATATAAGTTTATATATATATTATATATATGTATATATATGTATAATTATATGTATATATATGTATATATTATATATGTTATATATATCTGTATGTATATATATCGATATTATATATATTAGATATATATTTATCTATATATATATATATATGTTATAGCTTACATATATATATATATGTAATATATATTTGTATATGATATATATTTATATAAGCTTATGTATATATATTTATGTGTATATATAGTATATATATATGTTTATGTATATATATTGTATATATATATATGTATATTTATGTATCTAAGAATGTATATAGTATCATGTTATATATATGTATATTATATATATATTATATATCTATATATTTTATATATGTAAATATGTTATATATATGTGATATATGTATATTGTAAATATGTATGTTATAGTTAAATATATTGTTATGTAGATATATGAATATATATGTATGTATGTATATATATGTATATGTATGTAGATGTATATATATATATGTATTTATATATGTATATATTTATATAAATATTCTATATGTTTCCAGGCAGCACCGAGTATATTGTATATATTGTATATATATATATATGTATATGTATATATAATATGGTATATAATATATGTATATGTTTATATATATTATGTATTGTATATATATTATCTATGTAACAAATGTACTTCGCCGCAGCACCGTGCTGCCACCTGTATAAAAACACACGAAAAAAAAAAGACTTCCCCAAAACAGTTGGCCGTACGGACTTCGGAGGCGCTGCAACCCTTTTGACCTCCCCAGGTATAATTGTATTAACTATTTTGAATTATGTAGATTTGGTTTGTTTAACTTTATTTTTTTGTTTATTTTTTTGTGTGCAAGCTAATATTTTATGTTTTTAAACTTTATTTGCACTGTAAAGATGTTTTTTTTTTTATCGAACCCCACCCTCACAAAATATAGCTTAGCCACATGTATATATATATATATATATATATATATATATATATGTATGGATATATTATATATATGTATATATATGATTTATATGTATATATATATATGTTATATATATGTTATATATATATATGTATATATATATATATATATATATATATATATATATATGTATATATATTGTATATATATATGTATATATATATATGTGTGTATATTGTATATATATATGTATATATATATATGTATATATATATATGT
>CM063497.1:6154986-6160896 GCA_032207245.1 Pardosa pseudoannulata
TGCGACAAATTGCCTTATTATTGCAACCCGCCTCAACTCCATTTTTCAAAATTATCAAAATATTTTGTAAAGCTTATTTTTACAAAGTAACGCACAATTTCGTGAGAAATAATATAATATTAGCCTAAGTTATCTGTCCTTGATTTTATGAAGAGGTTCAACCTCTGGTTAGGGGCATACCTATTGAATACTTGATGAGTTAGGGTTAGCAAAATTCAAAGCAAGTTTTAAACGTTCAAAATGCACTCTCCCCCCTTTTTTTGAACGTTTAATGCCATTATTTTAAGCCCTATATTCCCCGGTTAAGAGTAGGTGATTAAGTATATCCCACAATAAATGGGTAAAAATAACATTTTCTTCTAGCATTATGACGTCATTCCTTTAACCATCTCATTGAATCATTTCTTATTTTAAATTATTTAAATATCGTCTGCTTTATTTTCATACGTTTTATCACTGAACTTAGACATCCGTAATTTTCTTTTATATTTCGCTTAAATAATAGGTTAGGTACATATGTGATCCTTTTAAATTTAATCATCGATTATTTCTTGTTGAAATGAAAATTTTATCGCCAATATTAACAACAAATTCTTTTCATAAAAGTCTAGGAGTCTATTTCACGGACTAATAAATATCTAGCGTTTAAGTTATATATCTTTGAAAATTAAGAAGTTTGTTCGTTTGTGTGTTACTTTTTTATACATACTCACACGGTTTGCAATCGATTCGCCAAATTTTGGACATCATTCATATATACAGCCAAATAATCACTGTCAATATTCAAAGCTCTGCTGTCCATCCTGCCATGTAATATGACAAGATAAATTAATGTTGGCAACTAATATACGGCCAATAATGTTTTTTACTGATCCAGTCATATGACGGGCTATGTGGTAGTAATAAATAGTAAAAAAAGGCATTTTTTCTAGCATTATTACGTCATTCCTTTAACCATCTCATTGAATCATTTCTTATTTTAAATTATTTAAATATCGCGTGCATTATTTTCATACGTTTTATCCCTGAACTTACATATTAAGCAAATAATCTTCTTATATATTTGTATTAAATTATAGATTAATTACTTAAGTGATAATTTTAAATTTAATCGCCGATTATATTTTGTTGCAATGAAAATTTTATCGTCGGTATTAACAACAAATTCATTTCCTAAAAGTCTAGGAGTCTATGGCTGCTACCATATTATAACCGACATCTGTCACTGGTGACTTCTACGTCATAATGACGTCAGCAATCGCCAGGGGTGGGAATTCGGTACTATAAATTTCTCACTCTGACGCCATTATGACGCAAAAGTCGCCAGTGACATATGTCGACTACAATATAGTAACACCCTATTTCACGGGTTAATATATATCTACCGTTTAAGTTATATATCTTTGAAAATGGAAGAAGTTTGTTCGTTGTTATGTTTATTTTTTATTCTTAACCACAGGGTTTAACTAAATGGAATCAACGTGATTCTAAACTGCATTCACAGTATCGCGAGACTTTAGAAAAGTATGAAGATACACAAATTATGGAGCCCTTTTTTTTACCTGCCTCATAGGGTATTTTACAATTCTCGAAACATAAACATTTTACTGATCCCGTCATATGACGGGCTATAGTACAAAATAGTCGAGGAGGAATTATTCTAAAAAGAAAAAAATCTTTGCAAAATCAATCTTAATTTCTTTGTAACTTGATCGTAAATAGGTTAAATTTCACATTATGAGAAATTTTATCATTCGAATTGTATTAAAAATGCTTAAAGTTAGATATGTACAAAGAAATTGTGTATTAGTATAAATTTTAAAAGTGCCATTCTGCTGAAAATTAAATGGGCATGCAGAGAAAATATTTGGTGAAGATGTATTACCAGATGTAATTATTTTAGTATATAGTTTTAAATTTCGGATTTATAAAAGTTTTAAGTTTAAGGAATAATATTCTGTTCAAACCAAAAAATATGTAATTCAGAGTATATTAATAGAACTATACAAAAAATAATTTCTTTGTCCTAGGCCTACTTTACTCATTGCTCTCGCACTCCTTATCCTCACTCCTCCTTAAAATCACAGAACAATCGTCGAACGGTTATATCGCTGATCTTAGGTACGCAGTATGTGGGTTCGAATCCCGCGATGGCATGGGTGTTCGGAATCTGCTTTAAGCAGTAGGTTCATGTCTCATTAGCTCTCGTGTTGCAAAAAAAAAGTAGACCGCAGAGCCCCGAACCTTCTTATCTCAGAACAGATGCAATATCTACACTCTAAATGTAGATAATAAATATAGATATCTGAATATAGATACAATTTTGTGGACACGGCGAGATCGGGAGAAAATGTTAAGTTTTCTCCTAGAGCTTTATCGCCAAGTTGGCGGATGTTCCCTTGTCTTGTGTTACTCTCGATTTCATTTGAAATTCAATTTAATATTTAATAGAAGCTTTTGAAAATTTTAAGGAATTGATCTTGAAAGGTTAGTATGCTTAACTGCGTCTAATAATATCGCTTTTAAAACATCGTGATGTCTTTACAATGGGCAGAAGATTTTTATTTTGAGCAAATTCAATAGTTTTGCAGTTTGTAGAATGATCAAACCGGCGCAGAATGTAGTGCGCGAGGGAGAACTAATACTATGGGTGCTACCATATTGCGGTTAATATATGTCACAAGCGATTTCCGAGTCATTATGACATCGATAGTCGCCAGAGAGGGGAATATGGTACTATAAATTCCCTTTTTTGTTGTGCCATAATGACGACTTCTGACGTCATTATGACGCGTTTGTCATCTGTGACATATCTCGACCGCAATGGAGCAATTTCGCAAAACGTCACGAACTACTATAATACCCTTCTCATTCATTTTCATGTTTACAACAGCCAATAGGCAAACAACAAACTGCCCTTCCGTTTGAAACTAAAGCCAGAATTATCATAAGTTGAGATGTGCCCTGCAGCGTGAAATCGCCTTGTAGCACTCTAAGTTTTGGAGAGAAAATAAAATTATGGAGCTCACAAAGTCTTATTACTGTCAAATTTCCAATATTTTTAATTTTATAAGCACGACAGAAGAAAATTGCATGGGATTTTGATTTTCAATTTTGTGAGCCATGGCGCCATAGCGTTAAAATGATGTTGATTATGAGTCGAAATATTATTTACATATATGGTGATGAAAAGGCTGTGTCGTCCGCTTATAAAGCTATTTAGATGTGATTAGTAGAGGGTTTATTATTAATATAAAGACTAAAGAGTGTGGGGCCAAGAATGGAATCCTGTTGAACTCCAGCAATAATGTTCTTAAGATTAGAAAATTTGTTTCGGACACGGACTTTGAACTCACTATTGCCATGATAATAATATGTATGAGGCGAATTTTTGTCTCATTAAACTGGAGCTGAAATGATGCTATTGAAGTTTTTAGAAATATCTAAAAATATGGCACCAGTAGGTGTCCTCGTCTGTAGCCCCTCGCTGGCGAATTCTACAATTCGAAGCAACTGATGAGTGATATCATCTTCTAAATACAAATATATCTGCGTTGACCAAAATGGTTGCAGATCTGGCAATACAATAATTTACTTATTTTAATTCACATGAAGTCATAGCGTGTGTGTAAATTTAGTAACTGCTTTGAGAAACTTTCTGCGCCTGCTTATAACGACAGATTAGTTTGAATGTTCTTTTAGCAAAGCTGAAATCGATAAACTTATATATAAGATCCGTATTAATACAGGAAATTGAATGTATCTATACTGTACATTGAAAAATATATGGGAAACAGCTTGAACTAAGATGAAATCACCAATTTATTCTTGAAGGCTAAATCTGGGAAAGTACACTTATTAATGCCTTATCTCTTTATGAAATACATAAAATAGTCTTTTTTTGTGAGTTGAGAGATCATTCTGAATATATACTACAGAGATAAAACATATATTTTTTTCTATATTTAGTTGTAGGGGCGCAAACCAGTGTTCTGTCACGGGAGCCAAAAAACCTAGTTTCGGCCCATACGTAGTGCACACTCTTACGAGTACTGCTATTTATATTTTATATATACAGATTTAGAACTTTACAATTGTAGAATTAGTAAAATCTTAATTGTTCTATAGAAATAACCTTATAATTACTATAGAAAAAAAATTTGGAGTGAATATTTAAACAAAAACTGAAACAATGGAGTGATGCCAACTCTTTCAAGTCAAAATAAAATATTAATATAGTAGGATAGATTTCTGTAACAAGTTGACAATTCTGGGAAATATTAAAGGAAATAATTAAAATAAAATGCATGAAATTCATGAAATGTTTAAATATTAGGTTATCTTATGATAAAAGTTACTCAATCCTCTTTCAATTTAAGTTAAGACTCATAAAGTAAAAATGTGTAAGGTAGGAATGTAAAGATAAATACGCAAATGTCTCATTCCTCTATGGTCTATTATTCCACCGAAACCGTAACTTAAAAAAATTTTCAGAGCCGTCTGTAAGATATTTAAACGTGGATGTTGTTTGTTTGTTTAAAATAATTTCAATATGAAGCTTTATTTTACAGATGATTGCCCAATCAATGCCGTAAAAATATTGTGCACATCCGAATACTTTTCATTGAATGTTGAGGTTATAAAATGTCCTGGTATGAAGATATAATTTTCCCGTTTTGTGCAATTGCATCATTCATCTGTTTAAATATTTTAATTTCTGTTAGACTTTTGAGGAAAAGTTAATCACTGTAAAATTATACTATATTTATATACTGTATATACATACTTGAAAATGCATCGATATTGAATATAAATTTTAGAAATATTCTAGTTTTATGTTAGCCCTCGATCTTATTTTAACCATACATAAATGCTTAATGCTTACCGCTACGAATGAAAGTTTTAATCAATTAATTTAGAACATGATCATTTTGATTATTTTACCTTTATAGCAGAAAAGCATTGAATGAACAAAACGCAATGCTATATATAAAATTTAATGGCATGTTAGTTTCGTACAAATACATTTATTTAAAGCATTTATTGATTAAAAGTCTCTTATTTCGTAATGTTAATGATTTTTTCCTTCCACAGATAATAAGAAATTTCAAAAGTATCCAGTTTTAGAAGCCGATGATGGCACAACCTTTTTCTCTTCCAATGCTTCTTGCAGGTTTGTTCGCTGAAATCTAAGATTTTAATAACAATCAGTCATGAAAAATTAGCATTAATAAATGTGCAGTTATTTTTTAAGTTTCGTATATTGTTGTGGTATATTATTGATAAAATGTGAGAACATACTTCATAGTTGTATTTTTAAATATAACTATTTCATCATTGCTGTTGGTATTAAAATTACAAATTGATTTTTTTTTAATTATTTAAGAAAATGTTAGTGTAATAGATTTTGGATGTTTCGTTGAAGTCATGAATTTTATCAGTTGTAGAATCATACCTTTAACAAATACTTAATAGTTAAGTGCCTATAGTAATTTTAGAAATTTCAGTTAGTATAGAAAATCAGTTACCCTGGCTAAAAAATAATAAAACCATCAGTTAAAACATAAATTTAAAAATTCATATTCATCTTATTAAATTCTAGATCTTGTGAATATGGAGAAATCCAGGCCATAGTTAACAAGTTATAAATTTTTACATTTAAATTAAATTTATTTAAATCTTAAGTCTGTCATTAATTTTTTTGTGAATTCAAGTTTTTGTTTTGAAGTGTGCTTTTTGACTTTGATTTAGAAACTGTGTTAAATGGGTATGAATACTAATTTGGCAGTATACCAATTATTTGGACAAATTTTAAAGAAAACTAGTTGCTTCGCACCCAGCCTTTGGTCTAGGTAATAAATTTTTTTTATTAAAGGTTTAGAACCGCTATAAAAGATAAATGTATTAATA